>JAWWTY010000106.1:35777801-35832206 GCA_035222235.1 Margarornis squamiger | reverse complement strand
CTTTGTTTTCATTTTGCCTTTCCAAGATGACTGAAATCATTAATCTTACATGCTATATTTTTGTTTTGTTTTGTTTTGGTTTGGTTTTTGTTTTTGTTTTTGTTTTTGTTTTTAAATTCAAACTCTAGCAATCAGGTTTTAACATGAGTGCAATGGCCATGGAAGTTCTTACTGCATTGGGATGGCACCTGTTAATAATTGGCAAGCATTGTATAACATCAACAATAATATTTTATTTAACCACAGGAAGTATTTTTGCCTTCATGGCTTGTCTGTTTCTCCTGGCACAGACTGTTTGGTTGGAAAAGCAAACAAAAGCCACTTGTGAGTTTTGAAAAAACTTTACATCATATGGCACAAATTGTTTAACCTACTGTCCCAGTGCAAGTATCTGGATGTTAAATTGTAGTACTAAGGATACATTTTTGTTTGTGAAATATCTATAATTTACATAAATTTAGAATTATGCAGCTAATCTATGAAGTAGAATTAACAAATTTAAACCAGTAGAATGTTTTTCCTTCCTCTCACTGAACATCAAACATCAGGGACCCTTCTCTTTAATAGTTGGAGACAGAACAAAATGACCAAAGTAAAACACTGAAGGTGCCCAAATAATGCAGTAATATGCCCTGTGGTCACTTTCTTTCAAAAGCATTATCAGGGGAGAATGATGTTATCATGCAGTGCTTCATCTTCAACAGGGTACGCCGCTCAGACGAAGATGGTGCACTACTTGTTGACACTGTCATATGTGCAGATGGTACCAAAGTACTACAAAGGAGGACAGCTATAATGTAGTCATTAATGAATTCCTTTCAATGCATGTCTCTGGTGGGAGTTTTGGATGAAATATATCTCTTTAAGGCAGTCACATTCCTAACTGAATACCTGCAAAAAAAGATCCCTTGTCAGCCAGTTCTGATGCTTGCAGTAGGGGTTTCTGCTGCTCTGCCCTTTTCTCTCACTGGTTGTGGGGAAGTGATCTTAATTAATCACTAGGGCTCCTTTCAGAAAGCCCATGAGAAGACTGTGTTCTCCAGAGCTGCAGTCTCTTTTGTCTCTGAAAGTGGTTCTAGAGTGGGAGACACTAGAGCAATGAGAAAGATTTGCTTTAAATTGTCCTTTGAAAACATTTCATGATAGAATTTAGTAACTACATATATACAATAAAAGTAACTGCAGCTTGCCATGCATTAAGTAATTAGTTGCTTTTCAAAGTCTTTGAATTATGTGTATTTTCTAAACAGTTTATTGCATGTTCAGATGGTTCATAACAGCCAAACTCATCATGTGTCTGATATAACTGCACATAACCAAGGAAACAGAAAGCTTGCATAACTGGACAATTCTGATCCTCTGCTGGCTGTGCAACACTTCAATTCAGCACTTACAGGCCAGCAAATGTACAGAAAGGGATGGTATTTTAGATTTAGGAAGGTAACAAAGTCCCCCCTCTTGTCTGAATAGAAAAAACATGCAATGCAAGTAACATCAAAGCTTGATATGTCTAGCCATCTACCCTTAAATCTCTGGACAGAGTAAGAAATGCTGAGTGTAAGACTACAACCAGTAGTCTTGTCCATCATCTGCTGAAGAGACTTCATTCTCCATGTTATATTTCCAGATGCTTTCTCCACATTGTAAACCAGTGTTCACATAAGGATCTCAGTACTTCTCTCAGGATTCTCCTGCAGATTCAGCAGGTGAAGCCTATTGTGTGTAACAGTATAAAGCAGAGTAAAGAGGTGCTCTGAGTAGCTGAAGCTCAGAGATGGGGGTAAGTAGGGATAAGATAAATTCAATTTCTTTTTGTCCTAGACAGAGTCAAGGTACTATGTATCTCAGAAGCAGTCCAGCTCCACTTAGTTTTAGAAACATTTTACTCTTTATAGACCTATCTTGTAGGGTGACTCAAAAGTGCTAGTATATAAAGCAACTTAATAAACAGATGTATTTTAATTTATTGAAGAGCCAGAACAATTATTGTCTTGTAACCAGTTAAACCCTGAAACTATGACATGGAATGAGCCTCTCACCTCCACTAACGTGTGCTTTCTACTGCTTTGGAAGATTTGGGAGCTATGCGTAACTATGCATATTTTTAACAAATACCATATGCACCTCACTTTCTCTAATTGTTACTGTCTTTCCTGACTGCAAAGCAAAGAGCACATGAAAGAAAATAATGATAGAGTCTGATGAAAATGTTCAAGGTTCTTGTAGAAACTACCAGAAAAGCTCTAACAGAATGGGAAATTGCCTCTGCCAGACATCAAATGGGTGACCAAGTTTGCCCTTTCCAGGCCCAAACAGGACACTAACACTTTTCAGCTGCTGATTCAGGGGAAGAAGGGAGGTTAAGTGGGCTGTCAGCAGCGGCACAGGAGGTAGATGATGACTGACTCTGAGGGGCACATAAGCAAGCTGAAACAAAACAAAACAGTCTCACCTACCCCCACCTAACCTCGAGATGGAAGTAGGAGGATAAAGCTGAATTTACTGAGGCTCAGGCTGAAAGATGAAAGCTGAGGTAAGGGTCTTTTGTTTGCTTAAGCCCTTTTCTCTGTGTTTGAGTGAATAATGCTTTGTTTTGGAGAAGCTGGCTTGGGGTCACTTCAATTCATCTGCTGTCATAGGCTCTTGGAAGAAAAGGCATATTGATGACAAACACAGTTGGGTCTGTCAGTTGAACATGAGTAGTAAACAAGAGATTGCCGCCAGGATTTCCAGTCTGAGAGTGGTGGGACCATATGGCTCTATCCACAGAAAGTTGAAGGTAGCAAACCTCTTCTCAGGAAAGTGTGCTTGAGGGGTACAAAAAGGCACTTCAGTATAGTTTATCTGTAGTTGCAACTAATCGTACAATTCTTTAAAGTAGAATATTCTCTACTGTAAATCCTTTCCTCTAATTTAAGCAAACTAAAAAAGAACAAACATTTACTTGAAAAATGTGTAAAATGCTATCATATTTGGCTTCCTGCCAACAGTTGATGTCCACAACAAATGATCCAGAACTAGCACATCCTAGTTCAGTGCCCAAAAAGGAGTATTTTGTAGATATGTTACTGTATGTTGTTAAGTTTTACTCTGAATAGCTGGAATTCTGCTCACACAGTTTAAAAATATTTGAAGAACTGTAATTTGCCGTGGCCTTTAAAGATTAAATATTTATATTTATTTAAGGATCTTACCTTCCTTGCAATTTTCTTTGAAGCATGACCTGTAAACACCTAGTAGCCAGTATTCATTACGTGTTTCCAATTAATGGAATGCTCCTGAAATCAGACACCTGCCCCACAGGCAGGGGTGGGTGTGTGGCCCAGGAAGGTTTAAAATCACTTTTTTTTTTTTTTTTTAACAACACAAGATAGATACCGTCATTCGAAATGACAAGAAAGGGAATCTTTTTTTGCTGTCAGTAAATAGTAAGAATGTTGAGTACTCGTTAACATATATGAGGCCTTAGAAAACCTGGCAGCAAAATTGTTTCAGATAGTTATTAGTTGTCTGCTGGAAGGCCACAGACATTATGGGAAAGAAAAAGCAAACCACTTCACCCCAGTCTTTCATATATATAATCTAAAGGGACCATTTCTTTTGACTATTATAGAATGAAGATTTGATTTTATTGCGCTAATTTTGGGTTATACAGTCTGTTTCACTGAATCTGGAAATGGACTGTTTTTTCTTTTCTTGATAAATGTTCTGTAAGTGAATGTTCAAACTGGATCATATCTCTATAGAAATTCATATTTAATGTTGTTGCAGTTTCATCAATGTATGTCTTACTCTGGGACTGATATGCCAGATAGCAGATTTTTCTTTCCTTTGAAGGGAGGAAGTGGGATGTAAGAAACAGGAAAAATATTTTTTCCCTTGAAATAGGTTTCAGAGTTCATGATTAATGTTTAATCTGAAAAATTATTTAACAGCCTCACAAGGGAAATGCTCTATGGTCTGACTAGAATTAATGTCCTACCACCTTAACAGAGAGGTAGGACTACAGACATTGAAGTGCAAACAGTGCCATGGGAAAGCAAGAAATTCTGTGAGTAACAAATCTGTAAAATTCAATCTGCAGATATGTTTTATGTTCTTTCTTTTGGTTTTAAGTGCAATGTTGTGGGAGTTCTAACAGAGGTTCTTGTGTTGAAGCATGTTTAAGGGTTATGTGTGTATATATATTGTCAGAATCTCCACTGTCATGACTTGATAATGCAACACATCTTTCAGGCCCACTTAATTTACTGAAATATTATCTTTCTCCGTTCCTCAGTCAAGTTTGGCTGAATCTTCAGATGCTAAATCCAGAAGTCACTGGAGATGGAGGGAATTCAAGACAAACTCATATGCATATGCACGGTGGTACTTCTAAAGGGTAATCCTTTACTGAATTAAAAGAGCTGTAATGGTCTCTTTTATTATACACCTGGCTTAGTATGGGTGTAGGGTATGAAGACCTTCTTCCTACCATCTCACTGGTGTTCAGTGTTTTCTCAGTCAAAAGAATACATGGAGGTTGCTTTGGTATATGGTGTGGCACCTGGGACAGGTGCAGGTTGTGACCTGATACCAGAGTCCAGACAGTCAGCTGTTGAAGGCTGTGGAGAAGAACTGGCCATCATAAATCTCTGACTTCCTGGGACTCATAGCTCTCTGTCAGGGTGCAAAAGACATTGTTCTAAATATAAGTGTGATTTTAGAACATGGATTTTGAAACTTCACACTCTAAAAATTTGTATCTAAATGCAAAATCTGTCATTGGAATTTTTAAAAAACATATAATAATATATGTAAGAAAAGAACATTAGGGAAGTTAGGCCCCAGCTTACTGCAAAAACTTTGGCCCATATTCATCTCAAAGGAAGGTGTAAGAACTGATCAACACCTAGTATATATGTGTGTAGTATCAAGCAACTAACACCCCTGCAGAATGAAAATTGCTGGTTTAGTCCTCATTTGAGAAGCTGGATCATTATTTAGACCCATGCCCCTGGGACTTGAATAAAAATAACTGGGACTGCTTTCAGAAGTAAATGTATCTGTTATCACCTGAAATACGTGTAGTTTTCCTTTTGGACTCTCAAGATAAAATTCTTGAAGTGTTTAATCACTTGACCTTGCTTTAAATAGGAGTGAGGCATCTAATACCTTTGAACTTTAAGCTTTGAAGTCCTGGACCACAATGTGCTTCTACTCTCTTCTGGTATAACTGATCTACACAACTGCTCATTGCATTTTTCCTCACACAGAGGAAATGCTGGGCTAGTCAGTCCAGGGGTTTATCAAACCTTGTCTTTCTGCTGCTGGACCAGACAAAATCAATATAGTACCTTTTTCTTTTTTATTTATTTTTTTAAAAAAAAAAAGAATTTGTTTTGTTGTTTGTTTGCTTTCCTTGTTTTTGTTTTTTTTTTTTTATTTTTTTTTTTTTATTTTTTTTTATTTGGTTTGGGCTTTTTTGCGACTAACCTGAATTTGTACAATTAAAAAAAATATCAGAGGCAAACAAGTAGTTGAAAAAGTATACTTTGCCTTTTTTTTTTTTTTTTTTAATATCGTCAGGCTTACTGATGATACATTATGCTATCCTTGCCCTTTTCCATTCTAGAACAGGTTTAGAATAGCAAAGAAAGGGTCTTGTTTGTACATTTCACAGTCAACAATTCCTTATGGTCCATCTCAGTCATGGTGTGACACTGCTGAAATAAAATGGTGAAAGAGGACATTTTCTGCACAGTATTTCTCTGAGATTTTCCCCCTCCCTTAAATGCATTTAGGAAGCCCCCTGCCTACTCTCCCTCATTTTGCCTATGTCATGAGTTGAAATAAAGAATCCTAGACATCCTTATTTTTTTTTTTTTTTTCCCCAGCTCAACATTTAGTCATAATCTTTCCCAAGGGACAAGTTGTCATCCAGTAGTCAATTCTTGTGCTTTCTTGGCTGCCCAGAAAGGCCACAAAAGATGTCTCTGAATGTCTTCTTCCAAACTTGGAGGCTTATCACAAGTGTTTGAGAACTGCTGTTAATTTGCTGGGTTTGGGTTTTATAATCTTATTTTGGAACTCTGGAGTTACTGTTCTGCCCCAGAGGATGAGAGGCAGGGTTCTTTCTGGGTCTCAGTAGGAAAGACAGACCAGTAAGTAAAATAAGATAGAAACCAGGAAAAGAAATACAGACAGTAAGCCAGTCTTACGTTCTTTCAGACACTGGGAACCTCGTTTTTGTGCCACATGAGGCAGACACCAGTTGGACAGCCATGGCATATTATCTGTGATTATCATCTGTGGAGAGGTTCAACCTCCCTCTATATGATGTTTCCTCGTATCTGCAGTAACAAAACTCTCTACCATCTCTTTGACAAGTAGGAATGTTGTCTCTCTGTTAGTGCCCATCAGATTGTACCTAGATACATGTACCTAGAAACTATATCCAGGAACAGGATATAGCAGCACAGTCCCTTGCATTTTCATATGTATGTGGTTACACTGTGGTCACTCATGCTGGCACACAGGTTTCTCAAGCCTTATGTAGAAGGCCTCATATAGCACATGTGGCTGGCTCAAGATCTCCAGCCCCCTGAATACACTGGCTTCTGCAAAACTCCTATATATAATACAAGTACTTATTTGTATCCTGAAGAGTTGGTTTACTCAAGTTAATTGAAAATGATTCAGAGGAAATCCTCTAACTATTCAAAGTGCATTTTAAAAAATGTTATCAATTGATTTTCTGTTACTGTATTCCTATAAAGATCATTAATTCTGTCATTGCAATATAGTAATAAAAATGGAAGTATTCTGTTATTTGAGAACAGAGGCCTTCATAAATTTATAAAAATAATTGTATAAAGCTTTTCAGTCATCATACAGGATGATGATCAAAACTAATTACCTTAACAATTTCTAGTAGACATTCTGTGTCTTGGAGGGAATATAATTCTTTTTTTTTGCAGTATGATGGCAAATCATTGCTGCCAAAGAAAATTCTTAATCCTCCTTACCAAATAAAAAAAGATTGATTAAAAACAAAAAAGAAATAAAAATCAAGGTGTTTTTTGAATTATCACATTTTTTTATGGTGTCTTTGTGGGAATGAAGAGACATATGAGCTAAATAAAATATGAGCTGTTTTCTGTGCAGTTACTTCCACTGATGAGATCAAAAAAGGTGCATGTTGACTTTTCTACTTTTCTACTGTCTCTTTCAACTGTATTTTCAATTGGATAGCTTTGACAATTTCACTGTTCTATTTATGGTGCTGCAAGATAGAGAAAGGATGATCCACTAGATCAATTAAGTCCTTGAAGGAATGTAGTCCTCTAATACTTGCAGTATGGTTAATTAAAAAACTATGTCTTTCTGTAGGCTGGTAAAGTATATGTTTGTTGACAGGGACTTGTGGGGGAGGTGGACTTCAAAGTGATGATTTGTTCAGAGAAGGAAAATCTGCCTATGATACTCGCAGAGTGTAGGGCTCATGGCTTAAAGTCAGCTGAATGGACATATCACTTTTGCACTGATACAAAAGTGAGAGGGACCAAGTGAGAGAGGCAAAGCCTCATTGTCTGTCAGGGGTGAGGAAGGAGGAGGACTTTTTTTCACAATTCTGAAACAATTTTTGTTTTTTTTCCTAAATGAATGATTTAGACATTTAAAATATTCTGAGCAGTTT
Organism: Margarornis squamiger; assembly: GCA_035222235.1. Lineage (NCBI taxonomy): Eukaryota > Metazoa > Chordata > Aves > Passeriformes > Furnariidae > Margarornis > Margarornis squamiger. Next base: position 35,824,528 of record JAWWTY010000106.1, on the reverse strand, counting down.
TGTTTTTTTCATTCTTTTTCCATTCTTTTTCATCCACACATGCCTGCAACAAATATCTGCCCAGATGTGCTAGTAAATATGAGGTATTTTAACAATCAATACTGAATTATTTACTTGTAGTTTGATCTAAAAACATAGCTGCAAAAGGTAATTAGAGCTTCGCATTTTGGTGCATAGTATCCTATTACCTTATACGTTTTGATATATCATTGACCTGATTTCATATCTCATTTCTGTGGTTTATAAACTAATTGTGTTTTTTGGGGGGATAAAACAGATCATCCTTTAACAATTTTCTTCTGAGATATATAAGTGATACTATCTTTGTGTCTTGATGAAGTTATGATGACTGAGCTGCACTCTACTAATTTACAGAACTGCTGGTTGGACACATGTTTTGGAGATGCTCCCTCCTGCTTGGACATTCGCTGCTGTCCCCCTGCTTGGACATTCTCTCTCTGTTGCAAAAAGTGCTGCCTGAAATGATGTGTCACGTTTTGTTTTTTGTTACACCACATAAAATCTGAACTTTTTTCTTTTTTTTTTTTAAAAAGATCGCTGACATAGAAGTGTTCCATTGATTTAAGAGTTCAGAATAGAGTTTTAAACATAAAGAAACAATTGTTGAACTGAACGTAACTAACTGAACCAGAAGCCGACTTTTTTTTTTTTTGTAAAATCAAAAGTTGCCCAGTATTTAAAAGAAAACCTAGAAAAAGTATCTGGTTAATATTTTCTTATTTCCCCCATAAAATAGTATGGGATTTTATATTGTTACAAATTAGCCACTACAAAACAGTGTGACAATTAGAGGTATAGCTTGTAATATTTCGGTCTCTTAAGGTTCACAGCCTCTGCAAACTATGAAGGAATTTTGGTTTATCCTGTAATATAGGATTGCCATAACCATAAAAATAATAAACTAAAGTACGTATTTAACATTTGCCCCTCATTCCTATGTTGATTAGATTTCTAAAGCCAGAAGGAATAATTAATCTGATCTACTGTATTACAAGGCCATTTAATGTCACTTGGTAATGACTACATGATTCTCAATAACCCATCTTTCAGGAAAAGCCACTACACTAAATAGAAAGACTTTGAAGAGACACCTACTTTACCATTGATCAAAAAGGATTGTCTTTGGGTAATTCCTGCTGACAAAGCTTTGGAAAGATAGAGAAAAATGGGTCATTTCTATTCTGACTGCAAAGAAAGCTTTCCTTTTCTTTCCCTGTTGACTTCATGTACATTGCAAAAGGTACCAGCAAAAAAACTATCCCCTGAAAATTCAAAATACTTTAAAAAACCCTTGATAAAAGACCTATTTTAATTTTAGACTAAAATTGTTTTTCTAAACTTCAGCCTGGATTATGTGTGTAAGAATAGCTAACTAGCTGTGGTTATTGCTGAAGATAGCAATTTAGAGCAGAAGTGCTAACCTCGTGTTAGCTGGAAAAAATCTGAACATCTGCACAGCAGTCTGCCTGCAAAGAGTTTTCAGAATGAGCAGAGGAATTTTGGGGTGCTAAAATAAAGGAAATCAATGCTCTCATTTTATTAAGAAGTATCAAACCCACTTTTTGCTGTTGCAGTTCCCAGGGGATTTCACCAATAAATATTTCCAGCAACAAGGACACACAGTCTTATGCCTTTTTAGCATGATCCAAAGTTTTATGATGTTCAATTGTAGTTCCAAAGCCATATCCACATTTTTCATAAATTTCTACTACTGAGAACCTCATCAGGGAAAAATAAAAAAATTTTCCAGTTCATTGTATGGCCAGACTTGGACACTCATCAAAGCTTTAGTTTCCACTGACTGTTCTCCATTTTCAAACTTATCAGAATGTGATACCTAGGTTCATTAAAATAAATTAAGTGTTGGTACATACAGTTGTCTTTTTAATTTCTTTCCTGCATTTTAAAAATTTTGTTTGTTCATATGAATTCTATCATCAACAAAATCACAATGTATATGGTTTTCAACAGATTTCCAACTGTGATGCTGTGATGTGATCTGTTAATGCTATGACATGGGACTGAAATGTGATGTGAGTTTTGTTGTAATAAGTACACCTACACGTACAACCATTAATTGCTTTGTAGCCTTCATAAAGGCACTTGGGTCATCACCAGAGGACATTTTCAGTGATTCTGGCTGTCTAAATCCCATTGTCTGAGTGCCAGTCGCACTTCTAAAAAATGACATGGTAAGTAGTGTTATTACACAATTTTAAATAAATGAAATATAGGTGCCATCACCTTTAGCTCATCTTCCAGTCTTGTAGTTCTGAGTCTCTCTGTCTTTAACTATGTTAATCTTTAAGTCAGTTTTGTCACTGCAATTCATTGGTATAAAATTGGTATAATATAAAGTGAAATCTTCCTTCTTGTCTAAAAGATCTGTCTAAAGACAAGATCTAAATTATCGTGTCTAAAAGTATCTGTATGAAACAGTATTCACACTTTTCTGCAAATACATAATTCTTGAAATTAAGTGGATTTCAGCAGATAGCCAGGCAGGGGAATCTTCAGCTTCATTATCTCCCTATGAACAATGTCAAAAGCAATGATTTAAGTGCTTTCCTGATGAATTTTCAAAAACTGTCTCATTTTCTTAGGATGCTCTTCACCAGTCTTGACACAAACTTTAGAGAAGGGGCATTGCATCTTTTACTCAGGAAGCAAAAGAGCCTTTTAAAAGCCTGTAATTAGGTATTAATTTTTCCAGTTTTGGCATGACAATGTTCAGTTAGAACTTTTTGCTCTTTTCTGCAGTCAGCATAGAGCTTGATCTGATAGAGAGAAAAACAAGGAGGTTCTTTAAATCTAGGAGATTCTTCTTTCAAGGAAGATAAATTCTTTCAGAAATTCACAGAAGAAAACTAAGTCATATTCAAGTTTGTCATTTATGAATGCCCAAATATCTTCAGGAAGCAGAATCACAGAATCATAGAATTGGATTGACCATTTGACCTGAATATTTATGCAACTAATTGCTGAATTGGAAGTGATCATGGAGTCCAACCCTTCTAGACCTGTACAGTACTATACTAAGGAGCCACATCATGTGCCTGAGAGTATTCTCTAAATGCTTCTGGAACTCTGTCAGGCTTGGTGCTGTGACCACTTTCCTGGGGAGCATGCACTCAACTCTTGGGTACATGATGTGACTCTTGGGGGTGATCCTGTACAGGGCCAGGAGTTGGCCTTGACCCTTACGGGTTCCCTCCAACTTGACATATTCTGTATATATATAACCTTTTCAGTAACTTTTTGAAATAAAAAATAATCCCTAGGACACTGAACATGCATAATTCTTGTAAATTTCCCATTTCTTTGACTGTAGATAGGAATATAAGATTTTGTCAGCACAAAACTATGTTCTGTGTTAATTCCTTTGTTTTTTAAAGATGTCTGCTTTGGCTACTTAATACATTCCTGTTACTTATATTACTGTAAAAGAACAAGGTAGTATTTAAATGATCTGAAGTACTGGTGTTACAGTCTTGCAGGAGTCATTCATTGATCCTGTTGTACTGACAAATAATTGTGGAACTCCGTAAACTGAGGCTACCAGAGCATGTGCAGTACCTTTAAAATGATATTAAAACTTAGGGAAGATGTGTTACACTTCTAGCCTGGAGCTATCTCCCAATGTGTGATCTCATGCACTTGAAAAATAATATTTTTCCTTTGGTACTATCTTTCCTGTGAAATAGAATAATTAAAATGCATATGATAGGTGCTTGCATAAAGATTCAGGTCAAATGGTAATGTGTTGAGTGTCACTGTAACTTTCTGAGGACTGTCAGTGTAAAGAAGAAGTAGTATTTCTTAGGCTGCATTATAAAGGCTGCTGTGCTCATTCTATATATGGCACAGAAAGAGTTACTGAATTCCTAAATACTTTATATCCAATTTAGTAGAATTCTATTTATTTGTCATTCCTAAATCTTGTAGTCTGGAAAGCAAGCACTGCGTGGTTATACAGCTGGTCTATTATCTACATATAACATACACATTTTTCCTCAGGTACTGAGAAGTGGTATTTATCAAGAGATCTGCTTGTAGCAATTCAAATGCAGAAAAAACAGAACTCAAATGCCATTAATGAAGTCATACTCTTCAGTTGAAAAGTAACTCCCTGTTTTCCCTTTCATGAATTAATTTTTTGTCTCCTTTGCTGCACTGTCTCTGTTTGTACAATATTCAGTGACCATAATGACTTGCTAATGAGCTGTCGATTATGAATGCAATTTATAGACACGAGAGATTGAGGACTTGAGGTATTCTTTCTGTATCTGGGTTCTCCACATACAAATATATGCTATTTCTGTTACAGTATCTTTTATATTAAAATCTTAATCTGAGTCACTTGAATGTAGATGCACATTTAATGAATTTCCTTTAATGATATATTGACTATATCCTGAATGTTGCAATGAACAAAGACTACAGTACAATGAAAACTCTTTTTTATACCAAGAGCAGACTCAAAGAATTATGCTCATTAAGCTGTGATCCTGAACCAATGAATTTAATGGAAAATTTGCCATCAAATTCAGTATGAACAGTACCAGAACGCAATTTCTTAAAGGCATTCAGAAATATGGTCTTTAAAAACAGTTTTGTAATACATCATGATACAAAGAGAATTAGCTACAAGCAACCTAATTACATTGGAGAATGAATTGACTAATGCTCTGTACATATAGCTAGGACTCCCCTATGCACAAAACTTGAGGTGATTTGCATAATTTGGGGTTTTTTTCACCTTCGCAGTCAGGATTAACTGAGACACAGGTTCTAAAGCAACAGTCAAGATTATATAAACAACATCAGAAATGAATTCAGATCTCTCACTGTTAGCCCGTATAATCATGTTTGAACACAGCAGCAAACCCCTGTGTAAGAATGGGCATCAGGTGGACTGTGCACTCATCAGGCAAATGAGGTCTAGTCACTCCATTACCATTAATTACAGTTTTAGTGGTCTGAAATTGAAGCAGCTCATGAAACAGAATTTCTTATGAAAAGACTAGTTCATAGACAGATTACCTTGAATGAACCCTGAGATTTTATGAGCTCCATTCTTTCTGTGAGTACAGGAATTCCAGCGTGAGCTTTTGCCATCATCAGAGAATTAAATATTTATTAGAGATTGGGTAGAGTTGCTTTGAGAGAAATCAGTTACTGGCAGTTAACAGAGAGGATGCTGAGGTCCTACCTTGGTTAGCTAAGGCATGAGAGTTAGCGCTCCAAACATCCAAAGCAGTCAAATGCCAATTGGATCCTGTGTTTTCCATTATTTCTTTTTAAAGGATGCTTTTCTGCTGAGTCAAATGTTACTTGTGCACAGCAATTTTCCAGATCTGCAGAGCAAGAGATTTTACTTATATAAATACATACTTTTTTTGTTAGGTTGTTTTTGTTTTTTTGTTTTTTTTTTTTTTTTTTTTTTTTTTTTTGTTTTTTTGTTTGTTTTTTTTTTTTTTTTTTTTTTTTTTTTTTAATTGGGAACCTAGTGATTTATTCAGACCTAAGTAGAAGGGAACTACAAAAGCCATGCAGTGAGGTCTCCTCCATTCCTCACTCTGTGCATCTCCTCTGTACAGAAAGCAATGATCTGCTGGATGAGAAGCATTGAAAATTGCCTCTCAGCAAGGCCATATTTTTATATAACTGAGATGAACTGGGGTCAGAATCAGTGGTAATCAGCAGTGGCAAAGGAAGTACATCACTGTGAGAGATAATCTTAAATCACTTAGTAAACTGCATTGAAAAAAAGTCGGTTCTAGGAACCAGAATGAATCATCTTCTTGTGGATTTTTTTTCTCTATCTTGATCATGAAAACCAGAAAATAACCTCTCCATCCTCCAGAGAGTTATACCTGAATGCTTTTGCAGTTCTTTTTAGATGTGCATAAGATGCTGAGATTCAGAATTCTCTGGTTTTTACTCTGATATAGGACAAATATTCATGTAGATATTCTGAGAAAGAAAAAAGATAACTGCTTTATTTTATATGTAAATTCAGGTTTCTTTTAATCAATTGCAGAGTTATGCTTGTCATCTTTGAACGTGGATTCAGGTAGGCTTGGGCAAATAAGGCCATGCTCAGATTTGGAACTGTTTATGGATATATAAACATTTGTTTCAGAGTTTGAAGTTGTAGATTTGATAGTTCATCCAATCAGAAAAGATCCATTTTACAGAAGATCCCATATCATATGATGATGCAGTCATATCTTCTTTGATGTCCCATTGCAGTTTCTTTATGATCAAAACCAGTATTGCAGAATCTTGGGATTTGATAAGTCCCTGCAGGTGCTGCGTTATAGAACGTGAAAGCTGGAGGAGAATCCTAGTTGTCATTCCAGAAGAGAAACTCTTCCTGTGTGACCGTTTCCTTTCATGGTTGCTACGGAGGCAGTGCAGGGCAATATGGGGCAATGCTCTTAGGGCACCTGAGTTAAGGAATCTCCTAGGGGAAAGTACAAAGAAAAGGTTGCAAGGATGAGGCTGTCTTTTCCTTATTGGAGTTTCCTTTGGAGCCTAAACAGAAACATGCTATTGGCCAGACTGACCAAGTACAGCATAGTGAATCTCAAGCCATACAAAGCAGTTGCTTTACTTTTCTGTGTGGTCTGTGTAAAAAGTTAAATGCCAAAAGAAAGTCGGATTTTTTTCCTGGATCTAATATGTAATGCTGGAAATGCCACAAAAAAAAAAAAAAAAAAAAAAAAAGATGTGGCCTGGCCCTTTTATCACCTTTTCTCAGCCTTTCTCTTGCAAAGGATTTATAGCCTGGTGTTCTCCATTACACCAAGGTCATCTGCAAAGCTCACTTTGCAAATAGGTGCTCTGTTTGGAGAACGTTCAGCATTCTACTCCTTGTTGGTGTTTCTCTGTCATGATTTTTCTGGTGGAAGAAGAGGTGCAAGCATTTTTTAATTGTCTTCAGGGACAGAGAGCAATTGAGGAAGTGATTAGGCTTTGCCTGAAGGCTGTTTGGGACCTGGATCAGAGACCCCACGTCTGTGGGACTTGGGAGATTTGTAGTGTCTGGTGGGTGGGCCATGTCAAGCATACATGAAAAATAGTGCCATGAGTGGCAAATCTGGATCTGGAAGAGTGTCACTCTGCTGACTTGGGCACCTTAACCCCCAGGACCCTTAATAAAATATTATTTATTTACACTGTCCTGTGCCATGTGCCCCATTTCATTGGAGTATCTCTCCTAGGATGTAGGATACAGCCTCCTAGTTCCTCCTCTTCAGGACTTTAAACTCCTCTACTCTGAAGCAGGGTGTTCTTCCATCTGCTCTTCTTATTTAAAATTATAGAGTTCTGAAGAATTCTTTAGGCTGCACTAACATGGAAAGTGTAGGACTGAAGTTATGCACTCCCAGGAAAATCAAGAATCAACATTTTTCAAAATGGGTGACTATTCTAACCATTTGATTATTGGCTGAGAAGAGAATATAATTTTCTGAAGCAGAAGTTGAACAATTTTTTTCCAATTCTTACAAGGCTGGAAGAAAGGGCAAGTAGAGAAAAAGTAAGGTGAAAGACTTGACAGGAGTAAAATTGGCTGCTGACATGTCTCCAGGATGAGATGAGAAGTTTTGCAAATGCCTGTAGCACCTGAATGTTGACACAGATGCTCACAAAAATCTTAAAGCACAAATTCTTCCTCTAGTGAATCATTATATCTCTGCTAGAATTGATAACATTTCGTCCTTCTGGGCTTCACAGTATTTCCTTTTTGGGAGGCTTTAATAACTGCCTCTTCCGTACCCCTAGGAAACATCAAGAATTATTTATTAGTCTAGGAAATGCTGAGGCCTGTGGTTGGGAGTCTTAAACATTTTTATTTATTGCTATTTATCTAACTGCAATATTAATGTTAAAGCACAAAGTAACCAAGAATTTGCAGAATCAAAAGGCACCGGGGTCCTTAAAATCAATTTACTCAATCAAGCAGAATATGTCCCTGGACAAAGGGACACTGATTTCTGACCAGCAATTTAATCCCAATTCTGAGGGATGCAGCAGGAATTAATGGATACGTAGCCCATGTATAAAGGAAGGAATTTCTCCCTGGGTAGCAGTTATTTTTGCTACACCAAATATTACAGTTTGTGAAATCCAGTCCTTGCAACTCAAATGCAAATATTATTATTTGGGGTTAAATATTTTTCAGTGTTACCTAGCAACAGAAGGCACAAGGCTCTCTCATAAAATTTAAATACAATCTTTTATACAATTATAACAATTTATAATTCATAAGGTAGAAGTTGCAATTAACCAGTTAAACTGCAAAATAATTACCTAATACAAGAAATGAAAAAAAGAAACAAAATAAAAGACGACTGTAGAAAGAAACAAGTAATTAATAACTGTGAATGCAGTTAAGATGGAAATTAAATGAAAGTTTTTTTATTGTGGGAGAAAAGTAATTCTGGACTGGCTTCCCAACAGGACTGCAGGGGCAGCCAGCCTGCAGTTTTTTTAAGAGCTTACCAAGATTATGACTCAAATCAAACAACTTCAGTGCACAAAATAGAGAAATTACATTTTGTCTGCTAGAGTTCCTTGTCAGGCCTATAATCTATGTATTTTGTTTTTTTACAAGTTCTTTACACCAGTACATGACTAGAAGAATAATTCAGATTATACATGCTAAATAGAGCATTTAGACTAGGCTCTACTAACTAGGCTTCTTTACAAGACTTTTTAGTGTAATATTGCTTTCAGGAGATTAAGTGTCTTCTTTTCTTGCAGAACAATACCTATTTAGTTAGATCTATTCTGCATTTACTGCATTGTATTTTCCTTTTTCTAACTACATCTGAAGAGAATAAATTCTTTCCCTTTGTTCTCCAATGCACAAAGCTTTCAAAAATAGAAAGAGTACCACCAGAAAATGAAATAGAATTCACCTTCAAAGTACTGCATGTGACTGAAAATAAAATAATTCCATTTCATGGAGTGATGTGTTTTCAATGCTTTTTCTATCTACAGATTTACTGTCATGTCAGAAAAGTAACTTGAAATCTACAGAAAGGAAAAAGAGGGAAGATATTTGTACGTCCTTCCTGAAGGTATTATTACCAAATACTTTGAGTCTCTAGATTATTGGTTCATTGGACGCAGCACAGAGATTTTCTTTGACGTTTGAACTTTTGAGTTTCAGCAAGCCTGAATCAGCAACCAGTCCTCTCCGACCACACAAATGCAAATGATATCAGTTTAGAATAACTCCTTGGCCTTTAAACCAAATTAGCTCACCGGAGTCAGAGTTTTTTTGAAATACAGATGCATGTATTTGAATCACCGAGTTTAATATATATTACACCACTTTGGAAATATTTGGTCTAGAAAAAAAGGGTAAAGAGAAATACTCTTTAATTTTCCCTTTCATGGAGTGTTCTGTGAGATAACTAAATTTATCAGAGGAACTGAGAGGACAGTGTTATCGGTTCTGCCTGACACCTTTCAAACTACAATTAGAGAATGGACAGTCATTCTAATACTGAGCATTAAACCACATGCACTTCTACTAAAATGAATGCATTTGGCAAGATCTGAGAAATTCGGGTGCGAAAAGGTGCAGTTTGAAAATCTTCTGTGTAATTCTTAAAGACCTATTCAATCTGCAAGTCTATCTAAAAGTGTGATTTGTGATGAATGAAACTTTCACCAATATCATGTAAAAGCCAGTGAATTCCCTGAAAACTGAACGCATGCATTTTCTACTTCTAGTGCTTCCCACCTGAAAATAATTTTTAGGTAGGTTGAAAAGACTTCTGTGGTGTGCTGAAACTTTCTAGGTGCTGAGGCTTGTGAAAGGTGGTTGAGGCTTACAACCTTCAGAGAGACCCTGATTATCTTTGTAGATAAGACAAGTATGTAAAATTTACATAACTGATTCTATTTTGCTCACTGCTAGTTCTTTTTTATTCCTTTGTTTGCAGCTTCCAACCCAGCAGTCCATTATTCCATGGCATTCACCCTCTTCCAGAGCAAAATCTGCCTAAGAGCAGGGCTGGTGACGGCAAAGGTGCTGGTGATTTGAGAGTGAGTCTAAACTGCAGTCCAGAGGCAGCCTACACAACTCTTGGTGACCTACCCAGTCACAAGGACATGGTAGCTGGTCTAAGATAGTATTTTGGACCTAATAGTTCTCAGCCTCAGAAGAGAGCTTCCCTAGAAGCTAGTCACGATAACTACACAGGGAAAAGTCATAGAGACTGCAGAAGGGAGTACGTTCAATCCAAAAACTACCTTGAGGACTCTACTAAGGCTTAAATGATACAGAGACCTCTAATAGGGTATCTGCACTAGACTATAGGAGTTGGCTGAAATTTTGAGGGACAACATAAAATACCAAAATAATTGCAGGAATGATACTGATAGTATGGAACCCTTGCATCTTTACACCTTGAGGGGAATGAGACATTTTGCTTTCGTAAAACAAACAAACAAACAAGTTATTTTTTTTAAATTATCAATGATTGTGGGTTGTTCCTCCTTGAGTCACAAATTGCAGCTTCAGCTTTGTAATTGTATATCAACATGCTATACTCGTCAGTGGTTGAGCTAATACGACATGTGAATTCAGGAAATCAATGTTGTGAGCAAATAACATGCAAGTAATATTCTAAGACACCCTCCAATAACATTAGCAGAAAGAGAAAAGAAAGCAAGTGTTAGCTGGCACTTAGAAATTTTATTCGTACACAGAGATACATACACATGCATGTCACAGCTGATCCCTTTTTAAAGATAATATCTCTTACTATGTGTATTTCATGGCTCCATTAGTAGAAAATAAGTGCAGTCAGGCTGCACACTGTATCTCACACCTTGCTAACACATGTATGTGTGTTGATAGTGAGAATAATCCTACACAAGGTGCCTAGGCATGAAAGAAAACCTGCATCTCAGTCTTTCTCCCAGTTTTGTAGTTGCAGCACTCACTGGATGTGCCTTATGTGGACACCACTGTGTTGTTTGTTTATGAACACTGGGAGTAGCAGCTGAGTAATACCAAATAGCTGCAATTGTTCCAATCACAAGCACTCTGCATAGGAGCTGGGGATTAGAAAAATTTATTGAACAATTGCTATAACTCAGCACTTGCTGACATACCAGAGCCCTTCTGTGTATTATTATGCTCCCCAGATCATGGCCTGCAACAGCTCACAGCAAACTCGCATTTCAAAGACTGGTAAAAATGTAGATATTTTCTGTATTTTATATTGAATTTACAGTACAAAGCACATATGTGCCAAGAATAATTTCTGGCTGAACTATCTTACTATAAAATTCTCATGAAATACACGTAATAAGAGTCATTATCTTTAAACAGGGATCAGCTGGGACATGCATATGTATATATCTCTGTGTACAAATAAATAAAATTTCTTCACTCAGCAACAATGTATTGGCCTCTGTACTTAATCCTCAAGAGACATACTGATTTTTGTAAGCATGTTTTTAAAAGAAATGATTGATAAATTGTGCTGAACAAACCTGATTTCCTTCTATGACAAAAAAACTGCCTGGATGAATGATGGGAGATCAGTGAATATTGTCTACCTCAACGTCATCAAGGTTTTTGACACTCTCTCACAAATACCTTTATAGACAATCTGAGGAAGTGTGGACTGGATGAGCAGACAGTGAGGTGACTTGAGAGCTGGCTGAACAGTAAAGCCCAAAGGGTCTTAATCAGTGGCATGGATTTTAGTTGGAGGAATGATATTTAGTGGTGTCCCCCAAGGTTCAATCTGGGACCAGTTTTGTTTAGCTAATTCATCAATGACTGGGATGAAGGGGTGGATGCCTCCTCATCAAGTTTGCTGACAACACAAGGTTGGAGTGGCTGATACCCCAGAGGGCTGTGCAGCCCTTTGGAATAATGCTGAAATGTTGGAGAGGTGGACAGAGAGGAACCACCTGGAATTCCACACAAGCAAATGCAGGGTCCTGCAGCTGGGTAGGAATAACGCCCTACACAGGTACAGGCTGGGGGTTGACCTGTTGAAAAGCAGGTCTGCTGAGAAGGATCTGGGGATCCTGGTGGGCAACAAACCAACTGTCCATGAGCCAGCAGTGTGCCCTGGTTGCCAAGAAGGCCAATGGTATCCTGGGGTACATTAGGAAGAGCATTGCCAGCAGGGCACAGGAGGTGCCTGCCCCGCTACTCAGCCCTGTTGAGGTACATCTGTGTCCAGTTCTGTGCTCCCCAGTACAAGAGAGACATGGAGCTCCTGGATTTGGTCCAGCAAGGGCAACAAAGATGATTAAGGCTCTGGAGCATCTCTCTTGTAGGGAAAGACTGAGGGACTTGAGCATGTTCAGCCTTGAGAAAAGACACTGAGAGGGGATCTCATCAACGTCTATAAGTATCTGACAGAAGGGTGTCAAGAGGATGGAGCCAGGCTCTTCTTGGTGCTGCCAAGCAATAGGAAGGACAAGAAGCCATGGGCAGAAACTCACGCACAGGAAGTTCCATCTGAACATGAGGAACAACTTCTTTGCTGTGGGGGCGACCATGCACTGGAACAGATTGGCCAGAGAGTCTGTGGAGTCTCCCTCACTGGAGATATTCAAGAACCACCAGGACACAATCCTGTGCAATGTGCTTGAGAATGACCTTACTTGAATAGGGAGCTTGGACCGGGTGACCCACTGTGCCTCCTTCCAGCTTTACCCATTCTGTGATTGAAACAGTCAAGTACAAATAATGAGATTGAAGAATAAGATATTATAGTTGGCTAAGAGAGAAGAGTCTAGAGAAGCAAACACCTTCAGACTAGAGAGTGGAAATATGAGGGATGTCTACAAATTCATAGAAGTTTTAGAATTGTTGCCTGTTATTTTCATTAATTGTTGAGAACTGAGGAGGAATTGTTTGATGTAAATTAGAGCATGGATCATTTCATTAGATATGAAGGCAAACTTTATTAGGACAGCAGATGAAGTCCCTTGGGTTTCAGACATTGCAAATATCTCAGGCTAGAGATAACACTCAGCTGTCCTTGCCTGTAAAGGCCTTGTCATTATTGATAAAGGTCTCTGGTTAGGGAAGTTTTGATGTAATCACTAGGCAGAGAGACTCTGCTGCTCCTTCCTATCACATTGCACTGTCTGGTGGTTGACAGCTTTTCCTCTTACTGAGATCTCTTCATTCATTTTATCCCCCATTGAGAAGAACACTGAGAGGAAAATAATGGCTACCCGAATGCAGAGACTGCAAATTTGAGTGCCTCTTACATGAGCTACATAAGGAGTAAGGGAAGACTTTTTCTTAAAAAATGTTTTCTTTCCTGAACACTTCAGAAAAGACAGAAGGTATAAATCTGACTTGATACCGTTATGGATAGCGATAATGTATTCCAGTGGATGATATACGTATTTAGGTGACGTAAATCAGCATTGTTTCATCTGGCACAGACTGAACACTGATCTGTTCTCCCTAAAGATACTGCTTCTTCTGTACTTTCTACAAAAATTGTCAGTGAGCAAAGATCAGCTGATAAGCCTGTGAACAGAAATCACACCGAATAAGAATTAGAGGTGGAAAAATACGATCTTTGTCCATTAATGATTCAAGTTGTTGGTGTTTTTATTTTTATACTTTTTTTTTGGTTTTGTTGTTGTTGTTGCCTTTTTTTTTTGTTGTTGTTTTTGTTTTTTTTTTTTCTATTATATATTCTCCAGAGTTCTACCTCTATGATGGTGTGGTTTTTTGTTTGTTTTTTTTTTTTTTTTTGGATTTTTTTTTTAATTAACTGAGGCAAAGACTTTTCCAATCTTTACCTTGGGAGTTCCTAGAGCCCGTGACACCTTCACTGTCAGGAAGTTGTTACAGTCTTGGGGCAAAAAAATGTGTTCTCAGCTGTACTAATGCAACACCTCATTAATTTGAGCAAAGGGGCATGCACCTATCTATGCACAGAGCTGGTCTTTCAGCTTTTGCTATGTTCTGTTTTCTTCTCTGTAATTGATAAAGATTTTCTCACACCCTTCAGTCCCTGTAGCTGCCAATTACTCATTCTGCTTTGCTGCCTTTATATTTTTTTTCTGTAAGCTTTAACTCATTTTCTGTAGTCTTCATTGGTTCCCTCCCTTTAACTCCATTTCCATTAGATCTTTCAACTGTTCTTAGAGTCAGGTATTTCACTGCTAATTGATTACATTTTTCTGTGTCAGTGACACTATAGTCTGTTATGTGTTAATTAGTGTCTTGTAAGATTCTCTGAGCTGCAACCACACTCAGAGATTCTAAGTGTTTCTTGTCATAGCCACATCAGCTTTTCACATAATTGTTTTCATCACATTTTCCATTTGAAATCTAATAGCTGTGTGAGGCTCTCTGGGATAATTTCATGGAGCTCAAAATTCAAGTTACTGCATTAGCCATGCCAATATCTTGGGTTAGTCATGAACCCTACCATATTTGGCACTCTGTGTAGAGTGTTAACCTCCTTCTGTGAACCTCTAAGAGCTTGCACTTTCACTTTTTTAAATCAAATCAGCTTTTCATCCCTCTTTTTCTAGATGAAAGCCTAAAAGATGTACTGCCTGTGGAGTCCAATCCCAGAAGGCAGAAATGAATTCAAAACATCGTTTTTAAATGTCACAATTCTGAAGTAAATCTTGTGGGCTTTTTGATCTGCCTAATGATTTTTGGGTGTTGGTAATAACCTCTGATCAGCGGCCTTGATGCTTCTCATCCTCCACTTGAGACACAAATAGCTCTGTTAGTATAGGAGTTTAGGAGCTAAGGAAACGTTGGTCCCTGAAAAACAGGAAACTGTTGCTCACTGACAATTTTTGTTGATCTGATAGTGCACAACATTAAGTGAAATTGTAAACTCTTGCATAACCTATAGCAATCTAAGCTTTATACACGTCTTGCACTGAACCCATGCATTCTTACCTTGAATACTCCCAGTAAAGAACATATTGGCAAAGAGACTAAAGAATTAAGCAACATAAACAAATCTGGTCATCTTATGACCTAAATGATGTTATGGGAGACTGATGGTGCTTTTAAATCTGTGTCAGTGCATACTATAATAATGCAGTCTTATTCTCTGCCTGTCTCCAAATTTAAGCAATTAAACAATGAATAGAGTTGTTGACTGGGAAATTTTCATTAATCACACGAGTGCTAAGAATAAGGGAAGGAAAATTCAGGACTTTATTGCTTCTTTAGATAAGTAAAAGTATCTCACAGTATTAGAATATCCTCAGAGTCTTTTTGAGTATTGCAACTGAAATTTTTGTTCTTAGGGCTGTTTTGACCTGGGCAAGAACAGCTACTTTTGCTACCTCACTCTAGAAAGTTTTTTCTTAATAATTCTTCATTCTAAGAGAACAAAGAACTGCTTGAACCCATTAAAAAGAAAAAGAGGGGGGAAGTATCATCAATTTTAAATTCAGGTATTTGACAGTGATCTATTATTTTGTCTTATAAAGAAATCTCACAGAAGAGATTAAAAAAAAACAAGTGAAGCTTTTTTCTTAGGAAACATTTTAAATTTCACTTTTTTATAATAGGACAATAACTCTGGATATTAAAGGGCTGACGTTTTCTTGCATTTAGGAGTCGGTAATGGATTTTTCTCTTTGATTTCATCCTAATAAGAATGTCTGGATGGGATAATTAGTTAAACCCTATAACTTCCAGTTTTTTTCATTCAAGTATATGATATTACCTCTAGAAGAAAGTGTTATGTCTCAGATGAGTGCCTTTGAACTTAACTAACATACATTAAATGAGCCTGTTCATAAAAAGGAAGTCACAGGGAACACTTTGAAATTCATTGCTTTAGAAAGTTTGCAAGCTTCTGGAACAATTTTGCAGCTTGGTAAGTCTTCAAGGTCGTGTGAGAAAGTTTAAGGCTTAAAACAGTCGAAGGGAACAACTGCAGGTTTTGAAAACAGTAAAGGCAAACTTGAAACCTAGTTTTATCAAAGCTTGGCTGTTTTCCTATCACAGACAGTAGACGCCACTAATCTCTTCCTTTTGTTTAAACAGATGCTATTTGCTTGGCAAGTAGCTGAATTTTAAATGCAGAAAATTATTATACAAGAGGAAAAATCTTGACTGGAGGTTACATGCAGAAGGTTAAGTTCAAGAAAAGTTCAAGAGAAAGCCTTATTTTCTCTTGCATCTTCCAAGCTGTGTGAGGTAAATTTTCCCCCACCTTGGGAACTATACATTTTAATATTCTCCAAAACTGAAAAGTTTAAGTTGTGTGGGTTTTTTTTCTTTTTTTTTTTTTTTGACATGGCCAAATACAATGACGATATGCAAGTAGTTAATAGTTGAACCCTATGGATATATCTGGTTTACATGAGTGTATTTGGTGTTAGTGAAAGAGGAGGCAGAATAATTCAGAAGATCACAAATTGTCCCTCCATCTCCCTTTGATATAGCATCATACAGTTGCTTTTTACCACCACAGGTAGTTTTTAATCTAGCTAAGTTAGGTTGATCAGCATTCAATGACATGGAGGCACGGGTGTTTTGACCCATTAATTTTCTATAGTGTATTCAAGTTCAGTTGTTTTTCTTCATTTTTTGAGGCTGGATTGGAAATCTTTTCTTTCTACGTGAAGGGTGGCTATTCTTGGGATGGATTTCACACAGCATCCACAGTTTTCTTGTAAGTCAACCAAAAGACGTGAGCAGGAGGAGAGCATGGACCCCTGATGCAGCACAAAGCTTCTAGACACTTCTGTTATAGCTTGCACAAAAAACCTGTGCTTTGCACTGCACATGAAGTGATTAATCAACTCTCAGTTATGTGTCAGCAGCTGCTCTTTTGGAAACCAACAGTGACCTGGGCTAAAAGCTGGTTCCACCTGGGCACACATGTTCTTCCTTAAAGCACTCCAAACACATGTGGCTGAGTATGATGTGGAGATATGGGTCTAATCTGATCTGCTTAGCTCAAGGAGGAGTTAACTTTCAGGGCTGAGGAAAAAAGTTGCTTGCTAGAGCAAATTTTGCCTTTAACTAAGCCTTCAACTTCTCGGATCTAAACACAACAGATGGTACCTCCTGCAATACCATATCTCTTTAACATCATACTGAAGCTTTGGTTCAGTAGAGGCTCCTGGCACTGATTTCTGCAGTGCTCTTCAATTTTTTTTTCTTTCTTTTCTTGAAGTGAGACTTCCATTTCTCTCAAGACAACGTATTAGCCAGCTACGACTGCTGAGATCACTAACAGAAGTGATTCAGCGACACCCCCAATTTTAAAACTGATTTCTTTTTAGTACTTGGTTACCAGAAAGCAAAGAGAAAAAAACATTCCCTCAGCTCTTACCTTTACTCTGTATTCTACTCTGCCTCAAGACACATTCTCTTCACTCCCTGCACTCTTCTGTTCCTCCCACAGGTAGACAGCTGCTAACACAATTCAGGAATAGAGATGTTTGTGATGGTTTTGGGGAAGGTTGGCAGCAGAAAGATGGTGCGTTTTAATTCTTAAATGTGTCCTTGCTGTGCAGGAATTTCATCCCTGGCACAACTCCACCTGTACAGGAGAATGTTAATTTTTCCTTGACTGATTCTAATTTGGCAGAGGTTATGAACTGCTTAAAAAACAACAAAGAAATGGATCCCTTGTTGCTCTGCTTCTGACACTTCCTTCACACACCAAGGGATAGCAGCATGGGGGTGAGATGGAAGAGGCATAAAACTTTTGAAACAATTCATCTACTGTTACTGGAGATAATTTTTGAGAATTGTTTTGGTACCTCAGTGTTCTGTTTATTGGGTTGTTCCTAAATTTTCCAACAAAAGCTTGCTGTCAGATCTTTCATTTTTGGGAATGGAGATCCTTCACTGTAATTTTTTTGAATGGTAATTGTTAGTGGTACTTAACTGCAAGTGCTTAGTTTTTCTTTTGTAAAATTAAATGCAAAGAGTAATTTGTAGAAAAAGAGAAGTGAGGCTCAGACTTTCCCCAGTTATCCATTCTTTTTGGTACTGTATACTATGAAGAGGAACGTAAAAGAGTTCTTTCATGTATTATGCCTCCTTGAGGTTTGTCAGATACTATACTCAACATAGTCCTTAGATAAAATCTTAGAGTTCATTTCCTTTTGTCTATTTCCAAGGACAGGTTGTCATTTATGACTTCTGTATCTCCTGCTGTTTACTGATAAATTCTTTTTGTGGTGTGTTCTCACAGTGCACATCAGATGTACCACTCTAAACCAAAATTGCATAAATATTTCTGTTTGTCAGCTTGTGAATTCACCTGAAGTGAAACTCAGCAACAGGAGATGTTTGTCTCAATATTCATTCATTTTCTTTCTCTATTTCTGAGCTTTAATATGATGCAGTAATTTTTCTTATATCATGATACCTTAAGCTTCTCTTTAAGAAGAATTAACAAGGAGGGAGTGGGTTTATGTATTGACCTTCACCTTGCAAAGGTCAGTGTTGCCTCTGGGAAGAACAGGTATTGATAAGGCTATATTTCTAATAAAACATTCCATGAAGTGAGAACCTGCTTTAGGCCACTAGGGATACCTCTTGATACTATTCTGTTTTGCCCTGTAACCTGTCTCTGATAATACTGTGGCTTTAGGCAGCCCTGCAGGATATGACTCTATGGATCCTTGCATCGTTGTGAGCTTTGGTGTCCAGCTGGGCATTTTTAATCTGAATTGAATTTTCCACATTCAGTTCCTGAGTGTTACTAGGCTGATAGGATTTTTTTAGTGTGTGTGTGTTGTTTGTTTGTTTCTAACGGCTGTAAGTAAATTTGCTATTCCTGTTTTTAATAAAACCCTTGATACTAGTTTACTTACATTGCCTTGCTAGTAGTTTCCTTAAATTTCGGACCAGTCTGTCAAGGCCTCCACATCGTTCCTTAAAGAACATTACAGAATGCTATCCCTTCACTGGTGCCTTTTCCATCTTGAATGATCCTATCCTTTTTCAGCCTGCACTCCCCATCTTACTACTTCAGGGTTTCACAAATGTGTTCTAAAAAACTTCCATAGAATATAAATAAAATAATGGTATTATATAATAATACAAAATAATAATAACATATAGCATTAAATTTTAATATAATTTTATATAAAAACTGATGTCAAGAAAATTAAGAATCTCCATAATCTGATTTTTGCTGTAGATTTTATGTCAAAGTTATTAATGAAGTATTTGCTTATGGTTACATTAACCCTCAGGAGTTTTCATCTTAAGGTTTAGTCTCTGAATTTCATGCTAGAGATCCTTCTTGGCTATTGCAGGCTCTCAGAAGAAATTAAACCCCCTAACTCCTGAAAAACTCTCCAATGTGGATTTCAGGACAATACTGTCTTTCTTTGAACACATGTAGTTGGATACCTCTGAGTGTACCCCAGTCCTTCAGCTTCAGGGTTTACCTCCCCCCCAGGCTGCAGTCCCATGGTGTTTTGAGGTGTGCCTCTGCCTTGGACATCCATGTCTTCACAAAAGAGGGCTGTTGCAGTTGGGTTGGGTTCTTACAGCAAAAGACAGGAGGCTGGAGGATTTTAAGACCTGACTATGGACAACATAAAAGTAGTAAAGACTTTGAGCCTTGGAACATGGAGGTAGATATCTGCAGGTTTTGGCTGATGTGGTCTCACAGGTCATTCCCACCTGTTTGCATTGGGATTTACTTGAGTACATCTGGCTTTGGGGGTATGACCTGATGGCTCTTCTTCAAATGGTGTGTTAGCTTTCATTGTCAGTTTTTCTCTCAACTTGTCTTAAAAGCTCCATAATTGCTTATTTCTTGTTTATTTTCTCTCTTCCAGAGAATATTATCTTGCTTATTCAGAGGATTTTTTTGAAAATTCTTGGAAATTATTAATTTCCTTTTTTTTTTTTTTTTTTTTTTTTTTTGTAGATTGAAATGTTCCTAAGGCAGATAAGTGTACTCTTCTGTATGTGACTTAGCTACTAGCAACTACTGAGGAGGAACTGTTCCCTGTTTGGTGATCTAGTGTGTACCAGGAAAAAACATCTGCTTCCATTGAGCCTTGCATTGCCTCTCAAACTGTTGAATGGATTAGCATTCTTCATACAGACAGAAAATAGTTTACTGGTGCTTCTCTCTGGCTAATTCTTCAGATGAGGCACAGAGGTGATGAGATTCTTTCTGCTGACCATGAGTTTAAGATGACTTATCAAAAACCCTATCTTTGAAGAATTATAAAAAATTAAGCAGGGCTTCAGAACTTGGATATTGAATAAATAAGCCTCTACAATGTAGTATTCATATGTCACAAGCACTGCTATTTTGTTCAAATTGTGAAAATGTTTTCAATAATAGTGTTATTAATGGTGCCACTTAGTGAATGTACAAATGTTACAAATAACTTTTCTGCAGAAGTCTAAGTCTATAAGATTCAATTATTCCACCTTTGTTTGCTGGGTTAGCATTTTGCTCTAATAACATGTGTATTTCAAGTTTCCCATCTGAATTGTTATTTAAACCACTGACATTGTTTTCAAACCTGTCTCTCCACATTATTTTGTCTTCTTCATTATCATTGCTTTCTAATGGAACTGGCTTTTCTGTTGCTTTGGGAATTGTGGGTGTTTTTTGTCTTTTATTTTATTTGGATTTTATCTGTCTGCAGGTTTCCCTGCACTTTTCCTTATTATTTTTCTTTGTATTTCCATGTCTCAGGAGCTCATGTTCTCAGTTAAGGTTTCTCAGGTGAAAGTGCTTTCTTTTACAGGTGACAAAGGTTTTATTCTGGGAAGAGAAGGCAAGTGAGTTACATCTCTTTTGTGCTTACATGTTCTGCAATTTCTTTAATTTCTGATGAACCAGGGTCTGATAAATGCTAGAATAGTTGGATTGGGGGGGATTAGCTGTAGAAAACACTTTTTACTTTTAAATCATGTGATATTCCTAGTGGTAGTAGTATGATTTTATCATTATGCTCTGATATAATTTTCACAGAATTAAGGTTTACACAGTGCTGTTCTTCAAAGAGGGCATTAAGCCAAAGCCTATTTAAATCAACTGTATGTCAATGTCTGAACAGACTGTGAATCAGGACTGAATAGAGTGCAATTAATTTTTAGAACTCAGGAACTCTTTATATTCTCATACCGTTCTTCATTTCATGATGATGTTTTTTTCTGATGTACACATTACTGACCTCTCCCACTCTTCCCTTTTAGTGTCCTGGTTCCGGTCTGCAGATTCTCTGCCACATCTGCATTCCTTATAACTCTAGTTTCACCTGTGCTGACTTTCCTACCTAGGTCATATGTGCTTCATGTAGCAGCAGCTGATATCCATATCAACTCCAAATGTCCTGATCTTTGTCAACATTCTTTCTTCTTCATTCAGTTTTTTCACAGGGAGGATCTTTCGCTATCTAATGGAGGTAACCAAGACACCAATTTATTTTCTTTAGGGAACTGAAACCAGTCTTCCTGAGCTCTCAGATTGCCAATTTTCTGTGTGAATGACTTTTTAAAGTCACTGAGATGCAGAGAGTAGATATGTTCTGATCAATTTTTGAATTTATAAGGTAAGGTTAAAAGCTTGATAGATTCAGATTCAGCAGGTACCATCTTAGACAATGTGTCTAAAAGAAGTGGTTACAGAATAATGAAGATTAGATTTTTCAAAAAAGATAATGAATAGAATAGAAAGCCCAAAGTTATTACTTACAATCTGGATAATGTCCTCCCTTGACTATTAAGTAAAAACCCCACTACGTTAGTTACACAAACATATGCTTTTTCATGCCCAAGAATAATTTGTGAGAAAGGGACATAATGCAATAGTAAAACTTAAAAAGCTGCACCCAAAGTTCTTGAACTTGAACTTTGAACCCTTACTGTCAGTGTTCAAAAGCAGCAATATTCATTACGATTTTGTTTCATTTAATCTATAATTTGTGCAAAACAGATACAACTCCCAATATCCCCAGTTGAAGCTATGGTAGGTATTTATAGCACTCAGCATAAGCCTAGAGGTTTACTCAACCCTCATATTTAGCAGTAACAGTACATTTCATATCAATGTTGTAACTTAAATTTGGGCTGTTGGTTGGCACAGACTACTGCAACCTTTGCTAGAACCGTGTACATAGTCTTTGATCCTGAATTTTTTTAAAAAAAAGAAGCTAAGGATTTTACTCGATCAAAAATGGAAAGCTGTGAAGAAATACACGGAATTAGTTATTTTGCAGTGACACCTACAATTTACAAAATACCTCACTTTGCTTTTTGTAGTAGTACAATATAATCTTTTACATACATTTGTCTGTATTTCAAAGAGAGATAATCAGAATCACTAGCTACAAGGGGGGCATCAAATTTTATAACACATTGTTAAGTCAGGCTTTTAGTTTTCAAGCAATTAATTTTCCAAGTTTTCATTTATGAGTCTGATTATCTTTCTTTGTGAGGAATACTTTGCCTTTTTGTATTCCTTGAAGCCAGCACAGATAATCCTCATCCTTCCATATTAGAACCTGTGTTAATTTCAGCTGAAATATTAGAAGTACTATGGAGAGCAACAAACCCACAATTTTTAAAGAGCGATAATGACATTTTTGAAGGCAACACTTAGAAGTAGGCAGTTAGAAGGAAGGTACTGCACTACCATAACTCTTTTCAAGGCAAAGATTTTCCCTTTAAGCTGTTGTTGTCTGAATATCTCATTTACCAGTGTTGTTCAACATTGTCTGCTTCCTTTGTTCTGGTACTGAGGCATTGGAAATGGAAGCCCTTCTGTGATTGTCAGTTCATTAATGTAAAAACCAGACAGAACATTATGAGTGGCTAGTTTGATGTCCTGTGTATCAGTGTGGCAGCCCAATTTTTCTTGAATCATGCCACTAATTCCAGCTGAGCTATTGTTTACAATTTAGAGTGACATCCAGTCTTGATTCAAAGACTTTTTGATGGAAAACCCAGCATGTCCCAGGGGAAGTAGCTCCTAAAATGTGTTACTGTTGCTAAAAGAAGTCTGTATTTTATTTCTGCATTTAAGTGATTCAATGTGATGCCTGTTTTCGACCTCCAGGTGCTGTACCCTGGCATTTGTTACTGTGGTAGATTAGGGAATGAACAAAGTTTTTCTTCCCATCTTAGAATTAAGCAAGTTCAACATTTGTGCAGTCAAAAAGCTGTTGTGTTTTTTGTTTGTTTGTTTGTTTGTTTGTATGTTTTTTGGTGGGGGGAAGTTGGTTTGGTTTGGCATTTTTTGTATGTTTGTTTGGGGTTTTTTTTGGACCTGAGCCAGAACAGCATAACTTTGGTCTTGATGTACTCCTGTGGTATGTTCTTGCTGTGCAAGAGTGTCACTGGACATAATTTCATAGGCTCTTATATTTTATATTTAATTTTAATAAAGTTATGGGCAGCCCTTTCAGAGGCACTGAAATAATTAGCACAGAAAAAGGTGTTTTTATGAATGCTTCAGGAACTGATGACACCAGATCATTCTCAGAGCTGATAGTTCTTGGGTAATGAGATCACTTTTGGAAATTCCTCCACTGTGACACACAGAGAAAGCATACTCTTTTATTGCTAGAAATAGTGTATATTTTTACATTGTCATTAAAAAAAATGTAAAAAATCTGACAGTTACGATCAATGAAACATGACTTGAGTTTCTTTCCTATTCTGTTATAGGAGCAACTGTGCACCTGGGTGCTGCATAATTATATTTTCATGCCTTTTACAGTTGTGTAGTGCTGAAAAGGATGGGAAGAACTCACTTGCTTCTTCCCTTCCCCAAAGACAGGATCAAACACATTTAAACTATTCCGATAGATATTTACTCAACTGGTTTGTAAAAATGTTTGGTGATGGGACTTCTTTCACCTCTGAAGACAATTAATTCCAGTGTTTTACACCCTAGACTGCTAAAAACTATTTTAAATACTCTCAAAACTCTCTAACTATTGAATGGGGTGCATGAAATAATTTTCTGTGAGTTCAGAAGGAATTTGGTTTATAAAGTCTGACAGGACACTTGAAGAACATCGCTTTCTTCTCTTTCCTATGTACCATTGTAAAAAATACATAATTTTTTTTGGAAATGTAAAGTCTTTTGACTTCCTGTCATGGGTTTCAAAGTCAGGAAAAACTTAGTAGGGATTTCATAATAATCCACACACTTAGGTATTTTCACCCTTCTCATCCCTCAATATCTGGTAACAAAAAATGACAGTGGTTATAATTATTTTCTGTCACTGTAAGCATCAGGATGCACAGTTTCATTGTCCTTAGTGATGTGGCTGTACCTGTAATTAGACAGTCTGTTATACCATCTCAGTGAATGCTTATGAAATCTCCTTCCCTGATCCAGTAAAACTTTCATGGCAGTACAGTATGCTGATTGGCATGAACATCTGATGGATTTGGAGTGTTTTTTGTGCACATATGAGAAAAACACAACAAACAAAACCCAGTGAAAAAGCCCCACTTCTAACTGTTATGGCTGGACATAGGTGAACAATGTGCTACAAGTTTACTGAAGTCACAGGTCTCATTAAGATTTATTGTGTGATCAATGTTTACATTCAGAACACAAGTCTTGCCTTGAGTGTGCAGTGACTGTGGACAACGCCCCTTGCAGAGCCCTTTGCAGCCACATATGGAGCTATGTAAGTACAGAATGTGATTTCCCCCTTCATTGCTTTTACAGGTCAGGACAGTATTTTTGGTCTCCCAGGTCCACCTACCATGAAGTGTCAGCTGCTTCAGTATCTCCCTGGGCACTGATGGATTTTTGCCACATGCACTAAAGTTCTTTGAGCATTCTTAATTGGTAGAATTGGGGGCCTGCCTGAGATCTTTGCTTGGCAAATCATATAAAAATAAAAAGAAAAATAATATAGTAGAAATTGGACAGCATATAAGTGGTAAGATCTGCACAGAATGGAATACTACAGCATCATTCTCTTCCTGATATTGCTTTGCTAACACTATGCAAACAAGGTTGAAATATATATTTTCACCTTTGTGACAGGTCTTGAAATTATATTGTATTCTTATTGTCTTTACTTACTGTATGTAGATGCATTATTTCCAATTTTACTGGTAGTCTGCCATATAGGAGGCAGAAAATGCAAGATCCAAATACCCAAAAATGTTGTGAGGCTTTTAGATGGAGCTGGTAAAAATGGCGACAAAGGGTGTGTGGTGAAAATATGGATTATTTCCATGAAGAATATTTGAAAATATGAATAGAATTTATTAAATAATTTCACTCAATTTATTCAGAGACAAGTAAAAATGCCATTGCAGTAATTTACCTCTTTTTAACTTTATCTCTGTGGCTGAAGAATTTTGTGAATTTCCCTGTTAGAGCCAGATATTCTGTAAGATTATGAAATAATCTTTACTGCAATCTCTATCATGTTTATAACACTTGCATGAGAATGGATAAAGTAAGATCAGAAATAGGTTCATTCCTTTATGCTTCCAGAAGTCCTTATGTCCTTTCTTCATAAGCCTTATTTCCCTTAGAACTTGCACTTTCTGTTGTCTTCTAAGTTAGAAGTCTTTTGCCCAGTGTTCTTGGCACTTATATTCCTGACAACTGGGCCTTACGCATTTATTCCCTCAGAAATCCATCAGGTGTGCATTTTTTCTCCTTATCTTTGGTATGAAGCACCTTGTATGCCAGTTTTCTCTAAATCCTGTTTTTTTGGATAAGCTGCCTGTTTTCCAAGTACCTTGTTGGTCTTTTTGTGGCTTTTTTATTGGTCTTTTTTTTTTTTTTTTTTTGTAAGGTGTTCTGATATATATATTATCTTTTGGTTATGTGGAACAGGTGTTCTACCTTTCCTGAATATTTGTGTTCACTAGATGAATACACATACCCCCAGCACCACATCTCAATTCCTTCTGTCCACTGATAGATTTAAGAGCAACTCAAGGCTCAATTTTTCTTGAGACAATTATATAATGAAGCAATCACTCTTGTCACATGAAAGGCATGCAGAGGCCAACTAGTTGCTTCCCAAAGACAAGTGAAAAGTGAATAAATTAAAAAAGACACTGCTTGGCCTCTCACTAACAAAGTGGTTCAGGCAAAGATGGGATTACTTCCAGGTATGGGTAAGGCTGAATTCAAGTTGCTGACCCATGGAATTAAATTGTTTATTTGCACATAAGCAAACTCTTGCTATTGTGAGTCAATAGGAAACATGATTCTTACTGATGTGTTATACTTTTGAAATGTGCCTAGAATGAAGAGAAAGACCTCTTAGAAAATAACTTACAAAAAAAGAAAAAAAAGAAAAGGTCTGATGTGCCTTTAATCTCTTTTGGTACTTGGAGAACAATGGCAACATTTGGTATTGCTGACTATTAAATTTTATTGTATGGATTTATGGATTTCAATTTTAGTGTGTAGTTGTGCTTCTATTTAATGGGATGTATACCCATAAAGCAAGGAAGTTCTGCTGCTTAATCTGCTCACAATTCCTAAAGCATCACAAAATTCTCTTATGAGTCCTATATTTTTTCTAAGTGTTCTCTGGCAGATGCAGTGCAACATTTTTACTGATACTTTGGAAGTGGCCTTTTCTTCTGGTGCCTGATATCTGATTTGCTGCCTTGTCTTTGCAGTGTGATAAAAGTTCAATGTCTGAAGAATTGACATCTCCCCATTCTTATTTGGAAAATGCTCTTTCCTAGGAAGTAAATTAATGACACTTACTTTCAGCCAAGTTATACACATAAAATGAGATGCAGAAAAGTGCTTCATGTCTCAGAAAATGTAAAGGTGGTTGGTTTTAATTTTTTTTTTTTTTTCCTGGTTTGCTATGTCTGAGGTGCTTTGAATGAGGTCTCCTGACTAAATGAATTGGCATTTTCTACTACAGTTTCCAGGCAGCTTTACTCTAAGACTTCTGTGATGACAGATTGCTGCATCAGTATGTTATGACTTGCCTACCTGTTAACTAAGTACTGACCAGTGACACTAAATGGTAGCTCTGCACAATCAACAGTGAAAGCTCATTACAACCTCAGTGAAGGCTTGTCACCAAAAAAAGCAACAAAAGTCTGCCAGTTCTTTACTGATGGTAAGAAGCATACACAGATGCAGAAGGATAGAGAGAGAAGAGTTATCTGTGACACTAAATTTTTAGTGAAATCATTTGCATTCATTTTCTTGGCATGCCTGGCTGGCATGTTCTTTAGGCTGTTCTTCATATAATCACAATTGCAGGGAATTTTCTCATCATGAGCATGTGATATTTCTTCTGTAGATAGAGATGAGCACAATGAAAGCTCCAGCACTACATAAGTGATTAAAACTCCTTGGTGTTCAAGAAGAAACTGCACTGAGAGAATGCTAAAATTAATAGTTATATACCCACCACACCAGAAAATTTTTTTCTAAATTAAATTAAATTCAAAAGTGTAATGTTTCTGCCAGTTTGTTATTATATTGTAAGCCCAACCCATTTTCTCAAGTAATTCAGGAAATGTAAGGAATTCGTCATGATTTGGTCAAAGCTCTGTGGCTTACAAATTTATTACCTGTGGCTAGTTATGCCCTTGGTTCTGTCTGATGCAATTTTATAAGTTAAACTATCTGCTTTATATCAGTTTGTTAAGAAGATGAATAAGTAATACACATCTAAGCAAGTCTTTATTACACTCTACCCTGTAATTTTACCCAATAATTAAAGACAGAAAATGAGAAGTATTAAGACAAGGTCACAGTAACCTTAAATCAATTGTCTGCAATGCTCAACTCTTACTGTCACAGAGTAATTCCAAATTGTAAGGTTGGTAGTGGTTTTCTCCTGGGAAATTTTAAGCAGAGGACTGATCCCTTTCTAAGAATATTAGTCTAGTCAATACTATATATCTGTGTTGACCAAGGTAATACAGGACACAGATGTCCCTCAAATGTGCTTATTCAAGGATGTGAGTGTTTGTTCTACTCTTCTATGGCAAGCAGTGCAGTCTCCTTGTTTGTGTTCAGGCAGTTCCAGAAGTGATTGTAATGATTCCATATTTCCATTTCCACCTTAAATTACATTCCTCTTGGTCATTATTGTGCTCAATTTTATTCTTCTCTCCCTTTCTAAAATTGCACAAAGCCTTTCAGTTAGCAAATTATGCATAATAATATTAATATAATAATACAAGATTTTATACCTGAAGTGCCAATTGACTTCTTTCATTATTGGCTGGTTTTCACTTTTGTGAAGCTATTAAAATCATAGCTTCCATAAATACATACACAAACTCATATAGTATATCTGTAAACCCACTAAAACCATCGATGCCCAGTCACTTGGGAAATAAAGTAAAATAGAATTATCAAATTCTTTCTGCTTTGTTTTTTAGTCTCTCACAGAATTTGTTGCTCTCTAGAGTAGGAACCTGGAAACATGGTTGGTAACCAAATATGTACATGGTACATGATTACACATGATTGAGAGCAGCTTTGAGGAGAAGGACTTGAGGGTGTTTGTGGATGAGAGGCTGGACATGACCTGGCAATGCCAATGGGCACTTGTAGCCCAGAAAGCCAATCGTATCCAGGGCTGCATCAAAAATGGCATGGGCAGCAGGTTAAGGGAGTTGATTTGGCCCCTCTCTGCTCTTGTGAGACCCAACCTGGAGTGCTGCATCCAGATCTGGCATCCAAAACCTAACAAGGATGTGGACCTGCTGGAGTGAGTTTGGAGGAGGGCTACAAGTCTGATCAGAGCACTGGAGCACCTCTTGTATGAAAATGGGCTGAGGGAGTTTGGATTATTCAGCCTGGATAAGAGAAGGCTTTGGGGAGACCTTATAGCATCTTCCAGTATCTAAACAGAGCCTGGAAGAAAGCTAGAGAGGGACAATTTAGAAGGGCATGTAGTGATAGGACAAGGGGGGAATGGCTTTAAACCGAGAGAGGGTAGGTTTAGAACAGGTATTAGCAAGAAATTCTTTACTGTGAGGGTGCTGAGGTACCGGAACAAGTTTCCCAGAGAAGCTGGGGATGCCCCATCCCTGGAAATGTTCAAGGTCAGGTTGAATGGGGCTTTGAATAACCTGGTCTAGTGGAAAGTCTCCATGGTCATGGCAGAGGAGGTTGGAACTATATGATCTTTAAGGTCCTTTCCAGCTCAGGCTGTTCTGTGATTCTATGACTGTGATTAACCTTCATCAGGCCATCTATCTTAATAACTCAAATTTGCACTTCCTCTGTCTCTGCACAGGTTGTATAAGGTAAGAGATGCACCCCATTTTCGTCAGTGGCATAAAGAAAAAGCAATTTTTATGCCATGTCTTTGATTTTATAGGGACGGTTTTCCATTGGTTCTGCATCAGGTATCACTTCTTCATCCTCATCAACAATTAGATGAATGTAAGACTCCAGAGTAGTTGCAAGTCAACCTCTTTTCATTCCAGGAAATCTTTAGACCTTTCGTGATAACGGCAAGTTTCACCAACACATACAAGGTGAGATGATGTACAAGTATGAATGCGTGAGAAGGTAAATAGGGAACCAGAACTCTACTTTCTGTGACACGCAAAGGACACAGGACTCTGAATCAACAAAAACAAAATCCTATAAAAGTATTAAACAGTACACATTCAGTGATGTAAATGACTCATGGCTGTCTGCCGCGTTCAGCCGGGGAAGGAATGAGTGGTCCACGCAGAGGGATGGTGAAAACAGGAGTGAACCTTTATTAAGGGGAGCAACAGACTTTTAAAGGGTTGGAAAAGAGGGTTCTAGAAAACAGGCGGAGACATGGGCTGAACGTGACACAAAAGGAAGAAAGGGGGTGGCAACAATACATAAAAGGGATAACTGGGGAGTGGTCAGCCTTATATGGTGGTGGTGCAGTGCACCACAGGCCGACCAATAGGGAAAAGGAAAACAGGGACCAATCAGGGGCAAGTAACTGGGGTGACAACAACCAATGAGGGTTTTAGGAGCGGGAAACCTGGACCAATGGGGAAATGGAATAATGACTACTTCAATATAACTTATTACAACTGAGTATAACAACCATTTAAAATTTTGAAAACATTCTCCCAACGACAGTCTTTTACATATATAGATTTTATAGCTTGTTCATGGGGAAGGCAGGGCCGTCTAGCCTCCCTTCTTGGTTTTGTGCCTCCCTCCATTCGTCGAAGCTGTTGACTGGTTTCCCCACAGCTGTCCAATATCTTCAACATTTATGAA
Organism: Margarornis squamiger; assembly: GCA_035222235.1. NCBI lineage: Eukaryota > Metazoa > Chordata > Aves > Passeriformes > Furnariidae > Margarornis > Margarornis squamiger. The sequence continues at coordinate 35,794,310 of JAWWTY010000106.1, read as the reverse complement.
AAGGAGTCTGCTTCCCTTGAGTGACAGCCAACTAGGGAACTAATTTGCACTATAATTTACACTGTGGCTTTGATCACGAAACCTGTAATGTATTTTATTACAATAATTTCTATTCATAATGAAATGATTAGTGTCCTCCAATGTCTGCCTTGAATCTAGACCTATTTCTTTCATGTATCCTATACAATTTGAAACATATCAGTTAATTGGGGTTGTCATTTAGCTGCCAGCTTTACTGGAATCAATTTTTGAATCAATGTAGGACACATTGTAATTGAGAATGAGGTTCCAGGTATCTAGTGGTCACTTCATGGTGCTCCAAATAAATATGACAATTTAGAGAGTATAAAATTAGTCTCATCTGCTAAATGCATCCTGCTGTGAAATTGCAGCCAGTTAGAAAAGGAAAGATGCCCTTAGCATAGAAAAAATGGTTTGAGAGAATATTAAAGTTATAATGGAAAATGTAATAGATGCCAGAAATAATTACACAGGTGACTTCCACAGAGTATGACTGCTATTCCTTGTATTTCTTGAGAAAATCCAGGGCCTGTTATCCATTAAGCTGCAAAAATACTAATCTGCTGTAGTTCTTTAACCATTAAAATCATATGCTTTTCTTTTATATACATTATGGTCTTTCAAATGGCACTTGTTCCTGAAATATTTTTCTGTGGAAACAAAGGATCATTTAATATTCAACTTCTGTGGTTGTGATATTCTCTGTCTTAATCTCTTGAGGTGCTGCTTTGAGACACCTTAGTTGATGAAAAGTTAACATGCAGTTATGTTTCTAGAGGTGTATACAGATTAAATAGTGCAGGAGAAATGGCACTGCTCTGAATATTGACTGTAAAAAGCACTTACATTGCAAACCATCTGTGTGTATGAAAAATATAAGGAAGATTAAGAACTCACAAAGACATTAGGATGTTGCTGCCTATAAGTGGCTCACTGGCCTTTTTCTTCAATTTCCGTTTAGCCAGAATGCCTGTGAAATGACAGTGTGCTGGTGCTGGATGTGCTTGCTGCCTTCAGGGTGGAGGGCTCAGTTTTTAACTGTGAATCATGTCATGGTGACTTCTGAGCTGTTTTGTTTGCTAAACAGTTTCAGATATTATTTCTCCCATTTTATTCTTTTGCCTTCCGTGGTTATTATTTGATATATTGCCACTGTTATAATTCGAAGGTGGAGTGGTGGGGGGTGGGGGCAGGGTGGAAATATCATCTATTAGAAAAATCTGAGATACAGAGAGTAGACAAGTCTTACATGTCTTCAGTTGTCTTGCTATAGAGTGGTCCTCATACTGCCAGTACTACTTAATTTCTTGGCATCAGTCTGAACAGTCTGAAGGCTGCCATTACTGATACCAATAAGAGCCAAGGTGGCAGGTGGTTATTGCAGTTCTACAGAGCTTCCTCTTCCTCAATCCAGCCTTCCTCTTATTAGTTGTCCCTTGCTTCTGCTGATCCTGTTCATGGAGGGGGTTAAAGAGATTCTGCTGAAGTCACTGAAGAGGAATATGGATACAGTGCAGGTATCCAAAATGTGATGGCACTGCTTCTGGTACTTGTTCAGGCTTGTTTAGAGCTGGTTTAGCTGCAAAGTGTAAATGTAAGCTCCGAGCTACCATATAGGATTAGTTTACATTGGAGAGCTCTTCCAGGTATCAGGTAACTTAATTTCAAAACTGTTGTGGTTTGACCTTGGCTGAATGCAAATTTCAACTCTAAAGGAGACTCTAACATATGATGTATTTAAGAGTGAATGGTAAGAATAAGCAGTTTGCATTAAGCAATGCTAAAACAAATATCTGTTTTTTGAAACGGATTTCACTACAACTAGTAAAGCCAGAGCTAAGCACCAAAAATCTTGAGGGGATTGAAAAACTGGTGTTGAGTAACAGTCTTGCACAGCCAGATGCAACATTTAATTGACTGAGCTATGGTGTGGAAATAAAGGGAGAATGAAATAAACACAGCAATTGGAAAAAAAGACAGTATTTGTAGTACTAAAAAAATTAGACAAGGAAGAAAAGTAAGGCAACAGGCAACAGTAACAGGTAAATCATGAAGTAGTATCAATGAAATATTTCAAAATAATATAGCAGTAATTGTCCAAGGGATTTGGTTAATGTCTTGAATAGAAATCTGTGGAAACCAGCCTTGGATTTTACTGAGTGAGGAATTTTGTAGCCTGAATAACATATCCACTGCCAACAATATTAAAAATTATCTCAGAAATAATTCTGCAAAAGAAAACTTGTGCTAGCCATAATAGAGCAGTCTGATAAAAATCATGATGAATGGCAGACTTTAGTAAACTCTGCCCCTCTGATAATGAATAACATCTATTTTTTATTTAATAATTGAGCCAAAACATTAAAGATCGGCCAATCAGGCATGTTATAAGCCTTGAAGAACTACTGTATTTTATGAGTTTCATAGCAATTAAATTGATTTGTTCTGCTGTATGTCACTGTTGATTTGCATTTTTTTCTGGCTGAAGCCAGGAATCAGCATTTTCTATAAGCCCTGTCTCATGCTTTTTAAATTCGAAATATGAATTAATGTATTCCCTTCTTTAGATTTCCTTCTCTGCTGCTACATGCATTAGTTTTCCAGCTCTTTTCATTATACAGTTAGGCACCTGATATATAGACAGGGCAGGTTGTGAGCTGCAAGTTTGAACTAGGTATGTGAGACAAAGAGGTTTGGGCTACATTTCACTGCCTTCTTCAGATTTACGTAGATGCCTCGAAACTGTGGGAGAGGCCGATTTCCCATGGCTTCCCCCTGAGATTCCCAGGCTCCCCTACCCAAATCAGGGCAGGGGTTTGAGAGCCAGCTCCCAGTGATTAGAACATACCTAAGCTGAAATTGGAAGTGGAATGTTCTTATTTCTTGTCAGTCTTCCCACAGTCCCAGCGTCAGAAACAGAAGACCAGTCCTGCAAATCCATACCCATTTGACTAATCTTGCTTTCATGAGTAATGGCAGAAGTGCTTTTCAGGGTTGGGTTTTTAACTTAGAACCCAATTATGAGATCATGGCTTATGTTCTTCAGCAGTGAGTATGATCATTAATCAGCATGCAAGGTTTTCAGCTCAGTGGAAAGACACTATCATGGGCTGATTACTCCTTGTGAGCAAACATTCTTCATAGCCTTCAGACCAGCTCACAGCTATGGAATTGCACCAGTCATTAGACGTGGTAACGATCAATAAAATACAGTTACAGTCAAAGAGATATATAATAGACAAGTAAACAGAAAATGGGTTATATTTAATGTCCATGTAAAGCTAAAAGTACCTTATATCAACAAATGCTTCCAAATTCAATGACTTGGCAGCTTGTTCACTATTATTATTATTAATGTAATTTCTTCTCCTGTGGATATACACAGGTTTTTTTAAGAGTTATTTCAATTATTTATGTTTCAGCAGTGGTAAGCAGCTTAAAATAGATACATCTTGATGAACGTTGTTCAGATAAATATTTTAAAAGGTGCAGATTAGAAGAGAAGGTAAGCACCACATCTAATCCATCTGTCATGGCAAACTAGAAAGCATTTTGAAATATTTTTGCTCTCCAGGAAAAAAATGTCCCACACTAATTTATTGATTTTTTGATAATTCTTTCAAGCTGAACGGTGTGCAGTTTTGCTGGAGAGACAGTGTCACTGCTCTAAATCACTAAGAAACATTTCTTTTTTAACATCAGGATGAAAGACTACTTAAGTTAGCTAATCAAATCAGTATCTGGAATTTGTCATCCTGGTTGATATTTTCACACTCAAACCAGGATTTTTTTTTCTTTTCCAGAAAAAAATGCTAGTTTGCTGACAATTCACCAAATTGTCATGGCTGATGTGACATTTTTCTTGTGTAAAAGCTGTATTACAGTCATTGGGTAATGCTTATGTTTGTCACCCTGCCAAAAGAAGTCAAACTGCAGCATTACTGATTCAAGTGAAGGGAAAGTCTTAGGGGTGCTGTGTAAGGACACAGAGACAAAGTCAATCCTATGACACTTTTGGGAGAGCAGTAGGATTTCTGTGGGGACTGCCTCTGCCCAGCACAATAACTACCATTTTCTGTTCACCTCTGTGTAGACAGTCTTACTGCTAGGTGCTTTAAGAGAGGATGTGTTAGAATTTTGGAACTGAGGTAATCTTAGAGCTAGACTTTGAACTTTACTGGGCTATTAATGTGCTCTATAGCCATACTTGCTTTCCAAATGAAGAATAGGGAAAAACATGTCAGTAATCTTGAGAGAAACATGGAATAATTTGAATATATAGCCTAAAAGTCACAGGAAGAAAATGAGTTTAGCAGTTCCCGCCTGCCTGCCCAAAACCCAAATTCAGCTGGGTTCAAGTGATGACCAAGTTGCTGTGAGCAATTTCAGGAAAAATACCAGGAAACTTTGATGACATCATTGTGCCACATTTGAAAGATGAAGAGTAGTATGGAGTTAGGGTACAGAGACAGACAGCTGACACTGCTCAGTATTGTTCAAGAAAATCACAGATTGGTCTGAATAACACTGTAATCATGGTTAAGTCACCTGCAAAATAGTAGTAAGCATTTGTTATCCATGATTTAAAAATGAATTTAACTGGTACTTAAAGCAGACTCAAAAAATCTAGAAATAGAGGCCATAAAATAGCAAATTAAAGCTATTAAAGATTATTGAAGAAAGAGAAGAACAAAGAAAATGAGGTTTGTACAGTTTATTACAGTCTGTCTTATAAGATTGGAATACATCTCAGTTTTCACTGGAGCTGAAGTCAGCGTACTGTCTAGTCTGTATTGTATGTATTGTACATGGGCTACACCAAATGTTGTGTCTAAGGAATATGAATAGTCTATTATAGAGTCTAATCTTTTCTTCCTCTTAGGTATGCTACCTTGAAATATTCTTTTAGTAAATGACATTTTTGTTAAGAGATTTACAAGAACAAGGAATCTGAGGGATATTTTACTTGTATTGTGGAGTGAATAGTATTATTTTCACTAGTGACAACATAATAGCTTGCTCCTATAAAAATGATTTTCATCAATGCATCCCATGCTCTTCAAAGTGGGATTTTCGTTTTAATCCCTGGGTTATGGCTGGTGAAACTGAATCACTGTGGAGTTATGGTTTTATCCAAGGTTGTGTAGTGTGTAAGTGACAGATCTGGGAATAAAGATTCTGAAATGAGCTCTGTTAATCAGGTTAATAACAACAGTAGTGGCAATAGCAGCAAGACATGTTGAAAACAAAGATGAGAGATGAAATCTCTGATTGAGAATCTCTCTGTTGACACATCAGGTTGGGTTGTGACTTTGTCACAAGCAGAGTATGTAAGGAAATAAGATGAACTACAGTGATGATTCACTGGTGAAATCAAGCCCTTCAAAATAACCTTGTCATTTGCTAAGTAACCCAGAAACATTTTAGCTATCAGCTTCTTCAAATTATCTAGTTTTCTTCTAAGGATTACATATTTAGAGAGGGTTTCGCTCTCCCAGCTGAGGTGCCTGGAAGTTTAAATATGAGCAAGTAAGAGCAGTAGCCATAGGCTGTACCCCAGACAGCTGTGAAAGATTCATCATCATTGAGGGAGGGGCTGATTATCCCCTAGAGACCCCTCATTCACTGCACTGACTCTGCAGTGAGAGTGACAGCTTTTGTCATAGTTATCTAGCCTCTTAAAAAACAAAAGTCAGGAGAGATGATTCTCCAGGAAATTACATTTCTGAGCCCCTTTTCAAATTAAAAACTTTTTAGCACTTATGTTTTATTGTCAAACTTTTTCAGTTTGTGAACTACAAGATACTCATGGAAGTTCTGATCTCTTCAAAATTTTGGATGGATGAGGACTGGAATATATGTTGGAATATAAAGAAAGCTAATGTAAATCAAGACAGCTTGAGGCAATGTGGCAGACTAAATAGATGTTAATTCTATATGTAATATGCAGATAAAAAAGCAATTAAAAAGAAGATGAATTACATTTAACATTGCAACTGTTCATTAAATATTTCTTGACTTTGTGGCATTCATATTTAGAAGTTAGATGACTTGAGAGCTCCAGAAGAAATATTTCTTCAGGTGTTTCCCAAGGCTGCTGCATGTGCAAGGAATGCTTTGGTGACTGCCATCCATTATAAACCAGTGTATGTTCCTTTTGTGAATAACACCTGATTCTTTTTATTGTCTTTTAGGTCACTTTCAAAATTCAGGTGTGCAGGGAGGTGATGGAGGTGACTTCACGGAGTTAAGTTTAAGGCAAGAAGAGACAACCAAGCAGAGTAACTGAACTGTGCATCATATAGATCATGGGATGTCATGTGGTCAGTTGTGTGTTGAGCCCTAGCTGTACCTGCTCAGTGTCATCCAGAAACAAGCTTTCATTTGGCAACACCAAGAAATGGAAAATACAGTTATATCCTCAGTAGCTTGTTCTCTGAGTTATTGAACTGTTATCACTAATAAGATACTCAGTGAAAAGCAATACAGAACTGAACCAGATCTTAAGTTATTGAATTTTTTTTTAAGAGACTTGAAAAACATACTTTTAGTTAGCACTGCTAAGATTTTTTTACTACAAGTAACTCCTAAAACTACTGAGTAAAAGAAATTGGGGGAAATTTTTCTTTTCTGTATTCTAGTTGTGCTTTGTTCTTTTTTTGCCAGCCTTTAGTTCATCTTGGATTTTTTTGTTTCTAGTGAATTCTGTGTTTTTCATTTGGATGTTTTGAAACCAGAAATGGTAAAGGTTTTTAAATTGGGAAAATGTTACTACAGAACTACAAAAAATTGGCAGAGAGATTCAGAGAAAATATTCCATCTGCCACTAGTTTTAATTAAATCAAAAGCCCAGAACAGAAGCAATCAAACATGTGCAAAACCAGATTCAGTCAAATGACTTGTATATTTAGAGTTATTTTCATTGGAAAATGAAAATGACCCCCAAATATTTTTGCTCCCTATTTTCCACTGTTGTTGTATTATTATATGAAACAAGATCTCTTAAGTAAATAACCCTCTTCTGAACCACAGTATTCTTGTTTACTTATGTTTTGAGTGTATTGTGTAGGCTCAAGCCATTTAAGTTAGTATTACAGTCCTGGTTAGCCTTTTCACCATCGATTTTTTCTGTTTCCCCAGAATATAATTTTTGGATGGTTGTTTAAATGATGAAGTGATACACATTGGCATAATGTTTAGTGGCATCATATTGACAAAGAAGTTCTGTGTGACTTTAAGAGTATGACAAACAGATTATTAAAAGCTCTTGCTAGACTAGCCAGCTGGTCAGTATCTTAAGACTGTGCTAAGATACCAGAGTGAATTAGAGTGGACAATAAATTAATGGACATTATAAGTTATGATGAGAGAAAAACAAAATGTGTGTTCTTATCTAGCATCAAATGGATAGGAAATGAAAGCTGACGGGTGTTAGAACAGTTCCCACACTTGGAAAGCATTTAGGAAATTTATTAACTGCATATCTGACAGTGATTTCAGGGTCTACCATTTTTAATGTCATCTGTATGCAACTCACCACAATAATTTTCAGCATGCTTTCTATTATTCCCTTTTTCTTTTCTACCTTACATTGTCAGGATTAAGGAATATATGAAGCATTACTGACAGGAACCAACCCTACAGTCTTCAGGAACAAGATGGTGTAACACTTTTCCCATTTGTTGGGATGCTGTTGGTTTGAGTCTGGTGTTGTGTTCAAACTGATATGGCTACAGCAGATAATGTGAAGCAATTCTACCTGCTATGTCATTGTGTCCTCTTTGCCTTAGATGTAAACAAGATGTGCCACTGCTTCTGGACTAGGTCTGGGTTTTTGTCCTGTCTTGGGAGAAATTCTCACCCTGTTGTTGAGAAATGTGTGTGCAGTTTCCCTATGGTTGTCCTTTTCCTGAGGTTTTTACTTTACATGAAGTAAAGCTGTTTAAGTTCATAACAAGTTCTGGTGGCCTCTCTGTGGGCAATGCTGCTGGTACCAAAACCTGCTCAGTCCGCTACTGAGGACACCCACATCTTTACCTTTTCTTTCAGACCTGTCTTTGCAGTCTTGGGGAGTCATCTTAGGCCTTCTGTCTCACAGATCAGTGGCTGGATGGCTGCTGTCCATTGAGGGCGCATGTTCTGGTCAAAATTAAGAGGTGCATGAGGCTGTTGAGAACTGTGCTGTTAGGTGTTCCTTTCCCATTGCTTTGGTCCACCTACTACAAAGGAAGTGTTTTCCACTGGTTTATTGAGGTTTACTTGACTGTCACATGCTAGCTGAAGATTTCTTTCTTCTCACCTCTCATAGCAATCACATCTTTGAAGAATTTGTTGCATTTTTTCATGCATCAATAAATCCAATTCCCAATGGGACTTGGACGTAATATTTTACCTTCTTGTGTAAAATCAGTTTTTCAGTCCATGGCAATCTACTGTCTGTTGCATATATCCAGGATGGTGTCAATCTTGAAGTGAATTCTGTTGTCATAGGAATAGCTATGGAGAGAGAGGTGAACTGAATAAAACTGATATAATGAAAAACCTAGCAATCTTAAAGGAAGTATAATTTTAAGAAAAAGGTGGTTTGAATAATTTTCTGCAGTGTATTTACAGTAGCATATGTCTAATGCAGCTGGAAAAAGTACAGAATATTTCTGTATTGTACCAGGAGGATAAAAGTACGAATTTTGTTGTGTTTAAATTCATTTATTTATTTATTTATTTATTTAGTTTTTTCTCTCATGATTTTAGTGTATCAGGTATTCAGTAATATTTGAAAAGACGAAAAACACTCTACCTGAAACTGATACCATTAGCAATATAAATGTGCTTGATATATGAGGAAAGAAAAGGAAGCAACTTTTCATAGGGTTAGTAAAATTAAAAGATGACCTTACAGCAATTTAGAATTTTTTACGGTATCAGTGAAGTTTCTAAGTTCTGGCAAGTTGATTACTGTGACTGAGTGAGAAAAGCCTTTGGAGGGTACTTTGGAAAAAGGAATTACAAAATTTTTCAGTCACAAAATTAAAAGCCACTGCCCTAAAAGATACTGAGATATAATTTAGAATTTGAACTTTAATGATTCGTGTTCCCCATACATTGGGACAGGGTAATGAACATAATTATAAATCACATGCCATGAGATTGTGAATGAAATCATAGTGAACAGAAAGCTTGTGTCAGTTATGGCCTGGGACTCATGTACAAGTCTGAGACTCAACTTAGGTCTCATCTGCCGTCATGGATGTGCCTCTGCTGTTCTGAGAGCATTGTGGTGAGTTGTGTGAGCCAAATGGCTGCTTGATTTCAATATTCCTGAGGAAAACATATAGGTTGTAGGCTAACATAAGCAAGAAAATTTATACACATAGTGATCTAATGACACCAAGACATAAGGAAAGGCTGAGAAATAGCACTGTATTTCCTTAAGAGTTCTATTAAAGGGTTTAATGACAAAAATGAGAAAACTGTCTACAAATTCCAAGGTAGTTTCAAAGAAACATGAAAATTCAAGTCCCATATCCTTTAGAAAAGTACTTTTAACGTAGATCTTGTTATTAATTGAGCTGATGTTCAACAAAGTGGTTTTAATATTAGAAAAACTCTGTTCATGTTATCTGAATCACTGGCCCATATGGAATTTAAATTAGTTAATTTCACAGATGTTAATAAAGAAAAATTGACTCTGCATTTGTGAGTCTTTCAGGAATATGTAGCTTATTCATTATGATATAGAGATCTGTGCTTATGTATTTCAACAATGATGAGAGCAATGAAGGATGTAAGTCTCCAGATAATGAAAAAGATCTTTATCTTTGATTAAGTGAGAAGGTCTAAAGGGTCCAAAATTGTTTTTTTTTCAGAAGGGAGAATGACTAGCTTCATAAATGTTTTGTAAACCTGTTCAGGGATAACAGTTTATGTTAAAAACAGTATATGTTATATCGATCGCACCGACTAAATCTTTCACTCAGTTGAAGTGTCTCACTGGTGAATAGAGTGGCTGATTTGTTATTTGATCCTTTGCAATTGGTCCTATACTTCTGAGGAACTCTTTGGCAAATACAGGACCATGTATAAAGCCATGGTTGCAGTTATTCTCATGGATTAGGTCCTCTTTGCAATTATTTACATGTATTTATGGAAATACAGAAAGGATAAGGGGGGCCCCTGTGAAGTGTAATGTTCACAGGACACTGAAAGAGGCGCTATTAGGTGACTTGGTACTGTTTCAGTGTGAGACTTTAATTCTTACAAAGACACTGGGCCTTTAAACATAACCCAGAGAGTTCAGCAGGTCTTGTACCACATATAGTAAGTATATGGTTAAGATGCTTGTCCTTTGCTTTGCAGTTTGTCCCTCTGGCAGGCAAAAATGTATATCTTTTAATATTAATAAAAACTATTTATGGGTCAGACATTCAAATTATCCCACTGACTCCCATGTACAACAGCTAAATTCTAGTTTTGACTACATGCAAGAAATTTTAGGTCCTATATTTCTTTATTTCTTGTATTTCTTTCATTCATGTATAGGCTTGTAGCGAATGTCCATATAGATTTATGTCTTTTGACCCTATTTTGAGTATCTCTGAATTTCTGGTTTTTAGTTCTTGTATACCTGAATTTCACCAGTTGTCAGATGGGACTAGTGATGCTTACATATGTGTGAAAAACTTTGAATTTTTCTGTTGAAAAATGCCTTGTGAGAGCAAGGCATTATTATTTACAAATTTAACTTCTGGCAGCATTGAGTCATACCACCAGAATGCTAAAAGACCTTAAATCTATTGTCCATTCCAACACATTTTCAGGGGCTAACACAAGCAACAAAAAGCAGCAGACTGTGAAGACAGAAAAACTACCGGCATAGTATGTCAGGCTGGGATCCAAATCCAATTCTCTTTCTTGCTTAAAACAAGAGGGCATCTTGTGTCTGAGCAAGCTGATGCAAAGTAGACCTAGGGGAATCAAGGAGTGAACAGCAGACACAGACAGCAATAACACACTCTTCGGAGCAACAACAAAACAGATGTTTCAGTGGCCCCCTGTCCACTCCAGAGAATATACAGTTACTTACAGGACAAAGCCCATCTGGTCCTATAATAATCTGAGAATTCATCATGACTAAAGCTGCAGTTGGCTTTCTGCCAGCTGTTTAAATTAACTTGATCAATCACCTCCATAAACCTACCTAAAAAAATCCAATTCTCTCCACCCTTTAAGCTTCTGTAATAGGTTCACCTCTTGCCTTGTGATCAGAAAAACAGAAGAAACCAATGCCACCTGTTAGCTTTGGGAAGGATGGCCTGTACCTATTGGAAATTGCAGCAAATTAAGTGAGCAGTCATAAAGTTTTAGCGGCCACCCTATAAACTTACTTGAAATTTTGGCACTGTGACTGATTGTCCGAGGCCAGATAGATAAAGGAGATAGCATGTAAACCTGTATGAAAGTATATCTCATCATGAAAGGGCAGTATTTTCAAGAAACTAAGCCAAGGACCTATACTGCACACACATATAGCAGGTGATTGTACAATAAACAGGAGCTTGTAAAGGGAGAAGGAGGAAGTGATACAGCCATACTGGGGCTGATTCAGGAAGTGTGGAACACCAGTGATATTTTTTAATATTCAGGGTCCATTAAGTCACTGCTTTCTACCTTTTGTAGTCACTCACATCTGAACAAGAAGATGCACACAAAAGACTCTCAACTCAGGACAAGAGCCAACTTGCTGTGTGCTCAAATCCAAGCTTCAATCTCCTGAAGTATCCTTTGAAAATATCTTAAGCACTTATTTCTTTTATGCACATTGGGTCACTTTGGAGGAGTCCCTGGGTCAAGTAATATATGCAGTTAATTCCTTACTAAATTGTATCCTTTGTGTACATTATTGCCATTTTCAGCATTGATCTGATTTTATCTTTTGTAAGGGCCCAGCTGGTTTCAATATGTGGTTGGCTTACAGAAACGCATTTAGACCTTTTTAGCCATTTAATTTAACTATCAAAGAGGCATGATTGCTACCTGCAGGTGACAAAGGGAAAGGAGAAGAGTGGAATGAAGTGATGTATGCAAATACAAAACTCTCCTGTCTGTATGTAAAATCAACACTGTTCTAAGGATAAAAAAAAAGCCTTATTCCTCAGTCAGGCACCCAGTCCCATGAAATTAATGCTTCCTCTAAACATCTTTCTAATTCAAGCTCTATAGCATTTTCATACCTGCACTGCAGCTAAGATTCCAGTAACCAACTGCCAAAGAAAAATGTATAGGCACTGCAATATGTTTTCAGAATCTGGAATAGCTTTCAGGCTGTCACTGGCTCAATTTCAGGCTTTTTGACAGGCTATAATCTGTCCTTCTTGAAACAACTGACAATTTTGCAGGCAGGAGTTGTGGAAATATCCTGAAAAGTAGACAGCTATTTTTAAAAAAAAATATTATTAAAAATGAGAAAACTAAAACGTTCAGGGGTTCTCATGTTGAGTGCTGTTTTTCAGGGTAGTGAATATAATTTTTGTAATTCTACCTGGTGGCACAATTCTAAGTAAAGACTGTAAACTGTGACTAGTGTAGCATTTGCTAAGATAGGAACATACGCCATTTATTTTACGGGAATATAAAGTGAGTTGGTATGCAAGATGACAGAAGGAAAGGAAATATAATTAAGCATCACATTAACTTTGTTACAGAGCACTCGTAACATCTAACTGCTTTGGTAATAATAAAAGATGCATGGGAATTTGACACTGCTATCAGAAAGTCCTCATCTTGGTACTTTTTGCATTTTTCATCACTATGACCAGGAGAGTGACCTGAAAACTACTCATCAATTCTCCATTTTTTCTTTTTTCTTTTTTCTTTTTCTTTTAAAATATACTGCATACCATTTTTCTTTTAAAAAGTTATAATTCTGTTTTTCTAGTTTACCTTCTTCTGTGTACATGTGCATGGATCAGTGTGTCTGTCACTGATCAGCTTTGTTCCTGAGACCACCATGTGTCCGCAGCACCAGACTCCAAGTCTTTACTTACGGTGAAGTCACTAGGTGTTCCTGAAGTACAGATATGGCCTCAGCTTTCTTCTCCTCTAGCATTTCAAATGTACTCTTTCTTAGTATGTCTTAAAAGAGATGATAATTCCCTCTGCAGCAATTGTGTATGGGAATATAAGCCATTCTATGTTCCCATGCAAGCCAAGGTAGTGGGACCAATATGTAAATTATGGATACTGCACCCAGAGATGAATTTTATCCCATTAAGACCCAGGTGTACCTGAGAGATTCAATGATGCATAAGGTTTTCATTGGCTGCTAGCATATAATTGAATTTTATCCGAATTGACTACTGTGCAAACATCCCCAAATCCAAACCTAATGACTGTGGAAGGTATTAACCTCTATCAGTACTGTACATGACACCTTGGCATGCTCTGTGTTTACAGTTTGTAGTGAGCGCTTCATTAAGATTTCTGTGTGTGCTTGCCATTGCTGCAACACTGCAGGGACAGATTAGGGTAATATGAAATCTTTATAAATCGCATTTAAGAATTTAAAGAGTGGGCACAAAATTACTACTTTCAGGTTGGAGAAAATAAACTTTCAAAGCAATTATGAGCAGCTTAAAATATGTAGTCTTTTGTTGCTTTACGTCTTCAATTCATATGTAGTTATGATGGGAAACTTCTCCATGGACACCCCCTTGTTGAGGGGGAGAAGCTTGCGTGCCCTTATGACATTGTGAGCTGCGATGGCAGTGGTACATACCTCTGGTAGGGTCTCCCATGCTAGTCAGGTCTCAGCTGAAGGGTCAGACAAAGTGTGTCCATGGGCAGGATGGGCTCGCTAGCTCTCCAGCAACCATCCTAGGAGAAGGACAACTCTAACTCCAAACCCGGGCGGATGGAGCTTGCTTAGCCCTGTAAGGCCATCCATCTAAGAGAAGGACACTCTAACCAAACCTAGGTCCTGAGGACTTTGCTGCCACCGTCCAGATGGCCCTTGCAGATGAACCTTCGGAGTAAAGGGTGGGACCAGTTCTGCACACGCTGCGCCTCACCTAAAAAATCCATTGCACAGGCTCTAGGGATCCTCCCACATTTGCAAAGCCCTGTAGTGACAGGTGAGGGACGAAACAGCAGGTGATAAGGTGCACTGGAAGCCGCAGCCCCAACCCTGCATGCAGGTCGTTCAGGACATTGGTCGCTCGAGACTGACCCAGAGATGACAAGCTGGTTCAGCAGCATCCTGAATGATCAAGCAGCCTTTTTCAAGGAGAACACTGCTTGCTCCTCATGGAGAGGGGCCTAGAAAGGGTGGCCTAACCAAAGCTCATCTCCACCCTTCACCCAGTTGGCTTGCTGCAGTCAACAGGCATCTTCCTTGCGGTCAAACAAAACAAAACCAAAAAGACAAAGGCTTACACCTGCCTCCAAAGGTGTGTTCAAATTAACAGTTGCATGTTGGAACATCAGAACCATGCTTGATTCTATGGATGGTAGATGTCCTGAGCACCATTCTGCTCAATTGCCCACAAACTGTCATGATTCAACACTGACATTGCTGCTCTTAGTGAAGTTCATCTCCATGAGGTAGGCAGCCTTAAAGAACAGGGCCCCGGCTACATACTCTATTGGTCAGGCAAACCCAAAACTGAAAGTCACCTTTCAGGAGTTGGTTTCATGATTAGAAACTCCATTGCCTCCAAACTTGAAAATTTGCCAACAGGTCATTCTGATTGCATTATTGCCTTATGCCTCCCACTATACAACAAGCAACATGTTCTCTTCAGCGTATATGCCCCAACTCTCCAAGCTGATCCTGCTGAAAAAGGCAAATTCTACACTGACCTGCACCTGAAAAGGCTCCTGCAGATGACAAGATCATAATCCTTGGTGACTTCAACGCCAGAGTAGGAAAGGACTATGAAGCCTGGAAAGAAGTACTAGGCAAGCATGGTGTTGGAAACTGCAATGACAACGGATGCCTGCTGCTAGAGCAGCAGTTCACCATCACTAACACTATCTTTCAGCAGAAAGACAGCCTGAAGACAACCTGGATGCATCCTTGTTCCAAGCACCGGCACCTCGTTGACTATGTCTTAGTACAACAAAGAAATGTTCATGATGTCTGTCATACCTGAGTGATGCCTAGTGCAGAATGTCAGACAGACCACTGCCTTGTGCGATGCAAACTCAAACTCCACTTTAAGCCCAAACCTAAGAGGGGTGGCATTCCAAGGAGGAGGCTCAATGTTAACAATCTTCAAACAGCCACAGTGAGAGACAGCTTTCAGGTAAACCTTCAAACCAGACTCGAAGATTATCCCATAGATCCCTCTCATGAAGGGGCATATTAAAAATAGCATCCTGCAGCCCTCTAAAGAATCCTTAGGGTTCTCCTCCAAGAAAGACAAAGACTGGTTTGATGAAAACAAGCAAGAAATCCAAGAATTGCTGTCAAAGAAAACTGCTCACCAAGCACACCTCGCTCGGCCATCTTGCCATGTAAGAAAAGCAGCCTTCTGTCTTGCATGCAGTAAGCTCCAACAGAAACTTTGAGCCATTCAGAACAAGTGGTGGATCAACCTAGCAGAAAAGACCCAACTATGCACAGACTTGGGGGACCACAGAGGATTCTATGAGGCTCTGAAAGCAGTGTACAGACCCACACATCAGGCTCTAAGCCCCCTACTCAGTGCAGATGAACAAATGCTTCTCACAGATAAAACCTCCATCCTGAATCAATGGTCTGAACATTTTCAGACTCTCTTCAGTGCCAACTGTGTAGTCCAAGACTCAGCAACTCAACACATTACACAACAACCAGTGAAAAATGAATTGGATCTAGCCCCTACTATGGAAGAGACTCTTAAGGCTGTACAGCGGGTAAAAACTCGCAAGGAAGCTGGGGTTGATGGAATCCCACCCAAAGTTTGGAAGCATGGAGGCCAAGCTCTCCATGCTGTTTCATGAGCTCACTGTGCGTTGCTGGGAAGAAGGCGAACTACCATCAGATTTCCGCGATGCAGTCATCATCACCCTGTACAAGAAGAAAGGAGAAAAATCAGACAGCTCAAATTACCAAGGTATCATTTTGCTCTCCATTGCTGGTAAAATCCTTGCAAGAATACTTTTGAACAGATTAGTACCCGCTATTGCAGAAAAACTACCTGAAAGCCAATGTGGTTTCAGAGCCAACAGGAGTACCGCAGACGTGGTATTTGTTCTCAGACAACTGCAAGAGAAGTACAGGGAACAGAACAAAGGACTCTATGTAACTTTTGTTGACCTCACCAAAGCTTTTGACACCGTGAGCAGAAAAGGCTTGTGGCAGATCTTGGAACTATTAGGGTGTCCCCCCAAGTTCCTCAAAATGGTCATCCCGCTACACGAGGATCAGCGTGGCCAAGTCAGATATGGCGATGCTCTCTCTGAGCCCTTTCCAATAACCAATGGTGTGAAACAAGGTTGCGTTCTTGC
>JAWWTY010000106.1:35675629-35777701 GCA_035222235.1 Margarornis squamiger | reverse complement strand
AGTCAGCTTGAAGAAGACAGAAGTTCTCTATCAACCTGCACCTCAGGAAGTCTTCCATCATCCCCACATCACCACAGATGAATCAGAACTTAAGCCAGTCCAGCAGTTCAGCTATCTGGGAAGCATCATTTCCTCAGATTGTAAGATTGACGAAGAGATAGACAACAGGTTAGCTAAGGCATACAGAGGTTTTGGAATACTATATAAAAGAGTCTGGTGCAATAAATACCTGAAGAAAAGCACAAAGATTAGTGTCTACAGAGACGTTGTACTGTCTACTCTTCTTTATGGGTCTGAATCATGGGCCATCTACCACCACCACCTGCGACTCCTCGAGTGCTTCCATCAGTGCTGCCTCAGTACAATCCTAAACATCCACTGCTCTGATTACATGACTAATGTGTCTCTCCTTGAACAGGCAGAGATCACCAGTATTGAGGCTGCTGAAAATGCAGCTGCACTGGGCAGGGCATGTCTCCAGGATGGAGGATCACTGCCAACCTAAGATTGTGCTCTATGGGGAACTCGTCACCTGCTGCCGCAAGAGAGGAGCCCTGCAGAGGAGATACAAGGACTCCCTGAAACAATACCTCAGCCTTGGCCATATTGACCACCATCAATGGTCCACTCTGGCCTCCAGTTGGGACACATGGAGACACACCATCCATAATGCTGCTGTTTCCTTTGAGAACACATGCAGAATCAGTCTTGAGGAAAAAAGGCAATGCAGGAAGAACCGTGCCTCGTCAGTAGAGCTGATGGAGACTTTCCGCTGTGCCTTTTGCAATCAGACTTGCCTATCTCGCATTGGCCTTTTTAGCCACCAGTGTGCTTGTAGCAAGTGTGGGTAGATCCCTTGTAAATCTTCATTCGGGAAGCCTAGCCATGATGATGATGATGATGGGAAAGCAGTTGCCATCTACTATTGAACAACAGAAATAACAGTTTGTTTTACTTTTTTCCTCCCTTATTTCTTTCCTTTGAGGTAGCATTACTTATCTGGCTTACCTTTACTCCACACCATGCAAAATTAGAAATATTTGCCTCTTTTTTCTTCTTTTTTTTTTTTCTTTATTTTAATTTCATGAATCTGAGGAAGGTCTTAAGGTGCATATGTTATTCTGCGTTCTTAGACAATGTGCATATGTTATTCTGCGTCCTTAGACAATGTGTTATTCTTGGCAGAATTTTAAAGAGCTAACACAAGCATCTAATTTCACTGTTTCAAGCTTAGAGTCACTAAAGTATTTTTAGCACCTTTGCACTACTTAAATATTTGTAAATTTTTATAATTATCATCCTTATTTGAATATGCAAAGATAAAACAAAAATGGTAATATACTGTCATTAAAATTTCATTTAAGCTCTGTATCATTGTTATTTGGCTAATTACACAATGCATCAGATGAGATACAAGAACTGATTTCTGCTGCAAGTGTACAGTATTGGCTGCTATTGCTTAAATGGGTGAGAGAATCTCTACATTGCACTGAAGTTGCTGTTCCACCTTGTTACTGAATTAAGGAGTTAATGTATTCAGATAAGGCCATTTTCTTAGACCATGGTCAGCCTGTATGGAAGGTAAAAAGAAACTTTGAATGACCTCCTTCTGTTTTGGAATAATAGAAAGTAATACCTGCACAAACCCCCTGCTTTGTTCATAGCCTTTGGCCATCATGACTACAAAGGCATTGCTGTGACAGTTATTGAATGGTTTCTAGGTACCAATCTCCTGCAAATTTAGATCGTTCTGAACAATTAGGATTGGTTGCATGCTAGGAAATCACATTTCTGAAGTGCTCAAGTGGCAAAAGATTTTGACAAGTCCCCATTTTCCTTTAATTTCTATCAGAACTTGCTGCCACTATTTATTTGAAGTGGCTCAAGTGTCATCTCTGGGAAAACAAACAAACAAACCCAGACAAGCTTTTGGATACTCGAGACCCTTTGTATTCAAGTCTGAGACAAAGTATAGATCTGTGTGTGACAAGCATACTAAGACATGCAGACATACTGAAAAAGGACAGTGAATAATGTCATGCAACACTTAACATTTGATAAATGGTCTAGCTGTACAACCCAGGGATAAATCCTGTCCCCAGAGACAGAGCAGAAGGAGTGTACATCATTTTATGTAGCTGTTGTGTGCATAACAATGCAAAACCAGTGTTCTACTATGACAAATGTGATCTTAATTATCTTCTAAAACCTGAATAATGGGCACCGTAGAGAGAGTGTTCCCAAGACACAGAGATTTTGAAGGTTTGCTCTGTTTCCTTGGCTTCAACAGTTTCATAGCAACTGAGAAAGGTGCTTCTATTGTATGAAGCATGCAAGGGATTAATTTCAAATACAGGTCATGTTTAATGTACAGACTTGAGTTAGAAATGTTCTTTTATAGTGTCACAGAAATGGTAAAAATAATGGGACTCAGTTTTGAGAAGGGGAATGGGATTAGCCTTGGTTATTACTGCTGTCATATACTGAAGATGCTTCTGACTATGTGTAATCTGAGCACATTTTCAGTTCTGGTAAGAATAATTTTGGTAGATCTGCATACTAAGAAAGAGACATTATTCAAGTTAAACTTCAAGAGTTTAATCTAGATGTTCATGCTGATACTAATGTATCTAGCATTAATATTTATGAAACGAGTATAGTAAAGAAGGGGGTAATATAAGGCAAGACCTACTGATATCATAAATATACTAATGAAGATAAATATTCTATGAAAGTTTATCAGTCAGTCTGAAGACACCTCTAGGCTTGTGTCTGGCTTTTGCATTATTAATTATTTAGCTGAGAAGGAATAAAATCCAGGAGACTGAGAATGGTTATTTCGTCACACTTGTTCATCCCTCCATTGTTAATTGTATTGTAGGGAAACTGTAGAACTCTAACAGGATTTAAAGACAACATAAATGTATATCAGAATTTACAGTGGACCCTGGAGAAAAACAAACCCAATGTTTTTGGCATTCCTGTGAGTGGCATAAATGATACCAGGCACTAAGCACAAGTGTTGCATGCAAAAATGTGCTCTGAGACATGAGAAACAGATATGTGGATTGTTTACAACTGGGCTGTGTCTTGTGGAGGCCTTAATTAAATCATCTCAGATTTACATTGCACAGTCACCCTCTGTCTCTAGTAGCATCAGATATTTTTGTGCCTATTTAACTCCACACATGCAGTTTGTGGCAGCAAAACAAATGGTGTGGGTGGTGTGGCAGATAGCTGCTTTAGCATGGTCTGTCACTCTTTGGTGCTCTTCAGAATAATACAGAACAGGATCGTCATCAGCTGCTAAAAGTCCTTAACTCCACCCTCTTGATAGCCTTCTGCCTCTGCTTGGTGGGATCACAGAGCAGATCATAGCAGTGCATTCTTCTTGTCACAGTACCTATGCATGGGCTGCTAGTGTTAAAGGTTGCTGTGAAATGCAGAGCTGTCCCCCAGGAGCTTGTCAGAGGTTGCTCCTTTCAGAGGTTATAAAAGTTAATAAGTACTTGATAAGTACTTCATAAGAGATGACAAGACATGAAGAAACCCCCTCATTACCTTAACACTACCTTCATCCAGTGAGTTCTGTCTTATTTTCATAGCAGTGACTATTGAAGGCACATCCAACACCTGCTGCATGCATTTGATTTAATACTGTTCCTCTCCCTTGCTTACCTCATAGATCAATAAGTTTTTGCAAATGTCCGTTCCAATTTGCTTTCAGCCAGAATGGCATTTGTTTTATTAAATGATTGTGCCTATATATTTTCTAATTCTAGCATGTCTTTTGTAGGTCAAACACCAAAGAGGTTCAAAAGACACAGAAGATTAGAGGAAAGCTGTTCCCTGAGGTTTGTGCAGCAACTTTGTGATACATAACAACGCTCCCTCTGTGGCTCCCAGGGTGGGAAGGGACTGCCAGAGTGTCACTTTGATGTCAGATGCTGCCACTGCACTTGGAGGTTGCCCCAAGAGAATGATGTGGTAGTGTTCAATGTAGGAATGTGGGATGTTGAACCAAGCCTACTGTGAAGAGGCCCAAAGTAGCAAACCAAGTTCATGGCAGCAAACTGTGCCCATTAGCACAGTAGTTAGACTGAGGCCACAGAGCTTGAGCAGAGCTTGCTATTTTTCTTGTACTGGATGTTCTACTGGAACCATGAACTATAGTGTTAACTATCTCTTGGCCTTTATTTCTTCTTGGTTTTTGCGTTATGTAGAAAGGACACAGTTTTAACTTAATGTAAAGCCACATAGTCGATAGGTGGTGGATAACAGCCTTCATGACCCAATGAGGCATTACGCAGTGAACCATCAAGAGGGTCAGGAAGGGAACAAGTTTCCCGTTAAGTGACTTACTTTTCAAGCGAAAAAATTACCATTCTGGATGGTAACTTTATGTGGCTACTGTGTTAAGTGCAGTGCTTGCATTTTTAGCCATCTGACTAAACATTTCATATAAATTTCAGCGCAATAAGTTTCCACAAGTCAATTCTCCTGTATAGGTCTGGTGGACTTTGAACAATGAATAATTGAATATTATTTTTTTTAATGTTTAACTTAGTCTCAGATGTGTCTAAGAAGGCATAGGCTATAATTTCTAATACAAATAAAATACTAATCCATTACTGTCTATGCTATTATTAACATTTGCAAGGGACTAAGTGTCTTAGTATCTCTCAAAAGCTACTGAGAATATCATTACTGGAATACTCAGTTATGGCTTTTTAATATCCTGTTTTACTAACTGGCTTGGTTAATTGCAGCATACTCAGTGGGGTGGATCAAGGCACTGTTTCACTGGTATATGATATTTCCATAGGAATCTTTACTCCTTTAGTGCTTTAAAGTGCTTTAGAGAAATGTTTTTGTAAAATTCCTAAAAAGTGATGTTCCTGCCTCGCTTCCCTTTCCTTCCCTTTCTTTTTTCCTCTACCCCCGTTTATGTGCATGCACATGTACATTTTAGATGAACAGTTCGCCTGTAATTGTGTTTGGAAAGCTTTCAAAAATTACTTGCCTATTGATTTAAGGAGCAATAGCAAAATTAGGAAGTGTATCCTGACAGTGGATGATACAGCAGGACAGGGGATGCAGAAATCTGGATTTGAAACACATCAGTACGTGTCAAAACACATATTAGTAAATTCTCAAGCTATAACCAAAGGCATTTTTTTCCTGTAAGGCAAAGCAAATTTAGAGCCAGTAAGGTATATAATTTTAAAACTTGTTTGGGTTTATTTTGTCTGTCGTAGTCAGTAAATGAACGCAAGGAAAGTAATTTGAAGTCTTCCCACAGAAACTTCTATTCAAAGAGAATAAATATCAATAAAAAATAAAAGGAACCTAGAAGTTCCTCGACAAATGTTGTGATCATGTCTTAGGATGGGTGCAGAATGTTTATCTGCTTTCCAGAATTTGTATGATCACATATTCACAGAGGAAAGTCTCTTGAATCTTTCTCTACCTTTTCTTAGCCAGACAATGCTTGAGAACCAGGTTCAACTACCTGTGGACAGCAGGCATACGGAGCTAGCTATAGAAGCATTCATCCTTGTCCTTTGCTGCACAGTCGTTGTGGCTCAGGTGTGTATTATTTTGTATATTGTTTAGCCAACAGCTTTACAGCTGATTCTGCTGACAGAGATGCTTTTGTGGTTTCCAGAATTTGCTCTGGGAGTCTCTTCCCAGAACCACATGGGTGTAGTATCTTGGTTGGTTATCTATATATTTTGAACTCTGAATTTATCATAGTCCCTAGCCTTATGTCTCACTTTTCTTTCAGTGGTTGCACTTTTCCCCCCTTTCATACTTTCCCCCCATCATACGTTTCCCCATGCCTCTCAAGCATGATTGCTCTGCTTCCACTGAACAGAGGGAAGAAAAAAGCAAGAACAGTGCTCTCTCTGGGCATGGCCCAGTGATCCTTTAAGCTAAAATCCCTAACAGGTTTAAGCTGAAACTCCCCAATATGGGCTCTCACTGTTTTCTTTACCTTTATTACATATCCATACATAGCCTCTAGACACTCAGAACTGATTGTCTGGGTCTACAGAAGAGGATAATGAATCAGAAGGCTCTCTAAATAAATATTTACATTTTTTACCAATAATCTAAAGCAAAATCTACTAACAATGTCACCAACCCTGTGTTCCTGCTGTTCTTGACAAAGTATATTATTAAACATTAGGAAACCCTTGAAATATTTCAATAATGTTGTTTTTTGCAACATATGAGTGCATATTAAAGTGTTTTATATTCCAGTTGATAAAGCAGTTATTCAACTATAACTTTAAAAGCCATTGGTAAATTTGCAGAAAAACCTGTAAACATCAACACAGTGCTAAATTCTAATAAAAGAGGAAAGAGCCTGGAAGCTGATAGGAGAGGTGACTTAGAGAAGAAAGATAGTTCAGGCAAGAATAAGCAGAGAGCACTGATTCATGAAGAAAGAACCTAAATATTTTCAGAAAGTCTAGTGCAAATATTGAAGCTGTGTATGAGAGCTTTCAATTACACCACCAGAACATATGTAGTACTAAGAATACCACAGATCTGGAACAAATTAGGGGATTAAACTTCATATAACTATATGTATTGACCCTTATATTTATGTAAGAATGAAATCTTATAATTGAAAGTCTTGAATGTATTGTGCTTGACTGTGTTTTTCCTTCTGTGGGTTTTACCGCAGCTGTAAGGCTAAAAACCAAAACATTGAAAGAAAATTAAACAAGAGTGAGTAGGCATTCAGGGGTGAAACAAGGTGAGTAAATTCTTCCTCAAACTGTTGAGCTGTCAAGTAATGGTTTAATTTTGGTAGTGGTGGGAGAAGGAGTATGGTGTTGGGGTGAGAAATGTTCATGCTTGTGTAGGTGGCTGAGGTACTGTGGTAGTTAGATGCTCAAACTGCACAGGAAAAAGTTCTGGCATTTCCTTCCTTCACACCTTCCCCACTGCTTCATGCGTAAGTCACTTGAGAGCTGATGCCATCAGTCATTCCAAATTATAGGATATTTTGTGAAGTAGAGGCTTGCCGTGTATAACAGACATTTAACTGCTGCTATTGTCAAAAGGCATCTTCAGCACTGTCTCCAAGAAATATTCCTTTCTTTGCTGCAGGCAGACACTTGTGGAAGAAGGGGATTTGCAGCTTGGAAACAAGTTGCAAATAAGTACCTGGCTAGTGAGGTTTAGATGGGCTGGGCTGCCCTCCACTGTGGAAAAGGATAAAACTTGCAGCACATGGACTGGGAAAAGGAAGTCAACATCCTTCAACCCTGTGCCCTTATAGAAAAACATATATAGGCTGGTTTCTGATGGCTTCAGGAGAATCTGTTGTCACAATCTGCTTCCACTTGAATGGAAACTATCCAAATTTAATTGCTGTCTTTTTTAAACTGTGCAGACACTACCCTGGCAGCAAAACACTGCGAGTCACACCCAGTTTTGCATTTATGGTACAGCAAGCCCACTACACCAACAAGAATAAGGCTGCTCACAAAAGCAATATTGAAAGTGTCTTTTTTATTTAGTCTTCTTATGAATCACATATGTGCTTGCAGTGCTTTCTTCAATCAAGTGAAAAAGAAGTTATAAAGGCAAAAGATACAATAATATTTTCATTTGTAATGACCAGCTTATAGAAATGTGATGAGGAATTTAATAGCTCTTGTAGTTCCTATTACTGTTACAGTGTCAGATGAAACATTTTTTTTTAAAAACCATTACTGAATTTTTCACAAACTGATTTATAAGCTTTGAATGTTTTCATATCAGTGAAAAAAATGTAATAACTTGGCTTCATCAGGGAACTGTTTTATTTGTTCAGTGGGTATTTTGTATGGAAAGTCTGGATTTCTTACTTGAAACAATGTGTCGTCAAAGAACTGAGATTCAGCTGTTACCTTTATACATGCTGGTAATATTACAGTAGTGTACTTAGGCTACCCATAGGGCAAAGTGTCCTTTAAACAGAAGTATGCAAAATTTATTGTGAGCATCATATGTCTAAAAAGTTTGGTAGAGATGTACCTAGGTATGTAAATTTAAGTATGTTAGACGTTATGTAAATAAATTTAAAGGAGTGAAAACTGATATTTTAATGTAATATGAACTATTTTAAAGTCTGATGATATATGCAAGATTTTATTCATATTTTTATGTCAGAAAGAAACACTTGTGAGAACAAGTTGACCGGCTCCCAAAAGGAAAAAAGAAGAGATCATAGTTAATATGTGATGTGAGGGAACAGAATCAATGAGTGTTTATGCACGTAATAATGAGCCAGAAATTTTAATCAAAGAATTATCTATCATTCTAAATGAGTGTTTTAGTTTGGTTTTATTTGTTACATTTCACAACAATATCCTGTTGTTGTTCATCATGTTAAAATATCATGTAGTTGTTCAAGAGAGCAAAAATGCATGATGGTATAATCTATGTATTTTCCATAAAAGTATTCTTAGTATGTATGTTACTGCATGTATGCAACCACCCCACCCTTCAGATCTATGCTTTTCCAGCTCAACAGGCTTTCATTTATCCTGTTTTGGATGGAAAAACAGGGGCTCGAGCCATTAATTTCTTTTTGGGAAAAGAAGCATAGTTTAAAAGATTTAAAATTTTTAAAAAAATTTAAAAATGTCCAGATGACACAAACTCTCAAAATTCCCAAGCAGATAACTGTATAGTTTCTAACCAGGTACAGAAATATTATAGTTTGAATACACAGCACTACAAACTTAAGGGAGGTCAAAATTCATTTGTTTCATATACTTTTGAAACTCATAGCGGAAATTTCCTACTGAACCTCATATAGCATGATCCCCTTTGTTAAAGTGGTGGATCACCAAAAAATGAATATTTCATCAGGACAGCTTTGATTTTAAAAATTATTTCAGACTGTTTCAGTTTGATGTTGAGGCTATTTATTTTTAATCATCTATTAGTCTGAATTAATGGCATTTCATAATTGCAAATACATTGAAATACTAAACAATTGATTTGATTAACAGTAGGCAAATGATCTGAGAATTTTCTGATTCTGTTGTCAATACTTCTACTTCTCCCATGATCCCCTTCTCACAAAAATTTTAGGTTTTAATAAACCTGCATTTTTTCAGTTAAAAATAATTTGTGAAACAAGAATCCTTGTAAAGGCACACTAGCCACCAGCTATGTTGTTAGTACACATTTACTGACATTTTAACTGGTATTTGTAGAGAGTCCACTGCCTGATTTGAAATGGTAGTGGACTGTATCGAAAATGTGTTGACATTAGCTTCACAAAATGCTCCTTAATTCTAAAGACTGTAATTTTTTTCAGACTCTGACTGCTATTAAGTACATTTTGCAAGACTTCAAATTTTTTCATGGCAATGTTACAATAAGTTTCAGTTCTGCATCTGAAATTCTTCAGAGAACTCTGACTTTAATGGGAATTTTTCTACAGGAAAGATTCAAATTGTTAAGGACACATATAGAAAAAATAATTCTGTCGCTGATGCTGAACTGAAGGCTATTGTCAAAATTACTCATGTTAGTAGGCAAACTGCAGACCTGGCAAAGCAAAAGTTTGAAAATATTAACTTATTTTTGGATAGGGAAATGAACTTAATAAATGAAAGTAGACTTGCATAAACAAGATTGCTATCCTTATTTCACTATAGTTTTTCAGTTGCTGTATCATCTCCCAATTGCATTTCTAACAATCAATTTGCCTGAATTACCATTGTACTCTCTGAAAAATCTAATTGCAGATCCTCAAAAAGGACAAAGAGACCTATGCTTTTTCGCTTCATATTTCCATTTAGGCACAATTATCCTAGGTTATTTCATTTCTACGCACTTTATTGAGTTTAATTTAAATGTCAGTTGTGCTAGCATGTGCAGGGCCAAACCCTGCCATTTGGGAACACAGGTTTTACTTGGACTTCAGAACAGAAGGTTAAGCCTGACTACCTTTGTTTTAATTCCACATGCTTCTCATTTTTACTCCTTATAACTCAGGGATAAGTGATTTCTCTGGTAAAAACCCACTAGCTCTCTGGCACTGAAGTTCTTCCTCAAATACTAAATATATAGGTAGTTCATGGTTTGTAAGTAGCCACATGAAAGAACTACATGGAAGAGTGTCTGAGACTTATGGTTTTTGCTCAAAAATATGTAATGCTAAAAGCAATTCTAGGTCTATATTCATATTGCCTAACTAACTTTATTTGCGTATTCACCGAAAGCAATTGGATTAGAAACCCACTCGTGAAAATCTCTCTATATTCACTGGAGGGAGAGGGACTTGGCTGGGTGTCTTTAGAATAGTTGTTTGTCTGCTGTGATACTGTGGGGTGGGGAATAGTCCAGCCAACATGTGCCTACACCACCTTGTGTGTGTTACCTGGATGTCCACCCCAAGAGAAGCATCTCACCCCAAAGAGTACACCTTCCCTTGTCTTGGAATTGGGGCTTTCTCAGGGCCCTTGGTCCATACAATTTTCACTGGACAAGCTTAGTTTTAAATTGTTTACAATTCACTTTGGAAATGAAAAGGGAGTAGTGGCAAATATATTTTATCTCAGTGTATCAGCAGTAGAAGTGATTTAGTCTTATTTCTTTTCAGAAGGAGCAAGGAAAGTGCAAAGCTGGGCAGTTCACATTAAAAGCTTGGTGGAAGTTGATACAATGTCAAAGGAATGTGGGAGGAATTTTAATTAACAGGATAACTTCTGATCCGTGTAAACACTCTTGGAGTAGAGAGAGATTTGTTTTCTTCTGTAATTTTCTTTTCCCTGCTGATTGCTTAGTCAAGCTATCGAAATACCCATTTAACTGATGTAATCCTGCTCTACTTGCAACATCTACATGATGCCAAAATATAAAGGGTGTGGACTACATATGTAGGTACAAATCATTTTATTTATGGTGGATTTACATTACTATCCCTTGAGGTAAAGAAGCAGCCCTCAGTTTCTAAGCAGGGAAAGTGAAGGAGGAATGCTGAGACTAGATGTGAAGAACCACAGTTTAGATTTGAGACTGAAGTCACCAGAACACATTTGCTCCTGCAAATAAGTTCTGCTGACTTCACGGTAGCATGCGCATGAATAATATTTACATGTTAAGTCCTCCATATGGTTGACTGTGCTGTTATTTAGGCAGTCTGAAGTCTTGCTTCAGCTATCACTCAGCTGTCACAAAATTTGCCAAGTCTGTACTAAGACCTGGATCTTGGCTGGTCATGTGTGTGGGTGCCTAGGGCCATGCTGTTCAGCATCCAGCAGGCAGCAGAAACCTGACTTTTCCTCTAACTGCTCAGCATTCCATGACAAGCTACCACACAGCACAACATGGAGTTCTCATTGCTCCTTCCACACCTTCCCCGTGAGTGCAACTCAGTAGCAGGATGGAGAAGGAAGTCATAAAATCAGCTCTATTAAAGATATTCTGGTTACTTGTTCCGGTTACTTATACAGTAGGGGAGAGGAGGGGAAAAAAAAAAAGTAAAATATCAAGGAATGTGTAGACGTTTGGTTTCTATGAGCATTTCATATAGAAGAATATTTTTGACATTGTTCTGTCGCACTTCATGTCTTAGGGCAATGGAAGCCAAGGACCCTGAGAATGTTCAGGTGTTGTCCCCTTACTCCTGAATAGTCTGAATAGGCAGAAACTTAGATTTTGTTTGCTATTTTTTTGAGGGTGAGGTATTATTACTTGGCTGTCAGTAGTCATAGTAACACTGCTTACCCAAGACTATTGAATGCTTGGTGCTGAAGGTTTCTTTAGTTCTGGCAATCTGTTTTTCTGTTTGTTTATTTTTCTTATCAGAATTTGTTCCCCAGAGACTTTAAAACTGATTTGGCGAGTTAGCCTATAATTTAACATGTCAAAAACTGGAAGTGCTTCCAAATTTTGGTACAGATTCTGTGTTGGTGCCTAATAGTTGTATTTATTCTGCCAAATTGTTTTAATACCTTAAATTTAGAACGGGCTTCTCAGCTGGTGTTGATGGGCAAAGCTTCAGTAATGCTCTTAAGGCATGTCTAAACAGATGGGCATAGACAGCTGTAAGCTTCTCTGTCCACTCTTGTGAGCCAGCAAAAAGTAAGCCAGCTCTGCTCTGGAAGTTGTAGAGCTGCATTCATGAGATACTTTGCCCAAGCGTTTATCTACTGCCTCTTTGGCAAAGTCTCCAAATCTAAGTTGGCTCTTGCCTGTCCATCCTGGAAGGTGAACAGGAATGTTTGTGCCTGGCACTATTATTCATCTGGATTTGTGCAGGAAGGGGTCAAATCCTGGCTCATGCAGAGTGTGCAACTGACTTGACTGTCAGTCTGAGCAGAGGCTCAAGGGCAGCCCTTTTTGAATACAGGAACCCCCTGTATTCAAAGAAAAAGAGAAGCAGTGAGGAGTGCTGGCTTTTGCTCTAAGCCTCTTGCCATACTTGTCACCTTTAGGACACAGGACTCCTTCCACAGAGGAGTGGTTTGACAGCCCCCAGTTCATCTTTGAGCAGGTTCTTGGGTGGATTCATTTGGTTTAAAATGCACCATTATTTCATAAACCTTCCCAGTGTCTGGATTGAAAGCACAGGTGCAGGAAGACACGCTAACTGCCATATTCAAAGCAAACTCCTTTGAATGCCAAACACATTGTAAGGACCTAGTGCAGTCATGAACAAGGCTTCTCTATTCACAATCTTTTGCCATTTTCTGCATCTTTGTGTGTCTGCCATCTGCTGATGTGCCTTTAATTTGGATTATAAGGTCCCAAGGATATCAATCTAACTTTTAATATCTTTTCTCTGAAACATGGTTGGTAGTTATAATAATGATAGCTAATTAGAAGAAATAGAACATTGACAAGAGCTTTCTTCTCAATAATCTGATATTTCTATTTTGATTAGGTATGCAGGCACAAACCTTAGATGGAGATACTTTCTGCTTCAAATATAACTTCTGGTAGATGGTACTTTTTGGAACTTTCTAAAAGGGCACGTTAACACACTCACATGACTATATTACTCTCAGTTAAAGCATTTAGTGCTGCACAGCAGAAAATGTTGCTGAAAGAAAGCATTCATTGCTGATACATAGAATTTGGTGGTAGTACTGCTGGTTTTGCTTTTACTGTTCCAGATGTTCAGAATTAAGCTTTCAGCTGTCATCTCTGGTGAAATATTTGAAGGAGCAAAGAGCAGCTAGCTCTGTAACTCTCAGTGAGTGTGAGTATGTGTGAAAATGTAGATAGCATTGAGTAGGGTAATAAAAAAAATGTTCAAACTACTTCTTGGGCTCCTGATTTTTGAATTGTTGCAGTGTGATGTAAAAGACAAAGACACAAAATGAAATTCTGGTTAAAGGATGAGGATTAGTCATATAGGTACTTTTCTCCAACTGGCTTCAGGAAAAATTGCATGTGCCACATATAAAGGCAGAATGTGGACTGTCTAATTAGGAGAGTGCAGAATTGGGGGATCCTGTGGATTGTTTAATCTTGGCTAATAAGAAGTAGCACACTGAATTATCTTCTTGTAATTCAGCATCCTGTTCCTGAGGACAGAACTCATGTAAATCTATGTTTTTTTTGAGGGAATCAGTGTTGGAAATTGAATCCAGGCAATAGGCACTCTACAAATGTTTACCTTCCTTTCCTCTCTTAACACTGGTTTCTGCTTGCCTTTATATGAGCTGGAAAACTTGTTTTTTTTCTTTGCATTGTTTATATATTAATAAAAAGGAAACAAGAGCTGTCATCTGGTTTGATTTACGCTGAGAAAGAGAGCCTTCAGATGAGCATCAGATCTAGTGAAGCGTGTCCCACGTTGCATAGCTATCCATCTCCTTTCTTTTTAGTGAACTGTCTTTCTGCTTCCTTGGGATGTTTGATTTAAATCACCAGGCAGTAAAGGCACTGGACATTTTGACTGGTTTTCTCCCTCCTGTGTGACGGTGTCGATATCATCTTTTCATGGGCATTGCAACAGCATATCAACAGAAAAGGCAAAGCAGATGTGCTTTTACTCTCAGTAGGTCTACTAGAAAACAGCAGTGCCAGAGAAGCTGAAGTGATATCATAGCCTAAAAAGAAAGGAATCCTGTTATGTAAGTTGGCACAGCTTCCTAAACCTTGCATTGTTTTATAAGAATATAGTTTGATTGTCTTATTGCCATGCAGATTCTTTACCACCTGTCTGAAGTTATCTGTATTCCCCAGTCCTTGGTCCCAACGCTTCTGTCAAAGCCTTTTGCATGTGTCCTCTACCAGTCTCCTTCAATAATTGTCTGTGGGCTTTTTGTTTTCCTCCAGCCAGTTTGTTGCAATCTTTCAGGCTGACAGGCTTTGTGCATGTTCAGAAAGATTTGCTCTCAGATATGAAGTAGCCAAGTCTTACTGAACCTGAGCATGAAAAAATGGTTCACTTACCCATACAAAATTGCAAACAAGCATTTGCTTTCAAAGTGATGTCCTTTTGTGGCTTTTTCTTATATGCTCATTAAACACTCCAAAGTGCCTAGGAATAGAAAAAGGGATTTAGGATGCTTTAAGAAAAGAAAGTGTTCTTGTTCTGTTGTTATTCATTTGTACTTGTTAGTGTGTAGAGATCTCATTCAGCCCCACTGGAATCGTTACCATCCAAACATGTCATAATAGACAACCCTTGTCCCAGAGATTTGCCAGCCTAAAGAAATCATGGGCAATGGTCCAGAGAAAGGGACAGCAGAGAAATGGAATTATTTGGCTGAAGGCGCCCAGGATTTACTGTGATCTGGAGAAGAGGGAAATATGTACCTCTGCCTGTGCCATGGCTCTGTATAATGCTGTAAGCCTGTCCCCCTGTTTTAGTGCAGAACTGCATCTCCCCTGCCCTCATTAAATGGCCACTCAGGGAGGAAGCTACTTGCAGAATTTAATTTTTGTTCTATATGTACCTCTTATTAGTTAAAACTGAGTGCGAAATGCAACATGGCTGTAGGAGATACCATTGCCTGTCATTTTGCAAACACGGGATCATTGAAGAAACACAAATACCCCTCACAAAGCATAGGCTCTCTGTGTGCTCAGACACTGGATTAGAGGAACATGGGTGAATTACAGGGCTCTCTGGGAGCCACTGTTAACAGAAATTCTGATGCTACAGCAGCACTCCTGAGTACCCAACAGCTCTGCTCGGCTTTGCTCTTACTCAGAGTAAAGCTCCTCTCTACCATGCACTGGCTGTATTAGACTTGTTCTGACATCTGAAAAAATTAAGCAGGACAAAATTTTTTTGTTTATGTATATGTACATACATGATTGTATTTGTGCACAAAGGCAGTGGCAAACAGTGGTATGCCCCATTCTCTTTAAAGTTACAATGCAATGAAATATAAATGTGAGGAGATGATTGCACTCATTCATGTAGCTTTTCTGTAATAGTTGTGATTGGGATGGCTAGCTAATAAAACTTGCTCAAGTCCTCTTATTCCTGAAGAAACATGGGAATTGCCACATTAAATGTGTCTAGTGTAATACTACCCTGATCAGCATCAATTCTTCAAAGTGAAATAGTATTAAAGCTAACTGTACTTAAATACCTGATTTTTGATTGCCTTACAAATCTAAAAAAAAACAGAACTACTTTTTAGGTTTAGCTCCAAAACCAAACCAAATTCAGAGAAAAGCTGATTGGTTTTTAACACTTTCAAACAAAGGGGCATTTTGAAAATATAAGAGAAAAATGTTTTAGCGTTTTAAAAAAATATTGGGTTTTGTTGTTGTTGTTGTTTGTTTTGTTTTTTTTTTTACCCAACTGAATATTTCACCCAGTTACACTTGAATTTGTGAATATCTATTTGCATGAACTGATTAGGTCTGACCAGGTAAGATATGTGCTGTATGGATTTTTTATTTTATTTGGATGAAAAATTTCACTAAACCTTGAAGAAAACAAATTAAACCCCAAGAATATCACCTCTAACCTTCTGCTTCTAGATAGTACTTCTCATCTGAGCCATGATAATAGTTTATTCAGTTTTTCTATCACTTGTCTCTAGGACAAAAGTTTCTATATTTTTTTCTAAGTAAAAGTGGAGATAGTAATTTTATTGTGCGTTTTGAATGCTTTTTATATCTCTCCTAGACTTCCTGACATAATGATGTCTTGTGGCAATACTTTTCCAAGATTAGTATTGTAGCATGTAAAAAATTATGTCCTTTCTGTAGATTTCCTTGTTTCCGTGAGCAATGTTTTAGAGATTTTAAAAAATGTTATTGGCTTTACCTATAAAGATAATGAATTTTGTGCCTGTAGCACCAAGTATGGGAGCATATTCATTGTTTATACACAGACAATAGAGCTAGAAATGACAACTGTGCAGTGTTGACAAAAGCAAAACATTGCAATCTATGTATTTGTACTTTCTCTGGCAAATGAGGGCATGTTAATAAATTCCGACTTAATCTCAGTGTAATGTATATTTATATAAGTATTCTCTGAGCCTTGCACAGGATCTGTTGTATCAATCATTACAACAAAATCCTTTGCCCTGATAAATTAATTTATACCCTATTTTGGTGATATTACAGGACCATTCTACACAGGAGTAGTTAATTCAGGTCAAGTCACCTGCGTTTTATTTTTGGGGGCAAAATTACCTTCCCTTGAATTTTTCTGAAAGCACTACCTGGAACCAGGAAAACTGACTTTCCTGCTTTTGGGTCCCATCAGACCTAGGGCACATGTTGTCAGGTCTCTTTGAGTCAGGTGAGCTGCTCCACATCTTTTGCCTTGGAGCATCTAGCCATGCTGAACACTGAAGTCAAAATGGACTGGATGCAGCTTTGAACTTTCTCTGCCAGCCTGTGGGCAGGGTGTAGCTAAAAGAGCAACACAACTCAAACGCAGCAGTGCCGATCAAGGGACTGGGTGCTAAGCTGGAATTAAACTTAGGATCAGGAATTATGCTTGATAGAAGATTAATAATTTGCCTTGGAAACAGCAAAGAGGGTAAAAATGGCATAAGAGATTTTGCTTGACAATTTTAGCATCTGGAAGGAGGAATCCAAAAAACCACTTTGTATATTGGGCCTTATGAATCAAGAAGTGGAATATTAGCTATCTGACACAGCCCCTGAGGTCAGTATCATGGTAGATATCATGTGGGGATGGCTGATTTCCTTAGGATCTGCAGGAGCTGATTGATTGAGCTGTCACAGCCCCTTATGTGTCAGAGCCCAGGGAGACCTGCAAGGGAAAATTTTAATGGTGCTTGTCATCAAAGAAAAATTTTGTGCTTCTCACTTCAGTGGCCCTGCCGACACCATCAACATAGTGCCTGCACTGATCCTCTCTAGGATCATGACAGGCTTCCTCTTGTCGGCCTGATCTTTACTGAAGCTTCTCACAGATCCTTTTCACTGGATGTGTCTCTTCTGCACAATTAAAGACAGCAACAGAACTCATGCTGCTTAGAAAGATGAAGTCTAACACCTCTGGAATATTCTAACTACATTAAAAAGTAATGAATATGTAAGATTTCAATAAATGTAAATCTTGCTTTCAGGGTGAGAGGACTAAGGAACAAAGTATTTATTTTATGTAGGGGTTTTGCTGTTGTAGGGTTTTCTTATTAATGTACATTTCCATAATTTATTATTTGTCTGCATCCGCAGAGCAGCTCAGTGCTGGTTCATGTCTGTAAGGGTGGATACTGAAGGATGTGTGATGGCAGAAAGATTGGTGGGACACAGCTTTGTGCTGAAGAGCAGTGCCTGTCTCCGAGGGGAGATGGCAGAGCCATCTGGTGAAGATGTCCAGCTGGTGAAGGAGACACAGGAGCTGCAGCACTGACAACTCTTGCACAGGTCCTCCAGGGAGGAGGAGGTGGTGGTGAGGACTGCAGAGACAACATAGTTGTGTTTTCATGGGTTCTGCTTTTTTCGTGTGACCTTGAAAACTGAAGGGATATGTAGAGATTGTAGTACATGTATTAGAGATGTCATACCAGCCATGACAGAAAATATGGGAAATATTTTATCCAAATCTCTTACAGCCACAGTAAAAAAACTTCAGTGTGATTTCAATGGTCTCAGAAAACAAAGGAAGTGTGGATGAACAAAGTTCTTCTTTTCTTTTATTTTTTTTCCTTATTATTTTTGTGATAGGAAAAGTGCTATTTGTAAATCCTTGGAATCAAAGTAGGTGTTCTGTCCCCAGTTGCCATGAACCTGGTTTGCATATATGTACATTAATGCACCGTAGAGGTGTTGAGTACTGTGAAGGCTTTTGCAGATAGTGGGAGTATCAGTCCCTGAGACCCCTGAGGACCAGGATCGAAGCCTCTTGGCAGTGAGGAGACTACTGAGGTCTGGTGCTCATTGCTCTGGAATGCGTGGGGAAGCCCTAACATGTCTGCCCAGCACTTTTGGTGGTAGCACGAAGCATTTTAAATTTAAGTGTTTCTCCATTTTGAATCTGGTGTAGCCCAAAGAGGAAAAGGGCAACAAGTTGTCTTAGTTTCTTTTCAGAAACAGGGCAGAGTCCTTCTTTTTGCAGTGAAGCAAGGTGGTAGGAAAATATCTACATGAAAAGAAAAGGACAGTTTCATATTGTGCAGACACAGATGGAAGAAGCCACATCCAGCAAGTAGCAGCAGCAAGACAGTTTAGCACTACATAATTAGCCAGTTGTACCTCTGCTCACTGTGATAAGAGGATATTTATAGTTACTGTGAAAAAATTATGCCTCCATAAAAGCAAATGCACTGTGGTGGTTGTTGTGATCACTTCACTTAATCTTTTCTTCATCTTGATGGTGACATGAAACCTTTGAGTGCTCTATCAACTTGTGAGTAACTGTCAATAAGTTAACATAATTGCAGTTTTCTCTCATATTGCAAATAATATATTTTTGTAATATATAAGCATGTGTATAAATATAATACGTATCTATCTGTCTGTCTGTTTCATCTTCTATAGTGAAATTGGATAACTTGCTAATCACCTAAGCTTTTCAGGAGGACCAGAAGATGTTTTGATCTGAGGGGGAAAGTTACCCCTCCCTTTATGTTTCTCCATAAAATTTCCAACAACTAAGCTGTTGAGAAAACTCAGAAGTGGAATGCAAAATAGTAGGAAAGAGATTTCAAGTTTAAAGCCCTCCTTTTTCTAGTATAGCTGTATGCTGCCATTTAAGAAGTTGCTTCTAAATTTATTGTCTTTTTCTTCAGAGTAAGTTCTGTGAGATGCTGCAGTGTGATACGATGTTTCCTTCAACTTTAAAATAAAAATGTTTCCACATGAAAACTTAGCACAAGTGTATCAGGGGATCTGTCTTGCTGTCAGTTTTTAAAAACAACTCCATTTTGAAGTCAGTGGGGATATCTGTTGAACAAGGTGTGGCATAATATGGCCTAGGGCTACTAAGTTGCCTACTGGATAAATGTTATAGGAAATGTATTCTGATTATTGCATTCTTGCTCTATTTTTGCTAAGTGCCTTACTATCCCTTAGCTTCTTCTAGTTTATGTGTCTCCATAAATGTGGTTTCTCTGCCACACAGTAGTCAGCTGAGAAGAGGGAGGAGAATATAGCCTGACAGCTATCCCTCTTGTAGGGCAGCTGGTACAACTTCAGCAATTACAGAAGACCGAAAAGAAGGGAAAAGAGTCCGTAAAGAGGTTGCTCATCACACTTGGCATTTTAGGTCAGGTACTCAAGGGTGTATATTAGCACTGCTGCTTGACTGACTTTGAAAGAAATCAGCTGGCTGTACTGTGTCTAAGATTTTTCATCCTCTTAGATGCTTCCAGTCTGGACATAGTTTGTGAGGTTTTGTTGATTAAGGCTGATAGTAAATCAACAAGGATTCTTTTAGTCCTGGAGACTTCCAGGGAAGAATTGGAAGACTGAAGTAATTTATATAACGTAATTACTTTTAGCCTCAGTGGAATGAGCATGTGAGCATCTACTTATTGGTAATGTGTCCAAGTAGCTTTAGCAAACACACTACTGATTTTTAAACTGCAGCTTGAGCAGTACAAGTATGAAGAAAGTGTTTAACATTTTAGTCAACTGTAGAAACAGGATGTAGCTTTAATATCTTATTCCTGCTAATTGCGAGCACTTAATAGCATAAAGGGCACATATTTTCCAGTGAAGGTCAGCTATGGAAGAGGTTTCAGTGAAGTTGTTTGGTAAATTTGAAGCCTGAAGTGAAAATAGTTAGAACCCAGGAATGTATTCAAGGACAGCAATATAGTGCAAATTTTCTCTGTTCTTATCTTTTCTGAGGTATCTGCTTATAACCACTGTTGGATAAAGGAAAATTCAGTTTCACCATTCCTAGATTTCTAAGACATCTACTCCTTCTACTGCAAATGTTAATCTTTCCCCTCTTTGGCTCTGCATATCACAACTGCATAGTAGGACATCTAAGCCAAAGTTGTTTTTACCAAAGTCACAGTTTTGTGCAGGTACTAGGAGTTATTTTTCAAGCATAATGAATAAGAGAAAGGGAACAAAAAATCCTATTTCCATAGAGGAAACTGATATGCATGAACTCACACACAGTTACATCAGAAGCCTGATGTAAAGACACGACTCTGTAAAGAGAAAAGGAAAGAGAAAAATCAAAATTTAAAGTATATTTGGTTCTTTTATTCTGAAGCAACACTGTAGGAAATAATCCCCAAAACAACTGCATATGCTCACCTTGTGGGTGTTAGTGGTTCTCGAACCTCAATGAATGTGTTCTGTGAAGCAAGTCTCACTTTGAGCTAGGTGGAAAAACTGCAATTTTTTTTTTTTTTTTTTTTTTTTAAATGCAACAGCACGATTATTGAGAATGTCTTTTTTATAAGGTGTTCTCAGGTCCAAGAGAGACTTCTGATCTCATATGTGAACAAAAGAGTTTACAATTGCTTTGTGCCTCCCTACTTGGAATGCAGACAGTCTAAGTCACTGCTGTTCCTGATAGGTAGTAGGGTTGTTCCCGATGTCTCTTTCACCTAGTAGGGAGGTCTCGCCTGTCGCTGTTAAAGCTCATACTTTTTTTCAAAAGAAAATGCGTTTTGCATTTCACACTGAATCAAGACACACGCACCCCTGCAGCACCTTGACTTCTCTGTCTGCTTCTACTATTCCCATTTTTAGTGAAATGTCTTATTTGCTTACTGAGTATCTGCAACCACAGCTGTAGCCATGATATTTGTTAGAGATTAGTAAAGCTGGAAAGGAACTGATATCAGTTTATGCTGTATGAAAACTAGGTTGACAGGCTTCATAACTTCTGCCTGACACCTGAATGACTGCTTTGTTTTTTCCACATAGTGATCAACATAGCAAGACAGAAGCTTTGATGTGTTTGTTCATTCGTGTGTTCACCAGTGCAGCAGCCTCATGTCTCCGTCTCTTCATTTATCTGTTAAATCTAAGTTCACATTCAGTTGTTTTGTCTCCTTTCCACAAGAATATCTTTTTTATCAGTCACCTTTTCAGTACCAATAACAATGGGATTTTCATCTTTCATTGAGTTTCTATGTGCTACTGCATTCAAGTAATAAAGAGAATCTGTTCTCTTTGCCCTTGACACTTGTTTTATAAAGGAATACACAAGAATTAACTAGAGCCAGCTGTTCTTCTGATGAAAATACAGAGCTTTATTGCCACTGGTAGAGTTATGCCCAGTTTTACAGTCTCATGGCATACCATAAATGTTTTTGCCCTCTGAACTAATATATTTGAAAACATTTTCCTGCATTCTAATCCTTGCTATGGAAAGATAATGTTTCCAAGTGTTACCCTCTAAGCAACTAATCACTTGCTCAGCTTCACACACTAGCTTTTAACCTTTTCTTTCTGGCTGATGAAGAGTTTAAGTCTGGAAGATAAGGTTTTTCTACTGTGATGTATATAGGGAAAACAGCTTTTTAAAAATCCAAGCAGACTGGGACCTGCAAATGCTTCACTTTATAAAAGTATCAGATGAGAAAGGATAATTGCCTGAGTGAAAACTTGAGTAACTCATTAAATGCACCATAAATATGAAAGTAGTCTCTTGATTTGACATTAAGCTGAGATTAGTTAAAAAATAAAAGCAGCTGCTTTGCCATCAGAAACAAAGAATTCAACACTTTCCCTTATCCTCTTGCCAAGCTGCTGCTTGGTCTTATCTTTTAATTAAACCTGAACTTAAAAATACATGTGTCTAGCATGCCAGTTTATTAAATGAGATATCAATAGGCAAACAGTATTCTTGTCAATTAGCTTTCTGTATAGAGGTTTCAGGTTGGTTTTTTTGTTTTTCTGCCCTTGTAGAATAGACACATTAAGATCCCAGTTTTGTTGCAACTCAGTATAAAGTCATTGACTAGAAAGAGACAAAAATTAAAGTCTTGTGCTGAAAATGTTTTTAGTTTCCACTAGATCTATTTTCTACTACAAAACCACACCCATCTGCTTTAACCTTGTGTTAAACAAGACATTACTCTCAAAAAATGAAAAGCAGAATACAACTCTCTACTTCTTGTCATTCCTTGATAAAGAACTAGTAACATCATTCAGAAGGGAAAGCTTGATCTGATACATTTTCTCTAATTCTCAAATAATTTTTAATTTTTAATTAAGTTTTACCATTTATTGAAGGACAGTTTTCATAAGATTCCTCACATAAAACTGGATGAAACCACAAATCACCCCCCTAACTACTATGGAAGCCCATAGTTTTGACCTAGATGTAGTACATTCAGAGAATGAAAGTAAAACTCCTTGATTTAGACAACCAAGCCCACAGTACTAGAACACAATTCAAAGTACTGACTGTCAGAGAATGCAATTTCTGGCTACAATGACTAAAATCCACATCATTTTAGGAATGTCCCAGCCCAACAAAGGGCTTAATTCTATCCTAAAATAAGAAATGGTGATGGGATCACTGATTCTTGGAGTTAAATATATACTTTTCTAGATTAAACCTCAAGAGGTTTATACTTATAAATACTTATAAATAATTCAGAAATTACCAAGCAATCAAGATTAGTTCCCAAATTACTGGATGGGCAAAAAAAAAGAGTTGGGTATATAAAAAAATTGAATTGGTGTTCAAACACCTCTATGCTCAACAGAAAAAAGCATATATTCAGAACTCCGGTGATCTAAAATACTTTCACCACCTTGAAAATATTATCAATCAAGGCCACCTTTTTCTTCAGATATAGATGATGACTGCACTTTCATTTTTGTTCAATACAGTATTACATAGCAGTTTTGCGCACATTAATAATGCAGCATCATTGTAATGTTATAATGACTTATAACCTAGAATAAACATAGTGTATCGATCTGATAAAAAATGATGTGGTATGCAATGATGCTAAAAGAAGGACCTAAGAAAGAATTCATGATGGAAGATAGTAAGACTGTTTCCAGTAACTCTGCGCAAACATTTTGAAGGTGGTTAATTGGCAAAATGAATTGGAATTAATTATGTATGAATCCTGTGGCAAGTACAGCAGCACTCAACTCATTAAGAAATCATAGTTTGGAATGCAGGATGTCATCCTCACTGTGCTACATAGTGAATGTGCTTATGGCCACTTTTCAGGGGATTGCAAGGTCCATAGCTAGCTTTATAGAGTGCACTGTCATTAGGAGAAATATCTGGGATTTCTGAATCACTGATGATTTTTTCAGGAACCCTTGGGAACCTGTGAATTCCCTGACAGGTGAGTGATGACAATATGTGATCTTTAAAAAGAGAAAAGGGATAAGACTCATAAAGTGAGGCTCCTGGGAAAATTCAGAAACAAATAACTAATCAACCTGCATTTAAAAAAAAGAAAGGAGATAATAAAATGACAAAAAGTGCCATTATAGCTGTTTCAAAAAAAATATTCTGTGGAACCAATTTAATTTCTTTCCTTGACACGGTAACCAGCATAATATCTAGAACAGAAAAAAATGAAGGCAAGGAATCTGTATTTTGGAATTACTTTTTTGACAATGTTTAGTGTGGCATTCTCATAAGTAAGGTAAAGAAATATGGTCTAGTTCTAATCACTGTAAAGAGGATGCACAACATGGATCAAAATTTTCTGGCTTTAATTAATGTGAAGTACTGGACTTCAATGGGGACAGTGCTTTTTATGGAAGAGGCTGATAAACAGCATAACAGACTATCAAGGATGATGCAAAATTTAGAAGGAAAAGTTAAAGAAAAATCTAGAGACTTAACTGTATAGGCAGATGTTACACTAAGGAAGTTAAACAGTTTTCTGCATTTCTAATTAATGACAGAAAGCAAAGAAGTATATTAATTTACATCAAAAAATGTTTACTTTGGATATTGAGAAAATCTTTCAAAATGGTATGAAAGATGAAGTATTGGCAATACATATGTGGTATTATTCAGAAATGCATGGAGTCACAGAACAATTCAGGTGGGAAGGGCCCTTAGATGGCCTTTTGTTCCAACTTCCCACTCAAATCAGATCCAATAAGAACAGGTTGCTCAAGATGATGTCCAGTGAAGTTCTGATTATTTCCAGTGATGGAGATACCAGAGCCCCTCTGGGAACCAGTTCAGGTGTTTCACTACCCCTAAGGTGGAATTCTTTTTCTTTGTACCTTACTGGAAGTTCCCATTTGCAACATTCACAACTTTCCTATTTGCCTCTGGCTCTGTCTTCTTTATGTCATACTACTAGGCTGCTGACTGTGGAATTTCCACTATCACTATTATTGAAATGTTTGATAAACATCTTCAGAAAAAAGCTGGAATTTCCCTCAGTACAGGGATTGAATTAAATGAGAATAAGTCCATTATAATTTCGTGATTTTGTCAGTTGTTAACTTCCTATAATTCCTTGGAATATGCAGAAACATATCATTTAGTGAATTAAAGTATCTATCTGTGTAAATGATGTGTATAACAGACCTATATCAATGGGTCATGAATGCATTTCAGTTGTTTTGACACTCTTCTTATGGTTAAGTATTTAGATTCCAAAGCTTTCAAAATTGTTTTTTCTCCATAAAGTCCCAAATTTAGTTTCTGGTAGGAGAAGAGTTAGTGGTCCAGTTTTCTGTGATGTGAGGGTCTTTCTAATGAATCACTTTTACTCTGAGGGAGAAAAGTGCCTAATTTTATTATCAGAAAGCAGATTGAAATATTTTTGGTTCCAGACACTTATAGTTACGTTAATGCAAGGTGTAGACAGATTGAATCCCTTTATTTTTCACAATCTACAAAGCCTGGTTGTTATCACATGAAGGTTTAAAGAAAGGAAAAATATTTTATAAATACTTACATTATTTTTTCAAGCAGGATTTCTCAGTCACGAACTCCATGATAAAGCTTGGGAGATACAGAAGGAAATTAAAAT
Organism: Margarornis squamiger; assembly: GCA_035222235.1. Lineage (NCBI taxonomy): Eukaryota > Metazoa > Chordata > Aves > Passeriformes > Furnariidae > Margarornis > Margarornis squamiger. The sequence goes on along the minus strand of JAWWTY010000106.1, from coordinate 35,752,337 downwards.
TAGTAGGCCAATCTTTAAGAACCACACAGTCTAAAGAAGGCTTAGCAGGAGAAGTTGGATATTCTGCTGTTGTGGGTTTAGAAGAGATTTGAGATAAAAATTTAAACTATCATGTATTTAAAAAAGAGGAAAGAAGAAAAGGTGATATGTGTGCTCTGTAGATGCTTGTAGAAAAAAGCAAAAATCTGAGCACTCCAAAGTAAGACAGAAAAGTGACAAGGAGAAAGTAAATGAATATTCCAAATGGTAGAAGTTCTAATCAGCTGCATGTGTTTATTTTCAATAAAGATGTCTAATCAGGGCATAAAATTTAAATCAGAAGAGTTATGCTGGAAGCAAAAAAATAACTAGCAACAAGAATTACGTGAGAAAAATAAAGAGTAAACAAAGTGATGTATGAATCTGCATATTTATTATTTGTTTTGTAACATTCTCATCAAACACTATACATAAAGAGTATGAAAATAGTGAGCAGAAGAGTTCTGAAATTTCACAAATTATAATTTTTAAATTCTTGAGAACCAAAAGAGTTGCTTATAACTTTTGGAAAAGTAGATTTGATAGCTATATAAAAGGGGAGCTGGAAATTATGGCATAACTATGTTAATGATCAACTATTCTAGTAAATAGTCAAACAGAAAAAAAAGGAAGAGTTGAAAATATTGTGTAGTTTTCAACCAATTATATAAAAAGAGATGACATGAAAACAAGATGATAATTTGTTTCAAAAAGTGACACAAATCAAATGTAACTCCATTCTTCAGTAGTGTTTGTGCATATCTTCAATCTTATCAATGGCTTAGATAGAAGAGTGTGGATATTAGAGGAAAATGGTTGGGCTTGGGTTTTTACTCAGTTTCTACCTAAGTATAGACCTCATTAAAGCCAAGTTGTTGCAATTTAGATGTCCATTAGTCAAAGTGATGCTCACATTCTTGATCAGAGGTGGGGGAAGCCCACGTAACATGAAGTTCAATGGGTTAATACATGCTAGACTAGGTGGGAATGACCACGTACGTGCCCTGGGTGAGGAATTTTACACTGTATGATGTAATACTGGTGATTGTGTGCAGTCCTCTGGTGGGAGGCCTCAGAAACCTCTGGCAGTACTTCGGGGCTCTCTGATGGTGTATGACACCTTATAAAGCGTGAGAGCTGCCTTTTGTTAACATAGTTGAGCCAATCATCTCCCATGAGAAGGGATGAAGACCTTCAGGCCTATGTGTGAATGGCCCCATATCTCTCCTTGGAGCAGGGGTGGGAGTTTTACAGCTGACCCAGTTATGGAAGGGAGGATATAGGCATGGTAAAAAGCACTATTCCACATCTAAGGATCTGCTTCTTATTGGCCTCTTCCCTTATCTACCTCAAAGTACAGCTTCTTGCTAAACAAGTTTGATTTGTCATTGTCATCATTTGGTGCTCATACCTGTCAGATTGATGGGTCTAATCAACCATTTTGTGTGTGTGTGTGTGGAGGGGGTCAGGCCCCCAGTATCAGTGTCCGCATGGCAAGCCTGGCAGCCAAGACGGCACCAGCGGCGGCAGACACTTGGAGGAGACGGCCACATGGGGCACTTGTCAATCAGTAAGGCCTGCCCACACCACACCCCCTGGAGTCCCTGACCCGCTGCAGCACCCGTCACTTTGGCCACGGGGACAGCGAGTGGTCAGTGACCTGAAGGTCCTGCCAGAGGGAGTGGCCACAGTAGATAAACAGGCACACACGAGGTCTCCATCTTGCCTTGGCCTGCCTTCCGGAATAACCAGCGTGTAACCTCTTAGTTGTAACTATATTTTTCTCTCCTCTCTTTGTCTCTTTATTATTTATTCTCTTAATCTCTCTTCCTTTACTCTTTTATTCCTCTTGTGGGTAACTTAAACACCTGTTTTCTGTATTTCAGTGATGGTATTTCACTTGAGTTGTATGGGGTTGGTGTTTGCTAGGTGCAACAAAGGCTCCCTACTCTACAGCAACACCTGCTGGCTTGAAACCCTTGGGGCATGAAGAGAGCAGAGCTCAGAATGCTTCTTGGAGCGAAGGACAGAAGTCTTTTTGTTCCTACTGCCCTGTTGTAATGCTTTTGTGAGGTAATTTTCTTGGTTGTGTGTTGCTCCTGTGAAACCTTTTTTTGCCAAAATGCCTATTTTCTCACCAAATTAAAAGAAATCTCTTAGAGAAAACTATGTAGCTTTTTCTCACAATGTGAACTCAAGGTATCAAAGAATCAAAGGCTTTGCAAGAGTTTGTGTGGGCAAAATCTCTTGAAGTCTGACATTAAAGTGTACACCTAGTGAAGCTTGGAGCTTCACTGGGGTGTAACAATGCCCTCTACACCTGGACTGTGTTACGACCTGCCCTGCCAGGCAGGAGTAACTTTTGTTTTATTAACACCTTGGAGTGAATGAAAGTAAATTGATACTAGATGATCGGTGTTTGCAGATATATACAAATAGCGTTTATTTTAGAACATTATGGTTGCGAAGGAAAACAGGTATGTAGCTGTTTTGGTTGTTATTGTCTATAGTGACAAGGCAGCATAAAGCTATTGCAAAGGAAAACAGGTGTTTAGCCATTTTGGTTGCAATATAGCAATGTATATCACCCAAGAAAATGTTAAAGGAATAAGAGAAAAAGAAAGAAAGAGAAAAAAGAAAAAGAGTTAAAGGGAAAAGAGAGAACAGAAGACAGAGAAAAAGTGTTTGTAGTCATCACTTAAAGGTCTCTGGCGTACCTGGTTGCTGCTGGTGTCTTGGTCTGTCAGGGAGTAGAGGGGGAGAGAAGCCCATGAAACATAAAATTCAGTGTGTTTATATACCCTCAGAAACTGTCCCGGTGCCTCCCTTATTTGTGTGTGGGGGGGCCTATTTTGCACAGCTGTGCTGATTTTGCAGAGAGCTGGAGGTGCTGGTTTTTGCAGTGTCATTTTATGCTTTAGGGGAGTGTGCTTCAGAGGCACCCCTGCTAAGAGCTGAGGCCTTCTCCAGGGTAGTCATGGATATGTGCACATACTCCTTTGACACGGCCTGGCCCATAGGATATAAACATCACACACTCAGAGTGTTGCTGCTGGTCTTTAGATAGACATCACACAACTAGAGAAACATCACACCCCCAAAGAGTCGCTCCCCAAGCCTCCAAAGTTAAAGTTTGTAAGCTATGGCCTCCTCCTGTCAGCTTTTATCTATTCACTCTCCAGGCAGGAGGCTTGCACAGCTCACTATAGTAGCAATGTTTTAAGGCAATTAAAAAAGTTCAGATCCTTACAGGCTGTTACCTTGCACATCATCAGCAAAGGTTGCTTTTGAATTTTGGTTGACCAGATATCATGATGGTCCTTTAATGACTGACTGAGGAAAGAAGGAAAAGTCTTGTAGATACAATTAGGATATTACACAGTGTTTGCAATATCATTTTCTGTATGGTATTTTCTACTCAAACTGTCCTGCTTAATTTTTTTTGTAAGGAGATGTGCTTAGTCCTATTTCCAAGGTAATGTAATCAATTACCATGATTATCTGAAATTAATTTGTAGTTCAAGGAAATGTATTATCTCTTTTTTCCAGGGCTGGATTACCTTTTCCTGGGAAAAGAACAACTAGCTGCGAATATAGTGTCTGTTAATCATGATAATACATAAATTGAACAGCTTGCCAGGATTGCATTTGGTATTTTGCTCTGCAGCCATAGTAGATATTTCCTTTAGCTTTCCTTCACAGGTGTGTATTTCCTCAACCAGCTTAAAAATAAAAATTATGTCCTATTTCTGTAAACAGTGACATGTCTGCAGTCCTGACAAGACATTCTTGATTTGTAGTATGGGAAATGAAGACACAGAAAATCTTTGCACAATAGTATCACTGCATCCCTGGAAGGATTTGGGTCCTCTGTTCAGAAGGATGGGCACAACACACCAGTATTTTTAATGTCACTGACCCTATGGCTGTTTTCCTATTGAGTTTCCAATAATTCTTGCAGAAGGCTTGACCTAAACTGTACAGTGTTTTAAATCCTCCTTCTTGCAATCCCTGTCTTTCAAAACATGCTTGTAGGAGAAGGTGGTAATAACAGAAGACGGTTGCTTTTTAACTGTAGTGCTCAGCCTGCAACAAATGTAATTTTGGTTGCACCCTCCACCTGATGTCTTGTTTTTTTTTTTTGAGAGGAGGAAATTCACCTTCCCTCTTGCTGAAATCATTCTAATTAACTACTAATTCGTCCAGAGAGTATGCCCACTGGCAAGCAAAATTCGTGGTTAAAGCACCCATGAGTAAAAATTTCAGTTTGAGACATGCTGAATATTTGTAAATACTCAATGGACTCAAAACTGGAGTGGAATTCACTAGGGTAATTCATTCTTTCTTGTGCTTATTTTGCTATCTATATCTTCTGGTTTTATATGGTTATTGACACAGAGCATAAAACCAAGAAAGGCTTCACCACGGGCTTCAGGGAAACTTCACCCTTTACAGCTCGCTGTCTAGTTTTCATTAGTTCAAAACCAGTGGATTTTTTTTCTCAATAACTTGTTTGACTTTGGAGCCCATATGCAGGTACATCCCTATTGTAGGAGAAGCTGAAAACTCTGTAGAAAGCTCATAGAGCTGGGTGAGCCTAAGCAAAGTTGAGTGCATGAAAATCAATCTTGTTAGAGGACATTTTTTGTCTTTTTGTTAATAGGAGTTTGAGCTTTCTAGGCTTGAAGGCGTGAAGTGCTAAATCAGCTTTAAAGTGGATTTAGTGGGTCTTGCAAATTTTTAATAAGTTCAGATTTGAAATAGACTGAAAAATTATTCCTCAAAAGGGTAAAAGCATATAATCTTGATGAGATCTGAGAAATAATCTCTTATCATAGAAAAGTCACTCTTAGCAGATGTCACCAGTGCATGATTTAATTATTTATGAAATTTGTTTAGTGAATACTTTGTTTCCAAGCTGTGTTTCTCTATCTCTTGCAGTTCTTCAGTCTCTTAACTACTTCTGTACTCTGAAATCCTCTCTGAAATACTGTTAATGTTTTACTTTTGTGGCTGCTGTTTTTCTTCCATTTGCTGTCACTATAATCTACTGTTCAGCTTCTGGATAACTGGCTTGAGACTAAATGGGAGAGCTCTAAATGCTGGTTTAAGGACTTGCATTCCAATGGGGGTGCAAATTGCCTGTGATTATAGTCAAGGTGAATGTCAAGGAAAAAAGCACTGGTCCAATCTTGAGTTAATATGGTGTGTCCAAGAGTGTTAGCAGCAGTGAGCTGGTATGAATACTCCTGTAGTAGGATGATCCTGTTTCTGTTGGGAAAAATTAATATAATAATTGGTCAGACCTGGAGTCTCATCAGTGTTCTTTTTCTTTTTGCATTCAGTAAAAAAAAGAAGCAAGCCATCCTTTGATCACCAAACACAATTTTTTTTTTTTTTGGAGGTTTCCTGTGCTGTTTTCCAAGAAGAAAACAAAAAATTATCCTAGCATTACAGGAACAAAAATAATTAATTTACTACACCATGTGTAAGTGGCTTTCCTGGCAGACTAACTCTCTCTAACTGTGCCATTGCAAGTGTCCTCTGTCTGGGGCCACATCGACCTTTCATGTAAAAGGGAATTACAGTGATTCTGTGCTGTATCTCTCCCTCTGCCTTGAAGTCCAAGACTTCAGTGGTATTTTAAATGCATTTTTCCATATGCTTTTGAGTGTAATGGGTGTATGTAGGTGCTCATGAATATCCATCCCCTAAAGACATTCTGGCAGTTTCCTTCAGGCTCTAATACCACAGAATCTTGGATGTGATTTTAGGTTCTTTACTCAGCCAAATGCAAAAAATTCATGAGGTCTTAGGGGTTTGTTCCTCCAATTTTCACAAATGTTGGTAGTTCTATCACGGTCTACATACTGCAATTTACTGATTATATCGAAGAAACTGAAGTGCTAATCCCAGTTGAGCCATTGACTGTGTAATGAGAGGCTTCTAGTCTTTCAAAGTTACTGAAACAGGTGTTGTGAGGGATAAGAACATCAGACTAAAGCAAGAAAAAATCTTATCACAGAAGCTTTGCTTCCACAGAAGCAGATTTCCTTATGCCATTCAAGTTACCTTGTGGCTTCACAATCTTTTGTTGTTTTTAAAATCAATCTCCTGCTCCCACAAAGTTTCAGAATAACAAAGTGAGGAAGTGAGACTACACAGACCAAAATTTTACAGTAGCAGTGGCAAGAGCAGATATCAACCTTTTTTTTTTGAAACTCCTAACCTTTGTGTTTGTTTTTGCAAGACAGACAAATACCTACTAGGAACTAGATGGAGGTCATCCACACATTTCATACGGGTCACTGAATAATGATCACAGGGTAACAACTTTCATTTTGAATCAGTATTGCAGAGGTATAAAGCACCATATTTCATTATTAATGCCACATGAGCTCCAGGTCTCTGCTTTCCTTTCTTCACCCTACTGGTTCTATGAACCCTTAAGAACCTGGTTACTTTTAGGGCTGAGCAGGCTGCTTTTTCTGACCTTCAAAAGGGATTTTGCTGCTTAAAAGTTCTCTGTTCACAGTTGCAAAAGATGCATCTAGAAGAGAAATTTAGTATGTGTGAAAAATACTTTTCAAGGAGCAAAGGAAAGTAGTATATAAGGAGAAGGAGAATAAGCTATATTCTTTTTATATGATAAGACTCTATAGAGCAATGAAAGCAAGTAAAGAAAATCACAATGAAAATCGGAAAAGTAATAAGAAAAGTTCTTTCTAAACAGGTGGTTTGATTTTATTCCAAGAGATACATGAAATGTTTTATTATTATCTAAATTCACCTTTCTTCTCCATTTTATGGCATGAGAGGGAGAAAGAAGGAAAGGAAAAAGGAAACTAATAGCTATTTGAAAACACAGTGATAGAGTATGCCATTTCAAAGAATCAACAAAATGCCCAGGACTGGATATTGTTGTGTGATATGCACTCCAGAGTATCCAATTCCTGGCAGGCTTAATTTTCAAGTGACAGTCCAGCGGACCAAGAAATCAGGCCCTGATAACTGGATTCTCATGTAATCCCCATATGGGCTTTTAAAGATTGACGCTGAGACAAAATATAAACATCAAATGATATCAGTACAACAACTAGTGCTTATTGTTGCCATTTTATTATTAGGCTGAATTAGTTTTCAGCTCAGGAAACCCCACCTGTCCTTATGTTGCCTTCAAATGACAGAGGATGCTTACACTAGTGATGCTATAAAGTGAGTCAATGTGCTATTATAATTCCTGAGATTTTTTTCCAAGAGAATATCTATCCAAATTTTAAGTTTCCCAGAAGGAAAACTGGAGTAAAGAGAGCAACTCCCGGGTCATTATTTCTTGAAAACCGTGTCCCTGTTGGCTGAAAACACTTACAGAACTTCACACATCTTTTACTGTTTCTTTTGAGGTAACCAGGAGACCTTTCATATTGGTGTTTGAGAGATATGTTTGGACCTTTGTGCCTGACAATTAATACTGACTGTAAGAGTAAATCTGTCTTCGTTAAATCTGATTTTTGAATATTTCCTGCAATAGCTGTGAGCCAGACGTGCTGCTTCATCATATTTAATAACCAGTTGTATAAAGATAGTGGAACAGAATTGATTTTTCTAGCAAGAATCTATTCATGCAGTGAAAGACACTTTTGGTCTTCCTTTATTGCCTCTCACATTGCGAGGTGCTCCAGGTGCTCACAAGACTTGAGAGATGAGCCTCTAACGATTTTTAAGGCATCCCTAGCATTCACTTAGGTGAGGTTTTTGATGTACATCAAGTCATCAAACAAAATCATCTTGCTACTTCCCAGCAGTAACAGAGCTCTGCAGCTTCAAAGCTTGGTTTGGCAGGAGGAATTGAATGCATGGTCATTTGGGTGGCGGTGAGGAAATGATCAGTCTGCAGCCAGTGGACTGGGCTTGCCTCAGAGTTTTGAGCTGACTTCATTGTGCTGCCAGAGTTCAGTGCAGGCTATTCAATGCTGGTCAATGCACATTTTGAGCTGGCTGTCCTCTGCACAGAGGTCAGTGTGCACACAGCAGTCCCTGGAGCATCGCAACATCATAATTTACTACAAAAACTACTGCTCTAACAACTTTTCGAGGCCACTGGAGCTGGACTGTCCATGTTATTAAGTCTTAATCTTCATATGAAGTTTTAAAAAAAAGTTTTCCAAGAGAGTGTTAGCCTCTAAGATAACCAGAAGCAAAAAGCCCTTTTCTAAGGTCTCTCCTCAGAAGAGTGAATATGCCCCTTTATATTTTGTTAAATAAGTATGTATCATATTTGACTAGAGCAAATGGATGCATTTTACAGAATTTAATAACTGTGCCAGTGACTTGAATACAAAGTTCTTTTGACCCAAGAAGAAAAGAAGTTCCAGAAAAGCAATAACAATAAAACAAAAAATGGCAGTAACACCACTTTCACCAATAACAATAGAAAATAAACTGATAATAATTTTTACCTAAAGCATATTAAAGATCATAAATGTATTTTAACATTTTGTGTTCAATTTAATATTTAGTCTTATATGAACCCATAAATTTCAGTTGCTGGAATACACACCTTAGCAATATACTTTACCAGGGGCATATGTTTGTTTTTCCACTCCTTGACATTTTTATTTGAAAGGTGAGTTGCTACTATTAGTCTGTAAACACAGGCAAGCAATTTGTCTACCTCATACACCCCAGTAATCGGTCAGTGTGGGATCAGAACAGGATTTTCTGATTTTCAAAATCACCTTGAGGTATTATAAATCAAGCATAATCAATCAATCATCAGGTAATACTTTCAAATTTTTACACAACATCACTTTGTTCCTGTCTTCCACCAGTGCTCACAGCAAAACACTGTCAAAAAGAGCCTTTTTTTGCAGAATAAACTGGAAGCCCAAAACTTTGTTTCTTCTAATCAGTATAGTGTATTTATTAATAGCTGTTTACTTTCAAAGAGAAAAAGCAAAAAACATTTTTTTTTATGTCAATCTCTTATTATCATCAAACAACATAGCTTAGAAGCATTCTCTTTTAAAATCTAGAAGAGAATATTGTTTAACTTGGAAAAAACAGTAAACCCAGACTGGCTTACCCAGTGTGTCTTGGCTGTATCTCGTGTGCTCTTTTAGATTTTACAGCAGAATGACTAGAATTCTGCTTTTCCCAAGACTCTCATTAATTTTATCTACAATCAAGGTCCATTCTCCAATTCCCTGTTTTTTTTGCAGAGAGGTGACTTATCGGCCAGTCCATGCTCTGTGCTTGATAGCATGAGTTCATGATCACTCATGGGGTTTGTCTTCTCCCTGGGAACCTGATACAAGCCTGAGTCTGGCCATGCCGCTGTCTGTACACATAAAGAGTAAGGGCTTCAGCTCAAAACAAATGTGTTTTTAGATGTAAAGTAAATGGCATGTCTGGCACAAAGCAATGATTAGCCTTTCCTGGAATCTCACTGCCTCCATTGCCTACTCTGATACTTTTCCCCAGACCTTCATTGTATTTACATTTTAGACCTTTATCTCTTTAATGTACACATAACTTGAAAATTGTATAGTCCTTTGTCAGACCATGTCCACCTCCAAATTGGAACAAAGTATTTGCAAGGCACAAAAAAGTGCCTTTTATAGGTTTCTTATAGGACATTGTTGGATGTGTTGGATGTCTGCAAGAGAGGAATAGTTGGAAAGGAATGTGCTGGCCTCTTCTGTTTTCTCTCCTGCAGACAGGTGCTGCTGCCATGAAGAGAAAGGGGAGACCAAAGTCTTTGTGAAAGGTTGTTCTGTGCCAGTGAGCCTCTCTGCACCCCCAAGGGAAATGCAGGCTTCAGGGACAGTTGTTTTCTGGGTCTGTTTTGGTGTCTGGGGTAGCACTGTCAAATGCAGTCATGGGGAGAGGATGAAGTGAGGCAAACTGATTCTAGCTTAATGGTTACGGTGTTTTCCTGGGAGGAAGGTGACCCAGTGTTCTAATTTATGTGTTTTATTTCTAACCCAGTAATGGTCTCATCTTAAATGTATGCCCATCTCATGGAAAGGTGTCTGAAACCCCAGCTCCCCCCACTGTAATTGCTGTCCCTCTCACTGCATGATTTCTGCTCTCTTTGGATGCACAATGGCCTGTCAACAACGTGAAGGGCTGAGAACAACCAATCTCTTCCTTTTTCCCTTTTCCTTCATTGTCCTTCCCCTTATACCTGCCAAAGTCGTGGTTAGAGTCCTTTTCTAGAGACAGGGTAGAGGAGAAAAAATGGAGATATGGTCATCTCCCTCAAAGATGTCTCTCTCATCCCCTTGCTAGGAGTTATGATAGATAAGGATATTTATTGTAATGCAGAAGCGCACCTGTGTGTGCATGAGGAGAGGATGGAAGGAATAGATATGCTGCTGCTGTCATCCTCCCTTTTAATTCTTCTTTTAAAGCAAAGCCAGCATTCCTCCACTTCATGGCTAAAAGCATTGAGCAGACTGTATACCACACGCATTATTTTAGTGGACTGTCCCTCATATTTTTGATTTGTAAGTCATCATTTATTTAAATGGTTTTCCTTTATTTCATTCACATGAATAAGTGGAAAGCTCAGTCAAGACTTTTTGCAGAGCAATCCAAAGAAATGCTACTGCTAATTAAACTTGCATCAGAATTCAAGCTGGGGAAGCTTAGCCACAAAGGCTAAACACAAAGCTGAGGAAAGAAAAGTTAACCTACTCCACTACACATCGCATTTGAAATAGAAGTTGTGGCTGTGTCTGCAAGGTTATGTCTACACTTACTAAAACCTGGTGTTATACCACATTTCTAGTTTTTGTACTTTTAACACAGGCAAGGAAATGGCACTTGAGGAAGATTTTGGAAACTGATTTAAACAGCAGATCACAGAGTCATGGAATGGTTTGAGTTGGAAGGGAGATTTAAAGTTCAAATAGGGAATATAAAGATCACATAGTTCCAGCCACCCTGCCACAGGCAAGGACAGCTTCCACTAGATCAGATTTCTCAAAGTCTCATCGAGCTTGATCACAAATATTTCCAGGGGAGGGGCATCCACCATTTTCTGGGAAACCTGTTCTAGTATCTCACCACACTCATGGTAAACTATTTCTTCCTTATGTCCAGTCTAAACCTACCTTCTTTGAGTTTAAAACTGCTTCCAGTATATTGGTGCTGTATGGTTGTTTTACGGAAGCTGAGTGAGTACTCTGTTCACTTTATAGTTCAGAACACGGTGGGAAGACAGTGTCTCCTGGTTGGACTGAGACATTTGTTCTGAGATGACCTACATGTTCTGGAAATTTCATTCAGGCTCAGCAATCTGTAAATAGTAGGGCACGTTGGCAGTGAGGAAACTTTGGTGTACCATGAGCTCTAAACTGCTGAGCAGATTGTATCAGGGAAGCTTAGAGCTCTGTGATGAACCTGAAAGGAATAAGATAGGTTTTCAGTTAGGTTATGAAAATGGCTTGATGAGGGTTTCAGAGAAGTTATAAGGTGGAAAGATATCTAAAACCAAGGAGATGAGAGATCAAAATTTCTTCTGTCTTCCTCAAAAAGATCCCTATACCAGTGTAAGCAGACAGAATAATCCATCTTAAAGCTGTGTGGACAGTCTTGTGTGCATTCAGCTTCTGAGTAATGAAGCCGGAAATATTTTTATAGAAATCTATTTCATTTTTCATTACCTTTCTGTCTAAAATTGAGTGCTGTGCACACAAACAAGTGTAATACATTCATGCAGTGCTTTCTAAAGCAAAAGACCCTGCATTTATTTGAAAACTGCATATAGGGTGACTTAACTACCACTTGAAATAGCCCAAACTGTATCTGAAGTGTATTTTCAGTGAAGATTTTCTGTATATAAAAGAAATGTAGCAAATACTGCCATACATAGTCAATGATCTGTGTATTTAATGATTATAATATCCCATAATTTTATAGTTGGCTACACAAATTTATATTTGGCTACAGAATGATTGTGTTCTGTTTGATATCTGGAATTTATTGGCAAGTGGCCTAGGCTATGAAACAGAGTTGTCATGGTTTCATGTTGAATTGAACTATTACTGTCTTCTTAGTGTCTCAGATTGCATCCCTGCAGGGACTATGAGCATGACAGTGACTGTGATGGTTACTTTCTATCACCAAGTTAGGTACATGTCCTCAAGAGAAGAAAAGCCTTGCACTTTCTGTCATGAGTGGAAAAATGATTTTACATGGACCAGTAAAGGTAGCAACAGTTGCCATAGGGTTTACAGTAATTTATGCATAAATTTTCCAATTGCTTGTGTAGGACTGTCAGGTGGGAGACAATGTGTAAAAATAATTCTAGCTCAGCTCCTAAGAACAAAACTCTTGAAACTTTTTAGTCTGTAACAAATGCCCAAATACAGAAAATGGCAAGGTGACTGTTGCAGGAGTAGCAACAATGCAATAAAGGTGCTTGCTGATTTAGATAACTGGATTTTATCATCTGTAGTCAGATCACTTGATTGTATCAGCAAACTGAATAGTAATTTGTTTCAAGATTTACCATTAAGTAAAATAACGTATCCTACCAGTTCAGAAGCTTGATATATTGTCAAAAATATATTCTAGCAGAGAAAAAAGTTACAGCTTTGGTTTTCCCATGATTGGTGACATCTATACATCATGTGAGAACTTGCTGGTGGTAATTTTTAAGTTCTTCAAAGATAACAAAGATAGGGAAGATGGACAGTCTCTTTCAGTGTCTGAAGACTAGTTATATTTCTTCCATAATCTGCTTTGTGGCACAGACTTGAAATTAGAATAGTCTGATTTTCTACGACCTGAAATTTATTGCATAATACATTCATTGAAAGGTCACAGTGAAAAATTGATGAAAAATTCATAAAAGATAGTTCTTATCTACTTAAAGAGATATCACAGCAATGCAAAAAAAGGTGGAAATAGGTTTCTCAGTGGTATACATCAGCTTCAATGACTTGACCTCATGGTTTTGCTTTAACTGAAGAAGATTAGCTTTACTTAATTCAGACAATTTCTTTGAAAAATGTTGACTGTTCAGGAAATTGCAAGCATTTTCAATCATCAGCAAGGTGGATATGGTGCTCTTTGGCAGGAGTTACTGTTTACTAAGAGACTCAGGACAGCATCGAGAAGTGCTTCAGAAGTGTTAGTAGTCTAATGGTCTATCTTCAAATCTTAGTTCTTACAATCATTTCAAAACTCAAAGAATTAAGTCATTTCCTACCTTGTAATGAGCACTGCGAAAAATGCCTTTATTGTTTGAACACAGTACAATTCACTAAGCCTTCCAAGTATTGATTTTTTTGAAGTTAAGCTTCAAATTAAAGTTTTTCAGCTGTACATGTTAGGAGTTTTGAAACAGATTTCAAAATAAAGATGACCTCCTTCATCCTATTATGCTCCTGAATTCTTTACTTTCAGAGGATTCTCAGCTCCCTTTCAGTGAATAGATGTTGACAGTGTCAAAATCTTTACAAATGTGAGTCCTGAATGAGCTTCGGGCTCTTTTCTTTTTTCAGGACCTATGGCATACTGGAGACGGAATGACTCCTGGTGCTCTAAGGTGTAATGGGTTTGCAACTCAAAATAATAGTTCATAGGCTCAACTGAAGTGACAGTGTTTGAGATACTTGTAAACTGCTTACTCAAAGGGGTTGTCTTGCCTCCAAAGTTTATTCTGACCCCAAGTGCCTAGAAGAGGTCACTAAGGGCTTTTTCATTTTTGCAATGCACAGTGGAAAGCAGCTTTCCTCTATGCAGACGTTTCTCTGTGTGTCCTGGAATCACTATATGCAGGAGCTGGTCCACAGCTGCTCACAGCACCACATTGTACCACGAAGCTGAAAAATCATGATTATAAGCTTTAGCTTCGTCAGTTTTTCTAATGTTTAGTGTATAGATGGCAATTGTTCATTATGCCCTTCTTACTGAAGGTTCATGTTAGATTTACTGAGGCCGAAGTGTCAGATGCAGCTGACTATTATGAAAGAGGCTTTCTCTTTAAAAAAACCATTCTTTTTCAGTCCATAAAGAACCAGAATTTCCCCCTGCCACATTTTTCCACATCCTTATGTTTCTTTTTTATGGTTTTGTTTTGTGTAGTGTTTTGCAAAAGGATTGTAATACAGATTTGAAAATCTCAGGAAACAAAAGCTTGGACTTCCTTGGATCCCCTTCACCAAATAGAACAAATCCTGATATTTACTGAACAGCTCTGCTTTTCCCCTCTCTGGTGTGCACACTTTGTATTAAGCAAACATGGTGCATGTTTATTTAAATAATGCTATCTAAGATGTTACAGGATACACCTCCTGTCTTCCCTGCTTCTGTCGTGTCCGAAAGCAGATCTTTTGTGAGGTTTTCAGAGGGTCTCAGAAATGCTTCTGTTTCTGTTTCTATTCCTGATTGCCATTAATTGGAATAAAATTCTGGCCCCACTTGCTCCATCTGCACAACTAAGCAGCGTTAGGCCAGGGACCATTTCTTGGCTGTCAGGCCAAATGACACAAGCTACGTCCAAACTCCAAGGCACTTGACCTTCTGCCTCTGCTGGGCCCCATGCAAAATTGTTATTTTGGTTGTGTTTCCTTTCAAGGATTTGAGATAGTGTGGGAACTATGTAGCAGCCTTTCAGAAAAGTGTTTTTATAGCAGGAGTCTAAAATTATGCTGCATGCCTTTGGGTGTTGCATGGAGTCAGATAGTTTGAAGGTGCACGCCAAAACCAGCCATGCTGGAATTGTGCTCAGCTGGGATTTCACCCCAGTTAATGGAAGGAGTATTCTAAAGGAGACTGCAGCTAGCTGGGATCTTGGAGACATTTTCAAATTACCTCTATCAGTTTTGTAGAAGCAAAAAAGACTAGTCATTGTGCACTGAGCACAGACCAGCAAATACAGTGAAATGCAATAATTTAAATTCCTAATCAGGGATCAAAGGGATGCCAAATAGCAGTGAAGAAGAAATTGTAGGAATTGTAAGATATACGCTGGATGTATTTGTTTTTTTCTTTTTTTTTTTTCTTTTTTTTTTTTTCTGCAGCCCAGTTAGAATACTCTGCCCTCACAAATTTCCAAGGGCTTAGTGGCAGGTTTTTCTATTCAACAATCAACATTAATAGGTACAGTTGACCCTTACTGATTTATTCCCTTTGCCTCAGGCAAGCTATAGTCTTTCTTAACAAGTTGATATCTTTAATCTTCACCTGTAGACTACCTCCAGTGTGAGTTTGAGGCCATAATTCTGATGATCCTTCGCAGGTATTGGTTACATTTGATTTTAGTATGAGACATAAATTTTAGTCAGAGGTAGGGAATAATCTAAAACATTTGAATTGCCTCTCTGCAACAAGTTGGAATTACATTTTTTTTGTCTTCATGAGGTAGGAAACTTTATATCACTGAAAGTAAATTCTAACCTTCCTCACATCTATGCAGGTTAGTTAATTTCAGTGGAGTTTCAGGGATTTTTATGGTCAGTTTGGCTTGCTTTCCACTCTTTGGCTGTTAAGTACTGCAGAACAATCTGATCCATAGCCTTCAGCTATAGGCTGCTCTGAAACAAAAAATTGGAGAAAAGAGCAAAAGAGAATGTCAGCCTGGAATGACACTAATTACATTCTTTTCTGCACTTTACTTGCAGGCCTTTTAAACAAAAAAAGTTTCTGTATTCAACAGACTGAGCCTGATCCCTGTCTCATACAGTACCCTAATGAAAATCAAGAGGAATTCTATTGATTCCAGCACAGTTAAATCAATGTAAGAGAAATTTAAATTAGGTCCATTGTAGGCAAGATATAAGACTACAACCTGTCAGGCATTTATGTAGTCCAGCAGCAGTCTATGTAATAGAGAATAAATAAATGCAGAAGATTGCCTATCCCAACCTGTGTCAAGGCAATTGCTCAGAAATTAGCATTCAAGAGATTCCTCATAGCATGAAATCATTTAGAAACAACACTGGTGTGAGGAAAAGATTACATGTATTGTTAACTCAGAGTACATTATAACCCATGTGGAAATTCAAGACTATTTGTTTTATTAGTCCAGAAAAATGTGGTTTAAAATGAGCAATGAAATGCTTAAGAAAAAATATAGTTGAGATGAAACACAGACTATGACTTTTATCTTTTTTCATTGTTACTACTCACTCTTTCAGGTCAGTGAATTCTCATCATCCCTTACAAGCAGGTAGAAATTAGATTAACATCTGGAGGGAAAAAGATCATGAAGGTGTTTCCTTCTGTCTGATACAGCTAATGAGACCTCTGGACTCAGCCAGAGTGCTAGAGACTGCACATATGTGGTAGAAGATGCTCTCTGCAGGTGTTTTTATTATCTTCTGATCTCCAGACTGTAGCATGCTCTGTGTAGGAATAGGTATCTTATATGCCACAAAATGACCTCCTAAGACATCTGGAACAAGCTTGTAAATAAAGGATCAGTTTGTACAAGAACTGCTGTGGTTGTGGGTTTTTTTGTTTTGTTTTTTTTTTTTTTTTTTTTTTTTTTCCCATGAAAAGGAATCAGAAAAAAGGAAAGGAAATAAAAAGTCTGCCATTGAATACACATTGAATACAGAATGGTGAGAAATTCCCTCCACTTGTACCTTTTTTGAAATGGAAATATCTTTAAAATTTTTTTTTTTTTTTTTTTACCAATTCTTTGACGTCAGTAAAAGCCTGGTCCCCTTACCCTAAAAAATCTGAAACCTGATGGAGAGGCTTTGGGCCAATGACTGCTCAACTTTGCAAATATATGAGATGTTATATCAAGAAAAACTTATTGTCCCTACTAAAATGATCTCTAAAAAAACCCCAAACCAAACCAACACCTTCCCCTTATTTTATTTCCTCAGTTTGGAGTGAATGCTTTAATGTTTCCTTAGTAAAAATGAGTTCATTTTGAAAGTTAACTCAGGTCTTAAAAGATTCAGAAACATTTTAAATGGCTGAAATTAAAAATATCATCTTGAAATGAAAATTTAATTTTTGTCACATAAATAATATGTATTTACCAACCAACTCACTTGCAGTTTCAAAAATCTCAATTTTTACCTCACAGTTCATTTTATTCTTAATTCCCCAATAAACAGAAAAATCCATAATTTCCTCAAGAATTATTTTTAACAGACTTTTCTAGGTCTCTCTGTAGCCCTTCTTCTGTGTTCAGAAGCTAGGAATTAAAGCTGTTTTCTGCAAGCTGTTTTCAAATCCCCATGTGATTTGTGGTCTGTCACTGTACTCTGCAGCATTCAGTCCCTGACACATGCAGAAGAGCTTTTTTGTGAGATGTTTCTTTTTTTACTTTTCTATGACTTCTAAGTTCTTTTCCCTTAACCCACCTTGATGGCCCCATTAATTCAATACTAAAGATACCTCTGATTTCAAAAAGATCAGGTTCTGGCTAATGATTAACAGGATCTGATCAGCCTGGTGCTGTGGAGGAAAATCGTGCTGAATGTACAGGCTGGAAATAAACTGCTTTTCAGTAGGATGACATTGTACACTGTCACTTCCATAATATTAATCAAAACGCATCAAGAAGGGAATAAATTTTTCAGCTTTTCCTCTTTGTTACCACTGCACTATTTTCCTGTCAGTAGTGGTCTGTCTACCAGCTGATTAAATGCTGAAAAATGAGATCCAATGAAATTATGGAGTCAAGTACAGATTTTCAACCACACCATTTGTATTAATATCGATGGAGGCTGCACAGTTGAACACCCATTATACCAGGCTGTAATGTAAGCCTTGAGGACTATTTTCACATTCCTTTTGTTACTGCCATCATAATTAGAAAAGGAATCCCAGGATTCCTTTGTATGAAGCTGTAGGAGTTTGTGTGATAACTGAAGCCACAGAGGTCTGCCACATCATCAGGAACCTGAGAATGAAGGAATAAAGATTTTAAACCTGACTCAGTGACGGGTCCTTGTGAGATCTTAGACTACACTTGCAAAGCTCTATGGACCCCAGATTTTAAAAATGTGCTTCTATTTGCAATATATTTTAAGGTATGTGAGGCTACACAGTGTAAGGTATCTGGATAGCACAAGGTATCCCACTGTAGTTAGTTATCAAAATACAATGTGAAGATTTGTGACAACCATATTCAGAAACAGAGGCATGAAGAAAGTAATGGCACAACAGGAAGAGATGGAGAAAACAGCTAGGGATAAAAAATTTCCTTGTGTTTTTAGGGGACAGCGTAAGTTTTGCAGACTCTCATTTACCTCATTTCAACTATCTTCAAAGAGAAAGTTTCAGCCTTGAAACCACCTTTTTTGATTCAATGTCTGCATATTCACTGTGTTTTTTAGTAAAGCATGTCTTAAATTGTCTAGTAAATGGAATTTCTCTTTGTTCCAACTAAGCTTATGTTTCAAGAGGTCCTCAGGTCTTGAGGAAATGAATGAAGTTTGTAAGTACTAAGGATCAAAACAGCCTGGTCTAGTTCCTTTTATTTTTATAAATGTTCTTCCAACGTCACCACCATTACATACAACAGTGCTTAATGACATCATTATAGCAGAAAAATAATACCTCTTATTTATTCTTAACTTCAAAAATTTTCCTTAATATGACAATTATGTTCCTCTATAACCATTTTTTTTTTTGCTTTTTAGTATGGTTTAACAAGTAGGTATTATTTGTGGAGACATTATTAAAATATTAGAAGGTAATTTTTTGTACATTTATCAAAATCTTGACATCTTAACTCAAGGTTTTGTCTATTTCAGTAAAATAAGAGTATTTATTTTAAACCTTAAGGGTTTAAAATGGCCTAATCCACGCCATCTAGAGAAAGTCAATCAATAGTTTTGCTTTTAGAAGTGAGAACATGAATTCTTACTTTTGCCCTGGATGGAAGATTAGTGAAGGTAAAAGGATAAAAGCCAGAAAACAAAAGAAACTACCACATCTGTAGGGTTTAAAGGAACTTGGTAAAGTCACTGAACTTAGAAAGAAAACTTCGTTTATAGTTCACAAAATGTGTTAAAAAATTACTTAAAATCACATTAATGTGGTAGTGGTATCATTGCTTATCATATAACCCCTCCAAGAAATTTGTGCTTCTGTGGATTTTTTTTCCACTGAAATGTAAACCCAGGGAAACATGTAATGATTAATATAGTTTCCTTGCTGTTGGCAATATTATTACTGTATTATCCTCACCTCGGACCTGTGTTCCAGCTTGTACTTGGTAAGGTATGGACATGAGGAGATGGTATTAGCTGGCCTAGCTTGTTTGGAGTTTGTTTCTCCAAGATCGCATCTTTAGAAATGATCTCAGAGAGGTTAGGAAGGTAAAAGAACCAAAAACCACATCAGATGCAGATGCTTTTATGGACCAGACTAAAATCATGTGCTTGTGAACTGTCTAAAAATTGTTCTTTAAGAAAGGAAATACTCTTCTATATCTGCATGCAACTGAACTGCAGTAAGTCTGCTTTGGAAGTGGTTAAGGCATTTCTTTCCATTACATGAAATAACCCCCCTGATATATCTGCATTTAGACGCCATTCCTTTTTTTATCCATCCACTTAATTTTTAAAGTAGTTCATCTGATAGGCATGACTGTAGGGGACTTGGTGCTTCCAGCTGAATTGCCTTCTTCAGGGAAGAAATGATGGATGAATTTCATGTCCACTCCATCAGTAGTAATTGATCTTCCTGTGAAATCATCTTGCCCCACATTCTGTTTTTTACTCCAAAGTTTATCCCCTTCAAGTGTGAATATCCTATCCTAGTTTTATGAACTGTAACTCTTCTCTTTCTCCACTCTTCCTCTCCTTGAAAACATACTTATCCATATGTGGTTTAAGAGCAACTGTGGTTATAGTTTTGAAGGCCTTCAGTGGCAATACATAATTTTCTAATTAGATGTCTGGAAGAAGGACATAGAAAACATACTTTTATTTTGAAGTTTTTCTTCTAATTTGAGAAAAATCATTAAACTTACTACTATGTGTTACAATTCAACAAGAAAATTTCACCCAGACATCTAAATAGTAAGCTAACTAATGAGTAAAGGACTGTGCAAAAATTAACTACAAAACTGAGGGACCTTTTCTAAGAAATCTGTTTTGCATTTTTGGCAATGATTGCTTTATAATTAGTAAGTCTGCAACTAAAATATGCCTTGATAAAAGAAATTTTCCATCTTAGTTAAGCCCAGAGTACTCAGCTGTCCTCATCAAGGGCTAATGAAATGAGCTTTCTTTCTATGTGTTGATAGAAAGACTTCAATATTTGCATAATTAAAAAAAAGAAAAAAAGGTATATTCCTTTTGCTTGGTTTCAGCTGTAGATAATGATGTTGAAGACATAACATTTACAATGCCCTTTTGTAGTTATACATTATCTGTAAAGGTCAGTGAAAACTGTCACATTGTCACTATTCTCTTTGCCATTAGCATCATTATCATTTCTGTCATAATTCAGTTGTTTCTAGACAGAATATTTGAGCTAAAATCCCATCATAAGCAGTGGTGTGCAGGTTTACAGTAACATGAAATCTTTGCTTCCACAACTTATATGATACTGCATTATGATATCATGGCTTAAAGGATGCTGTAAAAACAAGACAGAAACAGTTTGAAAATACATTATCCTAAAAAAATCACCTTCTCTTGTCATTCAGGCACCAAGATCTTCAAATCAGCATTTAGTCTCAAGAGAACTTCTCAGGACATTGAAGTTAAATCCACCCAAACATCTCTGTAACTAGATGTTGAGGATGGGTGAAGCAAAGAAAAGGGAGGGATTCATACAATGAGCCAGTTCTTTCACAGAAGAAGAATTTGCACATTTTATAATATTAGATGTGTTATCTACATATTCATGTATGTAGATTACCCATCCATCATTTATTTGCCATCAGATTTTGTGTGTAATTTGTTTATTTTCTGTGGAATAGAGACACTACAGTTCTACTAACCTTAATTGCAGTACACACTAATATTTACAGGCAGAAATTTATTAAGTGTATAGAATATCTTCAGGGTATGAGGGAATTGCTTATTTTGGGCATAGAGATCAAACAAAATCTTTCTGTTCTAATTTCCTCTTTTTCTGTGACCTACCCATACAGTAATGAGAAACTGTGAATTTTATAGAATTTTCTCCTCATACATTTTTTTTTAAAATTTTTATTTTTAGTTAGAACAGAGTGAAATAACCTTAATTTATTGAGATAATCATATATACTTGTATGCCTACTTGGTTTCTTTGATGGCAAGACACTGGTGGGAAGACTCCAGAAAAAAAAAAAATAGGTGTAGTTGAAAAAGAAGTATTTAAACTCTGATGGAAATGACAGGGAGGGAAGGTTACTGATTGGCTGGAAAAAAGTTTTGCTCAACACTTGTAGTTTAAACAGTATTTCCAGGAGTGGCTAAAAGACAGAGAGAGACAGTGACAACCACTGGACAGTCACAGCATCTTCTGAG
This sequence comes from Margarornis squamiger, assembly GCA_035222235.1. Lineage (NCBI taxonomy): Eukaryota > Metazoa > Chordata > Aves > Passeriformes > Furnariidae > Margarornis > Margarornis squamiger. Next base: position 35,730,870 of record JAWWTY010000106.1, on the reverse strand, counting down.
GAGACTGGTGTCATGAGAGAGTGGGATTTAGTTCCTGAATGTGCTAGAGCTAAAGCTGATTAGTCCTCAAGCACTTGGCTGGCAGCTCAGCTCTGCCAGTGCCCTTTAGTAGCCTAACTATTCTGTAAAGGACAACCTTTTCGTTGTGTATTTTACCCAGAGGTGTGCCAATTTTCCTGAAATGACATGTTTGCCTCCTCTTATCTTATTAATAATGCATAATTCCATGGCAGCAAACATTAAACAGTGAATGAAGGGAATTTGTTGGCCTTTCAAATTACAGTGTCTGTATAACTATAATAAAAAGCTCATCAACCAAAGGAACAGTGTTGCAAAGTTGGACAAACAGAGAAAATTAGGCAGGAGAGTAGAACAGAAAAAAAGGGATTTTTTTTGTTAAATATGTTTAATAAAGTAAATTTAATGATGTTTTTAAATAAAAAAGACAGATGGTCAGATCTAGCCAGAAAGGACTGTAGAAAGATAAAGTATGAACTGCATTGGCAGCTCGAAGTTCTCTGAGCTCAAAGCCTCTGTGCATTCATCAGTATAAAAATTCTCCTTATATGCTAAAGATGAACTGACCATGCCTGAATTACCCCTAGAAGCAGATCTGTAATCTGCAGTGCCTAGCAACGTCTAACTGTCAGCAAAGGCATGTTTACATCACTGTTGAAGTCTTGTAGGACCCTTGTTGATAACAAATATCCTAAACTGGTCCAATCTTCAAGCATCGCATTTTGGGGAATCACACAAGCACCTTGGACAGCTCTGTGCAACAGGGCAGAACAGACCTGGCTGCTCCACTACCCAGTCCCCACATATACTTGGAGTAGAGGTTCAAAGGAAGGCAGCTGATAGGACTGTATGTCTGAGGGCAATATTAACCTGGGATTTTCTGCTAGTGCAGGATCATGAATGTCTGAGGCACAGTCTTACAGGAGATGAGTATCACTGAGTCTGGTGGAGGCTTGCCAGTGGTCAGAAGCTGCCTGTGGCATAGTTTAAAGTTACTCCTTTTAGTAAAGTTTGGCTTATCTTTTCAGAGATGCACGAACACAGAAAATGTTTGGTTCATGTATATGCAGCATAGGACCTACTACTGAGAGCAACAGGCCTCAGATCAGAAATGGATACACAGCCCTCTTTTCTGGGTCCATTCATCACAGTTTGCTTTTTTGTCACTACTTGGTGGCTGTGATTTCCCACTCTAAAAGGAGTAAATAGTGTCTCCAGTTTGCTAAGTGTCTGTAAGAAATTCAATATGATGTTTTTCTTTTCACTGTAGTCTGCAGTTTGCAGTTGTGCAGTAATTCTAAGGGCTTGGGGAAATGCACATCAACGGGCACAGGAAAAAGTAATCATTGCTATGTGCTGTCAGTCATGAACTCTGTATGAACTAGTACCTCTTAGAAAAGAGGGATGCTGCTGTTTCTTACATTCTTATGTAAATACTGGGACAATTAAAATCAAAACATTAATTTTCTAGCCTGCCTGTAAAACTAGTTCATCAGATAAACACTTTATGTGCTTTGGTTGCTTTAAACATTGATCTATGTCCAAGAAATAGGAATCATAGTAACCAATTGAAGTGTAAGTAACACAACTTGAATTTTAGGCAGTATTGTCTATATATAGAATATTGCCATTGAACTCTTCATATTCAGTCCACAGGTTTTGGGGGAAAAAACCCAACAAACCAAACAAAACACAGGAAAACCTCCTCAACTAAATGTGAGTATAAAATTAAAGGAAATTATAAACCTGCCACACATGAAATAGGAGATGGGATTTGCCAAATAAGTTAAACTGTTGTGACTTACTCAGCTTTAGTTTATATATAGTTTAGTTTACCAGATATAATAAGGACACTAGAGTGATACTTATGCAGACAGCAACTGAAATGTGAAATTGTAAAGCCGACCATATCCACCACTGGTGTAAATGTCACTTAAATATCACCCACTGCATTTATTCTGCTGTTTCATGTGAACAAGAAAGTGGAAAAAAGATGTTTGTGTGGGAAAAACTTTTTGTAGCAAAGCTGATGATTCTCTTTCTAAAAAAGATATTTGTGTGTTCCATTGGTAATGGTCTTATGAACTTTATGCAAAGATTAATTATATTGCCATGATAAGCACATCAGAGTTTGGGAATGTTAGATTATGTGATTAAAGGATAATCATGGACAACACAAAGACTCCATGAGGATTAGAGAGCTCTGATAGATGGAGAATGCTAGTAGCCTAATCAAGGAAAATGGGACGCCTCCAAATGCAGCATTGTCTTTAGTTCTGCATTGCTCAGTATTTCCTCTTGGGGCAAAAAAGAAGTGAACCAAGGACTTTCAAGCTAGATTTCAAAAAGCGGCATATTCATCCTCTAGGACAAAACATTACAGATCAAATATTAAAACGGTAAAGCCTTGGAAATAATTGTCCTACTTTCTGGTTTAATAAGACTATCTATTGGTTCTGTGGAATTCTGGGCAGCTGCAGGTACAAGTCTGTCAGATTTTCAGTTCTTGGCTTTGTGTACATGCTTTGAGCAGAGATGTTTCTTTCATCCTTTGGCTTCCTGGTTGGTACCAGAGTAAGCTGGTATAAACAAATTTTCTCTGGAGAGTGAGGTTTTTCTCTGCACATAATGTTTATAGTACTGATCCAAAAGATATTCTGAATATTCTGTGAGTCTACAGTGCTTACCATATCTTCCTGCTTAATAAGCTTTGAAGTTCAGACATTTCCAAGAGCTCACATCTGTCACATTGCACACTGAGCCTTTTTTTCTCATCTCCTGCATGACCAAAGGAAAGACTTTCAATCACTTGCTACACATTTGGGTCTGGCAACCAAACTTCAGCATCACAAGTGTGATATCTGTAAGCACCAGATGGCAAAATCTTTGAATGTTCAATTTTATTTCAAGACCATTTGGGAGCATTAAGAATTCTCACAGGGAAAGAAATTATTGTACACTAAAAACAACATATAAAATAAGGGCAAATGCGTAAATGATTTCTTAATTAAATCAAAACATTTACCTACTGCATGCCATTGGGAAAGCACTTTCCAATGTACATTAGTTTTTAAAACATACTGTGACATGTTTAACTCAAAGCAATAATGCACATTTTATTCTTCAGAATGATCACTTTTATGAACATGTGCACATTAAAAAAAATGGCTTGCTCATATTTGGAGGGAAAATGAAGCCACACAGGCTTGCTGGGATAACACATAAATCAGCACATTTTATATCAGTAGGACTAGGCTGCTTTTACACATCTGTATGAAGAAGAGGAAGGAAAGCAGGGGGGGAGCAAGTAGGGCTAAGTCAAGCAAAGGTAGAAGGTGAAACAGTACATCAGACTTTTAAATGCAAACAACTAGGAGATAATTTAACTCCAAGACTTAGCACCAAGTAAACTGAGAAGTGGTCTTTTCCTGCATGCCACTATTTGATGTTTTTTATTTTGGAGAGAGAATTTATGTGCTTTTCAGGGATTGAAAAAATTATGAAAAGCAGTAACTTTCACTGAGCACAGATTCTCCTTTGTTTCCAGATTCACGTTGTGTTTACCTGCACAAAGAATACTTAAACACTGAGTGGTGGAAGCTGTGAGTATTTTTAGCATAAATCATGTGAACAATAATGGGTAATGATGATGGAGACTATGGTTTTGGATGTTCACAAGACCAGGAAAGGTTTGCAGCCTTGAAGATTTATCTGAAACCCGAAGAAGGTGTGAAGTCCTGACCTTCATAGAAATCAGTGAATATTTTTTTCTTGTTTACTTTGTTGGGCCTTAGAATTTTATTTTCCCGGGGACTTAAAGCACAGACTCCAATACGTGAAACAAACAGATATATCCAGCTTTAAAAAAATAAAATAAAATGGAATTATTACAGAACTGAACATGACCAGCACATGTTGCAAAAATGATTCATTGGGACATGTTTATTGTTGTGTTGAGGAGGGAAGGATTTTATATTTTTGATCTTATCTTGATTATTGCAGTGTAAAGAGAAAGTGTGAATGAAAAGCTACCCGCCCACATGTAGCAACACTATTATTTTGTGCTCTGTTCCTTTGAAATGACTATGATACTGTTTCTACGATCCTTCAAATTATTGAAATGGTGTCTTTCCATAACGTCTTTCAGTGTCAAGGGGTTTTGTGAGCCTCTGACAAACATATATGAATTGAAGATAATTATACAAATCTGTGACTTTTGTAATACTGCAGACATTACTTCTGTGGTGGAGAATAGTTCTGAATACATGAGAAAAAAACTAGATATTTTCAAATATGTTTATGTTGAATATGCAGCGATACTTAGGCTGTCAAAGAGATGTGTTTTGTCAAAATGAACATACTTAGCAGGAGCCTATAGGATGGCCTGAAAGAACTGTTTCCCTGTTTTCTACTTTGCTGTCTCTCTTTTCCCTGCAGTCCCAGAAGGGTAGTTTGATTTTGGTGATCAGTCTGCCTTGAAGTCAACCTGAGCCAGCAGATTGCCTTTCACTAAAAATTCAGATTGGTCCTCTCCATGCTCAGAAGGGCAGTGTATCTCTGGGATGTGGTGAAGGCATTTATATTTGTTGTACTATACTGGACACTGGAGGGCAGTGAAATAACTCTTCTGAACGAGTATTCTGGGTTTTATTTCTGAGATTATCAGTGCCAAGTAAGTCTGAAAAGTTAAGTAAAGGGAGGAAGGAAGCATCCTCAAATCCATGTACTTCACAGAGGTACTCAAACTCACATGTCTTATGACTCTTGTCCCTCTGGATATCATAGTCAAGAAGAAAATTAACAGTTTTGGGGAAAAATTAGATTGCCACACAACAACAGGAGCTGTTTTATTACCAGTGTTAAAGCAACTCTATAAATTATTGTGGTCCTGAACCTTTATCCACATGACTTTCAGTCATACTTTTGTCCCACTGTAGTCTGTGTTCCTCAAGGACAGCAGGATTAGTGTGCCCACTACTGTCCCACCAATTCCTGGTCTGAAAAATTGCTGAAAATGTTAGGCAGCTGTTGAAGGAAGATGACAGGCTACTGATCATAGTACCTGCAAGAAGCATAGTTACTGGCTTAGCAAGGGATTTTCTGAGTCTGGTATTGCAGCAGCTCCTCATAACAAAAAGTGCAGCAACAGGAGAACTGGAGGCATCCCTTTGTAACAGACCTAAGTTGTCCTTTAGCAGACTAAGCAAGGCAGGGGCAGCTGCTACCGTTGCTTTCCCCATTTTGCCTCCTCTGGATAGCCACTTGGGTGCTAAAGGCTAGAGATATGCTCCTCCTAAGGAGCCTGTTTCTCAGAGATGTCAACATATAGGCCTGTCAACAACAGTATAATTTCAAATGGTAGTGAAAGTCTACTTCATCTGCAACCTTTACATCAAGTCCAATCAGTACTGTCTTTGTCAGCATCATAGTCTGATATTCATCTACATGTAGGTGTCTGCTACATCAGCTGCCATCAGCTCTCTTCAAACATTATGGAAAGAAATAAGTTGTAGGATAAGATTCATCTGACTTCTTTTAGACATCCTTGTCAGGATGAAATTGAATCCAGAAGTGCTCATTTCACTCAAGTGATTATAAGAGGAGCTGGAGTCGCTACCTTAGAAATAAATATCTCTGTCTCAGTAGATGTGTTCCACCTGGTGTTGGGTTTATGCTGAGTGGCAGCAGGGATCAATGAAATTCTAATTGGAAGATGACTGGATTAGAAGTTTTCCTCATGACCTGTTAAAGTTGATAAAAATGACCAGAAGACATATTTGGATTTCTATTTCTCTCCTCCAGACCTCAAAACCGCATTTATTCTCATGCAGAAACTTTTTGTTTTGTCTTCCTATTATCCTTTGACTCAGTGGAGGGTATACTGGATGCTAATAACAAACACAAAAGAGAAAATGAATATGTCACAAACAAGGAATGGTGCCAAAAGGAGTGGTACTAAATAAATGCAGGACAGCATATCTCATTTATGTAAGCATCTTTTGAGACACAACCTGTGTTTTCTCCCCCTAAAACAGGCCCCCAGAGGAATTCTGTTTTCATGGAGTCATTGTTGCTATCATAGTGGTGTGCTGGACTTTCCTCTTCATTTTTCTGTGTGACTCTTCTGAAAGAACAGCAAGGATCCCTTCTGCCTTTGCAGTTTGTGAATAGTCCTTTGACTGTGCATGGAAGCAGGCGGTTCAGAAGTGTCGGTCCTATCATTCTTCAAATGATAACTTTGACCCCAGAGACAGGCAGATCAAGAGCTAAGAAATTTTGATCCTAACATCATAGAATCATGGAATGTTGAGGGTTGTGAGGGACCTTGAAGGTCATCTACTCTCAACCCCCACTGCCTTGGACAGAGACACCTCCAACAAGACCCAGTTGCTCAAGGCCTTAGCCAACCTGACCTAGAACACTGCTGGGGATGGGGCATCTGCAACCTCCCTGGGCAACCTGTTCCATTATCTCACCATTTTCACGGTGAAGAATTTTTTACGAATATCTAGCCTACATTTCTCCTCTTTCAGTTTGTACCCATTACTCCTTGTCCTATCACTATAATTCCTGGTGAGGACTCCCTCTCTGCGTTTCAGTGTGTGTGTACACTGCCTCTGGTCCTGTCACTGGGCACCACTGAAAAGTGCCTGGCTCTGTCTTCTCTACATCCTCTCTTCATATGTTTGTATAGAGTGATGAGATATGCCCTCCCAGCCTTCTCCAGGATGAACAGTCCCAGCTCTCTTAACCTTTCCGCACAGGAAAGATACCCCAGTCCCTTAATCATTTTAGTGGGTTTTCACTGGACTCTCCAGTATGTCCATGTCTCCTACTGGGAAATACAGAATGCCTTGATATCCTCAAGCTTTACAATAGTTTATTCTGAGAGTCTGGGATTCTGGATAAACTACTCAAGTTGTCTTAATTTGATAACAAGTTTTGGTCATTGCACTTTGATAACAAGTTTTGGTCATTGCACTTAAGCCAGTGGTGTTATTATTTAATATTTTTATTATTATTGATGTTATTATTTTGTTATTACTTCATAGCATTATTATCAGAACTCTAGTGGGAGCAGAGTGTGACCAACTCAGTGCAAAACAATCAAATAACTTGAAGATGTCCCAAAGTGTTCTCACTGGCTTTGCTCAAAGGATCTTCAGTGAGGGAATTATATGTGACTGGTGCATTCAGAGCTTTACAAGTGTTGTCCTAAGAATATTAGATATCTGTAAGTGCTAAAAATAATATCCCTAAGATTGAAATGCTGAATATGCACAGTAATACTGATTTATCATGTCCAGTAGAACTATATTTGGATGATTTGCTGTTAAACAAGTCTTCAGAACATCAGCCTAATTTGTGGCCAGTGTCATTTGGTTGAACTTGGTGTGAAACATGTGGAGAGATTTTAAGACTGGAAGGTGAGTGTGGGTTAAAAGCCTGACCATTTCACTCTCTACAATCACTTTATATCTGCCCAATACAAAAGGAGCTGCTGCTGCTGCTTTGACTGGGATACTCTGATGGTGCTTTTTGTCCATGAAATGATCAGTGATAGAGGAAAATAAACCAAACTTGCAGTGTCTGCTGCATCTGTGACCTCTGTCACTCTACTCATGGCATTTCTAATGAAGTGACTAGTGCTTGAAAGAAATGATCCTTCTTTGGTCATTCAGAGTTTTTTAGGCAAACGAATGCATTTAGCTTCGTTTTTTTTTTCCAGCTAAACTGGGCTTTTTCTTTTTTGATATATAAGAAAGTATATATATATATATTCTGATGTTTTATGTCATTTACAACTTGTTAGTTCTCTTGATAACACATTTACAGTAAAGAAAGGCAGCATTTTATATGTTATAACTGTTGTATAAACGTATTATTATGTACAAGAGTATTTCATAACTCTCGTAAGAGTTTTAAAACAAATTATTCCATAGTTTCTGTATGGTATTATTACAGTACTATTAAAATGCCACATGGGCACTTCACAAAAAAAAGTCTACTTTCTGGATGTTTTAAATGTCCTGTTCTTTACAAACAACTTTGGACACTGCTTGGTAATTAGCTAGCAACAGTCAGGTCATCAACAATTACATCATTTGTGGCTAGTGCATTTCTGTTATTTATTATGTGAAACTGTTACATGATTGGAAATAATTTTGTATTCTTCTGTGTCTCAGATACTGCTTTTTGCCATTTGTAAAATATTGCACAAAAATGGCTTGCAGTCTTCTTTTATAAGCTTTTAGGTATCCTGAACTCCAGAATCTGTCTGTTCTAAAGGGAAGTGATCTGAAAGAATCTTAACTATTCCTTCTATTTTGGTACTTTTAATGATAATCATGCTACCTTCTTAGAAGCAGACATGAAGCATACTGAATGTTTGGATCTGCATCTGTCAGGTATTAGTGAATGATCTATTGAAATCAATTGGGGCTACTATTTTTAGTCTCATTGAAAATTTAAGAAGACAAGCACTGTCTCTTAGCTCTTCCTAAAAATTGGTTATAAGAAAGTAATGTCTTTGCTTGTCCTTTATCAGCTGACTCAGGGAATAACAACTTGATGTTTCAGTAGACTGGTGTCTCGACCTATGAAATCATAATTAGATTTTGAGATTATTGCTCCCTCCTTGGCACATTCATCTTAGGCAAGGGAAGTGAAAAAGAGGAAAAAGATAAAATGCAAAATAGTTTTTAACTTACAAATATTTGTGCCTGAGAAACTCTATTTATGTAAGCAGCAATTCAGCTGCTTAAACTCTCACAGTATGCCTTGCAATCATTTGCTTTTGAAAAAATATCTGCAACATCTAATCATATGTAAAGGTAAACATTGGACTTAGTATGCTGTAAAATGAGAAAAAGTAGCTACAGTCAAGATAAATGTATAATAGTAATTTCCCTTCAGGTTCATTCAAATTTTACTTTCTACTTATGTCTCAATGCTTTTGAACCTAAATAAGAGGAATTTGAACTGTGGACAAGGATTTGCTTTATCTGATAGACTTCATATAGCGTGAAACTCAGAACATTGTCATGGAAAGCTGTGTGCTTTTAAGTGATACAGCAGAGATCTTCAGATTTCTTAGCAAATCATTAATACAGTTTTTTTCTGCCTTAGGAGGTATGTTTTTAGAGTTTTGGATGTGTCTACATATTCCTTCTTGAGCAAAGCTTTTTTTTCATAGTATTACTAAGTCTAGCCTTAGAGAAGAGTACTCTTCTGTTTGCAGAACAGCATAATCCATTTTTCATCCTTCTTTAACATTTGCTTTGTAGAACTGAAAAAAAAAAAAAAAAAAAGTAGGTTTTATTACCTGTTGGCAAAGTGGAGCTTGCTTTAGAATAGATAACTATTTCTATACAGGCCATTTTTTATGGTGGGAAGTACAAAACTCGACCCTCCACTTCAGCTGTGTCTCACCAGAGATGAGTAGGGAGGAAAGACCACCTCCCTCTACCTGCTGGCAATTGTTATTCTAATCAAGTCTAGCATGCTGCTGGCCTCCTTTGCTGCAAAGGCACACATTACTGGCACATGGCCAGGTTTTTGTCCACCAAGACTCTCAGGTCCTTTTCTGAAAAGCTGCTTTCAGGGAGGATTAACCTTATAATGCCAAATTTGCTTGAAAACTGTGATGTAAACTCTGAAGCTGAGATCTGCAGAAGGGCTTAAATGGAGTTGTTAGAGAACAAAGTCTTCAGTTACTTCAGAAGCTGGGATACCTTGCAGGGAGGCCTGCAGTGGACATACAGAATGTTAAAAGCTTTGGAATACCACTGTCATGTTTAGTGAGATCTTGCCAAAATGAGATGTTTGAGAAGGAAGATACCTACTCCATCTGACAGTGAAATACTAGGACCAGCATGCATCCTAAATTCCATTCTCCATCTACTCAAATTCCTTCCCCAGAGCCTGCCAAATGAGATGGGTGCCTACAGCAATTCTCTGAAAACCTTTCTCCTTTATTTCTCTTAGCACAATTTTTAGGGCCTTATGCAGTGTTTTGAAGTGTCAGCTTTAGATTTTCATTTGTCTGGAGGAGGGTAATTTCTCAGAAGAGTCTCTGAGGTCAAGTTGTATGATGAAGTTCTTGCATTTTTCTTAACAGAATTAAATATTCTCTGAGTATGAGAGAGCAGTTGATTCTTCAGCTTTGTGAGTCACCTGGAGGGCAGAGGCCTGAACCTCACTTATGCAACCCTTCCCTCCCTTCTCACTCCCTCATCTTTAATTGTTTTATACCAAGTGTGAAAACCTCAGGTGAAAAAGTATAGAAAACCCTTTCATCTTTCAAAAATTATTATGCTTTACCCAACTAATGGATGTAGGTCACAGACACTGCAAATTTCATCCATAAATCTCTTTGAAGAAAATACCTTTTATCACACATTTGTACAGTACATAGAGATTTGAGTCCAGATTACTTTAATTAGGAGTCCAAAGTCTGCAGATTGCTGAAGTCATGCAAGCAGTGACTCCTTTTTATGAAACATTTTTATTTTTACTTGTGTTGTGATGGCACATTTCTTCCTGCTGAATGGCAAAGTGGACCACTTGTCTCATGGCCAGAAGAGAAAAAGCTCAGGAAAATAGTCTCCTTTTAAAAAAATAATCATGCAAAAAGAGCAAGATCTCAGAAAGATTGTCTGTAAAAGATAAGAAATAAGAACAACAACAACAACAATAATAAAGTTAAATGCTCAGAGATAGATGCTTAGTTAATGTCAGGCCCTTGAAAGCACACAGTTAAAACCCAAACTCTTGCTTAACAATTTGCTTAACAAATTACTCTCAGCAGCGTTTTGACATTAGACTGGTATAAAATATTGATTTTTGATGAGTTTGCTGCTGAAGTATTTTTCTGTGTAACTGCATCCCTTTTTCACAGCTGTTATGCGTAAAATTCCAGGCTAACTCCCATTTTGTCTGCTCTAAGCTATCCATTACTTTCTAAATGTTTTTAATTTTCCTGGAATGAAACTGTATTTTCTGGGTCCACCGTCAAGATGATTTCTTGAGATCAGAGCAGAGACTGCTGTGCAGAATGGAAGGGATATTGCCACGTGAAAGGGAGAGGGGTGGAATTAACCCAACACTTAGAGAGGGGAGATTTTCTCAACCCACAGTGATTTATTTGTCTCTTAGTGCCCCAGGGATAAATGAAACCATGTAAATCTGATCTAGTCTGTCAGGTATTCCACACGGGACCTCTTCACCAAACAGATTCACAGGATTTGGGTAATTCGATTGCTTTCTCAGGAACTGCCACATAACAGCATAAAGGAGACCTCTCAGCAGATCTTCCAACGTTTTCCACTGTCACCAAACTGTCAGCACCTTATAAAAGACTCGTTCTAACAGTTTACAGAATAACACTCTTTATTAATACAAATTGTGACAAATTAATAAGTTCATGGTCATTGATGGTAGGGTGTTTCTGCAAAAACACACTTAAAGCAATGTAATAGTAGTATAAAGCAAACATAGGCATGAACTCTAAAATAAAACATTCTACTAATACATTATAGAGCAAAAGTGAGCTCTAGTCCTTAAAAGCAGTAATTAGCACACATAGCATAAATTTCTCACTCGAACAGGCATTCCTGGCAGGGAAGGGGGAAAACAAATTCTACTCATCAGATGATCCCAGCAGCTTTGTGGAAATCTTCCTCTGACTTTTCTCTATTTCCCACTTCCTTTTATACAATTTCTTTAGTTTTAGGTGGAGTTTGAGTGAATTTGATTATAAGTGCTAAATTGGGTGGTTGTTTTTGATATCTATTTTTGCTTGATGGACAAATCCAGCATGGGTCAAAGTGTTCCCTTCCCACAGGATATTTGCAGAGAGGCTGCAGTGTCTTCACATCACTCCCTTCTCCAGTGTCTCCTCTATCCCAGGTGTTTATCAGTGTTTAGGGAACCTTTGTATCCATTGTGACTGTATTACATCCAAGAAGAAGCAGCTGGTTCTCTTTTAGTAATTTTTGTTCTCTTTTAACTTTTAACCCTTGCCCAAGAAGCAGCAGCTGGTTTTCCTCTGTAATTCTTACTCTCATTTAGCTTTTAACCTTATCTATTACTCCACAGATATGTACCCCTGCTGATTGTCAGTGCCTGGGGTAGTGTTGTAACACCTTGGAAGACAACATTTCTTGAAGAACTTCTGAGGTAACATAGGTACTGTGTTTACTGTAACTAAGGTTTAACAGCCTATATAGTTGTGTTATTCTTATTTCATTTCCCCTTGTGTTTTGTTTCTGTTTGGGTCTTTTTACCTGTTGTGGTTCAGATCAAAAATTTCTTTTTTTGCTGATCACATCAGCAGTTAAAATTCACAGTGGCCTCCATTTTTCTTCACTGAATGAACGTTCCTTCAGTTTTATATGTGCAAATCCACTGCCTTCAAAATACAACTGAGGTGAAATCCGAGTAAACCTATCAGGAATGTAAACATGGTAATTACAGTCAATTAAGGGGCTGAGAAGTGATGTGAAACCTGTATGTGAAGAATACTATGGCCCAATTTAAGAATAATATTTTTTGTTGCTTTACACAGGTCATTCACTGAAAACATAGTAAATGCCTTCTTGAAGACTCTGTTCACATATCTTTTGAGGTTTAGTTACAGTTTTTGTCTGGTTTCCACCTGTGAACATATTGTGAGTTAGCTTGATATTACTTCTTATTAATTTATTTATTTATGAGCTCTCAATCACTATGCCCACATATATTTCTGTAAGAGCAAGTCAAGTTTTAAACCTCTGTGGTTTGCACGTGCCCTGTAGAAACTCTTTTCACATATGTTGTGTCCACATACGCAAGGGCTCCTGCATCTTTAACTCCAAACCAACTCCTTAGGCCTGTTTTAATCTCTTTATGTTCCAGTGTTCTTCTTTCCTGTGCTTTTGACATCCAGTTGCCTTGGCCATGAAGTAGACTGCTATTGTGCCTGCTCTGCAAATTCTGAATAAAAAGACAAACCCAACTCACACAGAATTTCAGGAAGTATGAACTTGAGTAGTTCCACTGATTTTTAGGAATGTGTGTCAGTTTACAGTGATCAAGGACCACACTCATAATGTATGTCAGGAAAAAGAAGTCAAAAATAAGTAGTTATACCAAGCAAATCTCTGGCAGAAGCCCTCCAGTGCAGAGTTGCTTTGTGCCATCACCTTAAATATCCTTGAATGTGGCTTGAGCAGCCTGGAGAGACCCTTCTTCCAGGGCTCCCCTCTCTATTGGTGACAGCCTAAGCAAGAAGGAATGCTTGCAGGAAAGGGCAGGGCTGTTGTTTCTTGTTTTTATTGTTGACCAGTTGTTACTGTTGCAGTCCTGTAGAAATTAAGTAGATCCTTGTGCTATTCTAAATGGCATGCGAAGAACATTCTTGAAAAAAGCTGTTGCACCAGGATGAGGGTTGGGCAAGCAAATCCCTCAGGCCACCCTTTCAGGCTGGTCACTGAGTCTATTGAGTGTCATCACTTCTAAGTGATTTGTCCCAGCTATGGGTGGTTCCTCAGAAAAGGTAAGACAATTCTAATTCTGTGAAGTATTTATATAATTTGTTTTATACAATTATATATATATATATGTATATATATATATAATGAAAGTATTTTTATAATGTATGTCATCAGTAAGATTCGAGTGGAAGCATGACTAAAATGATTCTCTTTGAAAACATTATCAAGAAAAATAGGATCCCCAGTGACATAAGGTGCAAGCCAAATATTAAATTGTTGATCATATCTACTCTCATTGTTACAAAGCCTGTACCCTACTAAAAATATACTGCTTAAAACGAAGATTAGAGCTTGAGGTCAGTTTACTAAAAAGGCACCTTTTTGTTAAGTAAGTCCTTAGGTAAAAACATTTTGGAAATTAGCTTTCCTATGCAGAAATAAATTGGGATACTGAAGTGCTTGGGTGTGCATGAGTCTTGAGGCATTAAGATCTGTCCTGCAAGTACAGGTACATTCCTCTTTTACTTTTAGCTGCATGGACTGCACAGCCCCAGCCCCAGCAGTCTTTTGTTGTACAGAGGATTAACAAAGGCCTGAGATGTTTTCCAGTGAGACAAAGACATTAAATGAACTGAAGCTATGCTGAAGACCTGGTCCTTAGTAAGGGTGGTACACAGATGGTAATTCTTGCTTTTGCAGTCTTAAGGTGTGTTTTTTCTGTAATTAACTATTGAATTTTGCATGTCCAAAGTTTTTTTTTTTTCTGAGTTTTCATACTTGAGGAACTTCAAATAAACTTGAATTGTAGTAAGTCCCACATCAGGTATTTTGAGCTGTTTCAAGTGCAAATCCAGCAATGACTATTTCTGAAAGTTTTGGCTACTAGTTATGTGACCTCTCAGACAATTTGAAACTTTGGGGGCAGAAGAAGTATACATACTGATTACAGACCAACTGAGACTTTAATCTGGCTTATTGTGTTCTACTTAGAGTCCACTTTTTCAGACAGAAAATACTTTGAAAAAGATGCCTTAACTCAGCACTGAAACTCCTTGAGACACAGCTCAATGCACAAGGGAAACTTCTCCAGCATGTCTGCTCTACTAACTGTTTAAGACCTTGTGCTTTATTTACAACTTCCCTTATTACATCAAGTCCAAAGTGCAGCTCATCTATGATTCTTCCTTCTCTTTGCAAGAACAGATAGTATAAATTTGGCTACTCGTACAAATCAGTGCTACTTAGTCCCAGCACTGCTTTTCTGTGAAATTCCATATTGATTTGGCTGTTTTTCTCTCTGTGTTTCTTAAGGCATGAATTAATTATGAATTGCTGTCTCTGGTATCTAGTCTCTGCAGTTTCACCACTTGTCATGAGCATGTAAATTATCAGCTATGAGGTACATGCTCATTTCAGGGAGATGCACACCAAGGAGGGTGGAAGCATTTTTAACTGATTTTTCCACTGATTTGTGGAACCTGAGTTTCATTCTGAACTACCTGATCTTTCATGACTAATCAAGCCATGAAGAATATTTGCATCTTTTTGCTTTTATCCATTTTTAAAGACGTGCTGATACATACACTTATAGTCACCTAGAAGGTTTCTCATCTCTGCATTAAGAACAAAGTATGAATATAATTTTCTGCTATTTGTAACACAAAGTTTTGAGCTCAAAGGCAATTTTCTCACAGAACATTTCTTTGTCAAAAGGGTGTTTTGATGGATTGAAACATTTTGCAAGGCCCTGTCGTTTCCTTCAACACTCAGGGGAGATGCTGTCAATAATGATGCTTCCTAAGGTTTGTGTTGTTTTCTTTTCTATTTTCCTATTGTTTTTCTAGCCAGTCTGACACTTTGCCTGCCAGGGCCATCAGACAACTATATTCAATCTTCCTGGTTTATTGTGTCCATATTTCTGGACTTCTCTGCTCCTTGGCATGTCCTTATGTCCAAATGGCTCATTAGATCAGCTGCCTAATTGCCTTGGCCCTTAAGACTTGTGAACCAGGCCCTGCCTCTTTGGTCAGGCTGGCTCCTCCTGTCTCAAAGTGACTCTACTAGGGCTAGTGAGGCTCATGAGTTTGCCAGTTGGCCTTGTTCCTGTAGCTTGTGAATAGGCTACTTGGATATTGAATCAGTGGAAGGTTGGATATTGAGGCGGGGAAGCTGGCTGACCCCAAAGAAATCTGTGATTTCAGGGAAAAAAAAGACCAGGAAAAAATAAAGTTTTCTTCTGAGAGAAATCTTAGATTGTTTTTTTTCATTTGTTTGTTTTGTTTCTTTGGGTTTTTTTTTTAACTGAGCAACAGTATCTATAAATACACAGTGTCAGATTTCTCTATAGATTTTAGTCAGCTTTTGGGATGCTAACCATGTTAGTGCTGGTGCTACCAGAACTATTCTGCTACCAGCTAAAGAGTGGGAAAATAAATTTCTTTTGAAGATCTGCAGGAATCCCTGTGCAAATTATAAGTGCTTAGGGGATCTTCAGATGAAAATTGCTAAAAAATATGAATCACATGTTAATTTTGTTCCTTGAAGAAATCCAAAGAGTAGCCATAATCTAAAATACAGTCACTATGTAAAGCTGAAATCTATATTTCTGGAATTATTATCAGTATATTCGTGTAGAATCAATGTTCCCAGTCAGAGACCAGTGTAAATTAACATGGTTAACTGACCTAATTCAAGCCACATTGATTTACACTAGATATGAATCAGGTGTGTAAAAGAGAGGTTTAGTAGAAAATGTGTAATACCTAAAGATGAGTGAAGCTGAGTGAATGTGTGAAAAAAACAAAGATATGTACACATCTAAGTGCTTTGTCACTTGCCTTGTTTGTGTGAATGTCAGTGTTAGCCAGTAGGCTTATATCAGGAACTGTTGTTCATTAATTTGTAAACAGGTGTCTAATAGAAGACCTGCATGTTTGATACAATGTTTTTGTAAGGGCTAGACTGGCAATAAGACAAAATCTGTTTCTTGATGTACTGTTCTTTCACTTTTTTTTGACAGTAAAATTACCTTCCTGTTACTTTGAACTGTGAGTACATGTCACTGACAAAGAAAAGATACAAGGCTACTCTAGCAAGGTATTTCCTGCATGGCTGCAGTGCATGTAACAATGACCTTTGCCACAGTAATTGAAACATATCTGTTCCCAGAGTCTAAAATGTTCTCCTAGTTCACTGGAAAGGAGATAATTTGGAAAACCTTCAAATCTGAGCAAATGGTCATGGTAAATGAGGGATATTAGTTAGGAAAATCTGCATTAGTTGAGAAACTGCTTTTCGTTCTTATCACTGGATTTAAATAATTATTTTTATCTTGGACACATATCAAAGATGCTCTACAGAAATGGTAGTGAATGAATAAATAAAACTTCATTGTGAAGATGCTCATACCTGAGATAGGTTATCTTGTTTGCCTGGCAGATGGGTTACCTGCAGAAGTGGTGGCCTTTGAGCTCAGGTTGTGGAGGTCCCCTGTAATCATAAATATTTTGCTTTGGGCATACAAGATGCATATGTTGGCTGCATAACAACCTCTTATTTCCATTAATTTATCTTCAGACTCCGTGCTGTCATCTTAATGGAGAATGGGAGACTTATCTTGAAGATCCTATTTATTCAGACTATTATTAGAAAAAAAATATACAGATCTTACTTGCATTATATTAACATTGATGTGTAGTAGAGGAAGGGTCAAATTTCAATTATTTCATTTTCAACATTCAAATGGGCATTCTCAAGTGTTTAGTTTTGTTTACAAGGTACTCAGATGTTTTTTCTTCTGAATAAAAGGAAATTTCCACTTTCTTTCAAGTAAGAACACTTCTCAAATGAAATTGCAGTTAATTGGGATGTAATTGCTTTAGATGAACATCATTACAATGTTTAGAAAGTAGTTTTGAAAGGTGTTATTTTTAAATAGCTTTTGAAAGAAAACCTGCAGCATTTTTTATGTTACATTTTAAATGGTTCAAGACAGTAAATTTATTTGGATTTAATAATTTAAAAGGATTCTAAGATTTTGCCTTATTAATACACTGAAGTCCTGAATAAAAGAAGGAAAGCTAAGGAGGTTATCAGCAGTGTGTATGCTATACAAGCATGTTATATTTAAATACATCAGTGATATAGTGTCTTGATGGGGTTTTTTTGGTGGTGAGAAAGCTTTTTTCCCGTCCCATACTTGGGACCTAGCATGATGCTAATGATATTGTGTCATCTGCAGATGTAATTAACAATTTCCATAAGAGTTGTTTTTTTGTTTTGTTTGTTTGCTTGCTTTTTTTAGGAGTTATTTCCACAAAGCTGCTTTTGCTACCACATGCCTGTGGAGTGCTCAGTGTTTTACAGACAGCTCAAAATGAAACTGAGTGCATATATACATGTGTCTTAGGCTTTCAGTGAGTTCTTGAGAAAATCAGGTTCCTAAACAGAAGGAACAGTCCTCATTAACTCAGCTATGCTGAAAAATGTAGAGTCGCAAATTAAAAAATTTAAAACCCCTTCTCTCCAGGAAGATTCTTTGACTTCTGTACTTTGTTATGTCTTTCCTCAGTAACAAAACACTGTACCAATGTATCTATGAGGATCCCTCTAGGGAATTTTTAAAATAAATATTCCTTCTAGAGGAAATCTGGTGAGAAGGAAATGTGTGTTTGAAGTCCTCATGGGTAGCTGCACAGGCTGAAGAATTTGGCCACTTCTTTGTGCTCCTTTTGACGTCCCACTCTCTCAGTGTCTCTGGTTTGATTCTTTCTCCCCACTACCTTTCTATAAGGGTGGATGAGTCTGGAACCTGCTTTAGAGGCTGAGCTCATTTCCTTGTGAATAACCTGCTGGGATATTCCACAGGTCATGAGGTCTCCTGTTGCAGAAGTTGGCTACTCACCTAACTTGGCACTGATGGGATTTCTTCTTTAAATAGTTTGCTTACGATGCTACTTTGCAGTAATACCACACAATTACTCTAATTTTCTTCAGCACAGAGGTGATAAGAAGCAATAAACATTTGTTGTGGTTTTACCCGGCAGACAGCTGAACAGCACATTAAATCACCATCCTGCCTCCAGTGGGACGGGGAGAGGATTGGAAGAAGAAACCCAGCAAAATTAGTGTGTTGAGACAGACAATTTAGTAAGACAGAAAAGGAAGGGATAATAATGACGATGATGATAAAATATTTAGAATGTACAAAACAAGTATTGCACAATGCAATCACTCACCAACTACCAAACTATGCCCAACCTGTTCCCTAGCAGTGGTCCCAACCAGCTTTCTCCCTAGTTTGTATACTGAGCATGATGCCATATGGTATGGAATGTCCCTTGAGTGAGCTGACGTCAGCTGTCATGGCTGTGTCCCCTCCCAAATTCTTGTATACTCCCAGTCCACCCACTGGTGGAGTGGGGTGAGAAGCAGTAAAGGTCTTGACGTTGTGTAAGCACTGCTCACAGGTAACTAAAACATCAGTGTGTTATCAACATTATTCTCATCCTAAATTCAAAACACAGCACTGTACCAGCTACTAGGCAGAAAATAACGTTTATCCCAGCTGAAACCAGGAAATCTAATTTTGTTTGCTATCTTTTAGAACAGTAATTTGTTGCTCTTCCAGCTACAGCAAATGGAAACTACAATAAAAAAGGTTACTATTAGTCTCAAATATGCATTTAACTTAATGAGCTAGTTGCTGTGTATTAATTAAATATAAATATCTCATTGAGAGGTTCTTTCTGAGATTTTTCCTTGCCATCTGGTTGGCTTGTGTTAAGTGACAAAAGCAATAAGTACTTAATTACATTCCTATTAAGTATATTTTAATGGGCATTTCTCAAGGTATAGTGAAAGAATACAAATTTTACCATCTAAGAGTAATTACTTGCATTAAGTGCTGCTGTAATCTCTCTTTGAAACTGTGTCATGAAGACAAAAACAAAATGTCAGCATTTTGCTTGTGTCATGACAACCTTAGAATGAAAACCAGACCTAACACATCTCCCAAAGCAGATTTCACATTCTGTCCTCCTGGTGCTTGTGCTATGAATTTCCCTGTCCCACCAAGATCTACAACAGGGGAAGATTAGAATGAGATAATCCTGGAGGAACATAGACTAACCGGCCATTTTAACCATTGCCAACTCCTGGCATTACTGCTACATTTCACCTGTTTAGTGCCCCTGCTGTCACCTGCATGCCTCTAGACGTGGGACACCCATGTCTCACAGGATGCAGAAAAAAACAGGGTCCCACAAAAGAAGGAAAGCTTTTTTTTTTTTTTAATTGCATAATATAGGGTGCATCTGATAAGCAAATAACTAGAATTATCACAGTACTTAGAGAAATGTTCTCTGCTGTATGCTTAGTGCTCTATGAAGTCTAGTGAAAAAGGAAATCTTTTCTGTGTTTGTTGAAAAAAGAAAAGTCTTTCTGAAGTAATGTTGCAGTTTTTGCCACAGCATGAATCTGCTTGCCATTAGATATAGAACAGTAATTTCCAGAAAAATCATCCTTTCAACTTGCATTTAAATGCTATTTAGCCACATAATTTCTTATTCAATGATGTGCTGAGTGAGACATGCTCAGTGAATGAAAGAAAACGAATGACAGTTGTACCTGGTGAATAGCAAAAATGCCATTACCTGTCTTTCAGGGCCACCTTGGGCTGCAGACACAGATATTATGCTCAAGTGTCCACAAGCTTTACAGGGAACACCACAAATGACAAAAGATAGGCACTGTCCCCAGAGGATGTTTCATTCCCTTCTCAAGCCAGGAGGGTGCCATAGGCAATGCTCAGAGTTGATGTGTAATCTGCTGCTTACTGTGGCCAAGTGGGAGCTGAGTAGAGTTTCTGTGACAACTGCCACTTTTCATTAGCAGAGAGACAGCACAACACCTAAAGAAATTTGCCTTTTATACTGTTCAGAAAGTAATGAAGAAAGAAAAGGTGAAAGAATTTCCTAGAGACTGCAGTACTACGGCTGGCCAAAGAGATGGATTTTCCAATTGCAAGTAACACTGGTGTGTTGTGTCAAGTTTGGTTCACACTAGATCTAGTTTATTATTTACCTGTGCTACTTATAAGACTTGGATTGCAAGAGTTTTAGTTTCAGTGCCTTTTATTAAAAATCAAAACCTCATGAAAGTCAACAGGCAGCTCCATAATATTTTATCAGGCAGGAAGCAAGTTCTGATAAGAGCAGGCAGGAAATAATGAAAGCTCTCAAAATCCACATTGTTTAGCAGTTGGATAAGATATAATTACAGATTCAGTGGCAGCATGCTTAACAGCCAGCATGATAGTCTCATAAAGTCTCCACACAGGGGGCTCTGCTGAACAGAACGTTCCTTCTCAACCCATTTGAATACCCGCCTTTGCTTTTGATTCCTTTACATGAAGAAATAGAGCCATTTTGGTATAAATGGAAAACTTTAGAATCAGTTTCTTAATGCATAATTTAAATAATTGTGAATTAATATCAGGTTCATAAGCTATCGTTTGAATATCATTGTAAAGAAATACAATTTCTCTATAAGATGGATTAACCACAAAGGTGCCAGCACACCTAACACAGCAATAAACTTAGTAATGAAAAGTATATAATGTACACCACAAAACTAATATCTGTTTTTCATATTTTTTGCCCAATTTTTCCCCTTTAGTGTTTCTTCTTTTATTTTTCAGCCCCATGATCCTTATTTTCAGAACGCTAAAGGCAGCAGAACTACTGCAGTTAGAGCAAAGTAGCAAACCATCTATCAAATAATCTTATCTTATCCAGGCATCCTAAAATTCATTCTTCTGCCTGACCTCCCACTCTTCTTCCTTTTAAGACGGGAACAGAAAACACCAGAGCTCTCCCTTCAATTGCACCAGTCCCCTCTAACCTGCTCTTTAGTTTCAGCAGTTCCTAAATTTCCACCAAGGTCTAAATTTCCAGACTTGGCAACTTTTCTTTAACCTTGGTCATACAGCTGTCTCTTATACTGTAATTGCAAAGACTTCAATCTGATGAGAAGACAGGGAAGCAACTGCAAAAGGGATTCTTTACAGGGAAGAAAAAAAAAAGGTGTGTTTTTACTTTAAATTAAACTAGCCAAGTGAAGAAGTGAAGACAAGTATGCAAATGCTGGGTCAAGTTAAGAAGAAAGCATAAGCAATAAGGAAACCTTTCTAACTCCCATAAATTAGCCAAAAAACCAGATGGATTGCCTATTGGAGGACTCTGCTGACAACTTTGAAGGTTGGTTAGATGGGCAGAGATAAGAAAGAGGTAAAGAAGTATTCCTTTGGGAACTTGCTTAGGGTCCCAGCCTCCAAGGACTGGTACCAAGAAAAGTGATACTTATGTTGTTTCAATTTAAGATCACATTAGTTTATATTCTCATTCATCACTTTTCAAGGGTTAAAATTATTTATTGTGCCCTATTCTTGGACCTGTGTTTTTCTCATCTTGGTGTGATTACAACTGGGAACAGAGATCAACGTTTTCAGATCTTTAGCCCAGAAAAATGTTCTTTTTTATTATTAATATTACTATTAGAGATTATTTTTTTTAATTTCAGATGCCGTATTTCCTGTTGAACTGCAGCTCAGAAGTCTACATTTTCCTGCAGCAGCTACTGCCCATAGAGAGCATGTAGAGCTCAGAGCAGCAGCTAGCAGTGTTTGTTTCCTGTGCATCACCCTCAGGGAAGGCGATGCTGGTACACCTCTTCCTGGGAAATGATTTCCCCTGCAGCACAAAGGAGTTATGATAGAGATGGGAAGTGTAAATTGTAGAATGGTGAGCCATCTTCACTCAATATTGCCCTAGATGTGGAGTTGTTTCTGCAAGTTCACATATTTTTAAAATGGGAATTTTTGTAAGAGAAGTGGCTAGTTCTCAGAAGAACTCAGCAAATAAGTGCCATATATGCCTACATATATGTCTATATGTGGAGTGAAATGTGACAGAACTAGAAAGAGTATGAGTGAGGATAAGCATGAACAAACGAAACAGTTCTTAACAATAAAGCTCCTTGATTACGTTATGAACAATTCAATGGCAATTCTGTAGTTTGAGAAATGCTGGCTGGTCCACAGCGAGACCATAAAGCAGAGAATCTAAGTGATTGTATGGACCCCAAAACACTAATAGCTAGCTCACCAAAGTGCTTGACTTCAGAACTTCTAAATTCTTGGATTAGGAAAGCCATGTTGCACAGCATGGCCTGCAAAGGAGTCTTCTTGAGGCAGTAATAATGTCAGAAAAAACAAGAACCACAGATAGTTATATCCAAATGAGTCAAAATACTTTGTGGAGAAGCCTAAGACTAAGGAAAAGGGATCTTGTGTCAGCAGATACCTTTTTGTAGGCTCTGGTTTCCTCTCCTTCCCCCGTAGGTTGTGGATGGCAGTAGCTTTGAAATTCTGAGCTGCTAATTGATCTAGACTTCTCAATTTTTTCTTGGCCGTAGTCAGTAGATAGCTGCTGTGGTCACCTCAGTAGGCTCAGAAAATATAGCAGGCACCTCTGGAATACTTCAGGACAGCCAAAGTCACTACTCTGATCAGCCTGTGGTGGAAATACACTGACATACCTCATGGTACAAGACTCATGAGACTTGAAAGATAAATGCTCAAAGTAAAGCTATAGAGCAATGGACTCAGAAGGCAGAAGGTGACGTGTGTGTGAAAGAATCTTGAAAAATTCCACATGGAGAAAAGTAGAGTTAAAAAATCCTACCAGATGCTATCCATTTTTAATGAGGGATTCTTTAGCTGAGGTCTGAAGTATCCTGAAAGGAAGCACAAAGATAATTATGTAGGTGACTTTTAGCAGGTGTAATCAATAATTCCTTTATATAACAGTGGTGAAACTCACAGAGAAATACTGAACTACTCATGCCATCAGGATTAATAAAAAAACCCACTTAAAATGGATCTTCCTGACTGGAATGCCTTAATTGTAGTCCATTTAAAATCTATTTAAGAGTCCTTATTTCTAATTTAAAAACCTTCTTTGCTGGTCTGGGTATTTCACACTGCCACATAGCAAATGCATTTTTCACTTGCTTAGGTGATAATATGCCTATTGTAATAAATATTCACTCACACAGTGAACTGGTTGGCACTTGAATTTTTTTTCTGGATTACTGTCAAATCAGCTAGCTTGAAGGGGCAACAGGTTATTTTCAACACCTGGCATGCTCTGGCAATAAATAAATCGTCCTGTTTTATTTACATATTTTCCTGGTTTATTTACATTTTTTCATTTTGTTGTCCTTTTACTGACTTACACAAGATGGATTTTATTTAAAGCCTCTAGAGGTATTAATACCAAATAAAAAGAATGTGCTGCTATAGATAGAAAAGCTATATTGCAACACCTTGAAATGTGCTGCATTCCACTGAGCATACATGAATGAGAAGTGAATACAAGCAGGTGGGGAAATGGAGTGAGACATCTCTCCTTCTGTCTATACACATATATATAAAGCCACAGACACACGTATTGCTCTACATATGAAAATGTGATTGTAACAAAAGCAAGGCTTTGATGTACCATATATTTTTGCTTTGAATTAGAAGAAAAACATGATCATTTTTTTGCAGTTGGAATATTTTAAAAATGAGGTGAAAAGGCCTTGGAAGTGAATACCTGAGTGGTGGCTAAACAAGAAAACAGTGGGTAGAATTAAACGGTCACTCCTAGATGTTAGACATGGTATTTTGTGATGTATGGTTTTGTCCGGGACATGGGCAATTTGTCATGGGTAGCCATTTCTAAAATATTAACCTCCAGGACCTAAGTTCTGCTCACCTAATCCACAGAAAGAATACTATTACAAAGCAAAATATCTTGCAGTATGACTTGGCACTTGAAAGGTTGGACATATTTTTTTCTGTACTTGAAAGTAAAACTGTAAACATTACAGTCACAAAGCTGGCCATAGAAACGGTTATGGTTTACTTCTTAACATCAGCACTTGCATATGGATTGTTAACAAGTGAAACATATTTGTAAATTTAAATTCTGTCTTAGAGAAGCAGCCATTGCATGCCAGGGACTTGTCATGATGCTATTTGATTATAAAGATGCAGCCAGCAAGCAAGTGCATGACTGAAGTGTTGGGATGGGATGGTGGAATTGATGTCGACAGGCAGTGAGCAGGGAAAGGAGCATGGCACTGCTGCTGGGGAGCTGGTTTTAAAAAGCTGTGTATGGGAAAGGTGCCCAGTGCCATCACTCTTGGGGCTGTCCTCCACAGCCCCTGTGAAGGAACTCTTCTTGAGCCCATGGATAGGATTACTTTTTCTGCCTTCCACCTCCCTGTTAAACCTAATACACAGCACTAAAATGTGTTCTGGTTACTGCCCTCTCTTCTCCCTCTTTTTGGAGGACTACTGCCTGGTTTCCTGTAGCTGCCAACCATTGCTGTCCTGACTGGCTCTTCTCCATCTCCTTATTCAGCGCAGGACAGCCTTGAAATCATCCCACAAAGAAGGCTTCTCAGATGATGGCAGACATCTCTTTGAAGGACTGAAAGCAGAAAGTGGTTATGGTTAATGGGATACTTTGAGCTGGGTGTAGGAGTGGGAGGTTGCTGGATCAGGAAGGATGGCATTAGAAAACAACAGAAAAATCAGGACCATGTTTTCTGCTGTGTGCATACTCTATGTGCACCAGCCAGTTGGTTGTTTCTAGAGCACTACTGTAGCTCTTCCCCCAGCACATGCCTTCCCCCAGCACTAACAATGTGCAGAATAACAGCCAGGTAGCTTTGCTTTGGCCCGCTCATATGCTCTATTTGACTTCCCAGTAGGGATGCATCATGGAAGCACATCAAGGTGGCTGAGGAACTTGTGGTTCAGGTTTCTGGCTATCTGTGCCTTGGGACAACTGAGGCAGAATAAGCAGAAACCTGAAATGTACCACATGAAAAGGAGAAGCTGCCAAATATCCACCTGCGTTTCTAGTCAGGAAAAAGAAAAGGACACTTTTAGAAGGGGGAAATATTTGGTATTCAAAGACCAAATGCCTGATAAACAATTATCTCTGTACTTTTCATTTAGCTTAATGACAACCACAAAAGGCTGGCAAGCTTCTTCAACTTACTGAAGCATTACGCTAGTATGTGGGAGTATTGGCTCTGGCAGGCATTGTGTGCTGTTTCATTTGTGAGTGAAAGAGGCTGTCTGCTTTTTGAGGAATCACAGTGAAAACTATACTCAATTTGTGGCAGAATAATAAGGTGATCTATTGTACTGCTTATGGAAGTAGAAAATGAGCTCTTTTCTAGGTGTATAATTTTCTATCATGGAAGCAACAGAAATATCAGTAGCATACAGATGCTCACACATGCTGTGCCCCACACACAGGGGTTTTACTTGTTCCTGTACGAGCACATGTACTGGGAGAGGAAGAATTCATCTCTGGCATCATGGACTTTAGCTGTGCAGATCTCCAGCCCCTGGAGCAGAGGTTCCTGTGAGGTGTCAAAGGTCATGATAGAGAGTGTATTTTGAAAGCTTGAAGAATATTCCTCCACCCAAATTTCAGTTCTGGAGACCTCAAAAAGCTACAATTTTTTCATGGAAATAAAACAAACAAAAAGTTGTCTGGGCAGTCTCATTATAAACAGCCAGATGTTTTAATGTCTGTAATATAGTCCTACCCAAGCCAGTGCTCTACATACTTCCCTCTGGAGAGTAGGAAATGCCATTGATCAGGCTATAGTCTTGCTAAGCAGTCAGCCAATGCTGAACAGAAAAACGCAGAAATATTTTTATTATAACAAGCTATGGGAAAGAATAGGATAAGGTACTCCTTTAAACAATAAGAAATGACACAAATTTTCTGTAGCAAAGGGAGCAAACTGCATTTCAGAAATGAAGAAGAAAGGTGTGTAGTTGGCAACATTTGAATGTTTTTTTCTTCAAATACACCTATCCACCAAGTTTGATTAATGACTCTGTTTGATCTGTAGAAACAGCTGCAGGACTGAGCTCGGAAATGGTTGTCTTATTTCTCTGGCTACACAGTGATAACATGTTTTTGGACAACGTGATGCTCAGTTTAGAAAACTGCAAAAGAGGGAGAATGAACAGAGAGCCAGTACAAAACCAGTGTAAAAGTAATGTTTATGTCTTTCCTGTGACACAAGGTAACGGCTCTGCCCAGCGTAGTGGGGTAGAAGTTGTCTTCTTAAATTTAAAGAATCGGAATAATGAAAGTAAAAAAAAAATAAAAGAAATAAATTACAGTGTCAATAGCTAGCAATCTGTTCCTAAATTTCTGCAGATAGTTAGCAGTATCATCAAGATTGAATAAAGTTAATACTGAGACAAAAAGAAGTAATTCTGGGCAGTAGTAGGAAATAATAAATATTTAATGAAACAGGTTACTGAGGACCAGAACTCTCCAACCCAGTATTCAGAAGGCCAAGATAATTAAATTTTCTGATTTACAGCAAACTAAACTTTCATCACAATCTTTCACAGTCCCTACTGATTCAGAAGGGTCAAGCCCTTTTAAATCAGTAGTGCTTTCTCAATGCAAATAAAACAGGACATACTGGGCTATGTAAAGAGAAGAATGGCCAGCAGACAAGAGAAGTTACTGCTTGCTTGCCTCTGACACTGCTGAGGCTGTACTTGAAGACTGTCCAAATATGGGTTACCAATTAAAAAGGGACATTGAAAAATGTAAAAGTATCCAGAGAGGAACCAGGATGTCAGGGATCTCAAGCTGCTCATGACCTGTGAGTAGACAAAAGGGAGATGTGTGTGAAGAAAATGACACCCCAAAAAAGCTACCTGATAGTAGCTTGTACCTGTCTGAATGGCAAAGATGGCAAAGCTAAGCTTCCCTCAGTGATTGCAGATTATTAAAAAACCAAACAGCCACAGTCTGTGGATTATGAGCTTCAGTGACTGGGTCATAAAAAAACCTTTTAAGTGGAAGTGGTGGAAGATTTCAAAAGTCAGCTGGATCACGCCTTAGCTGACCTGATTTTGTGTTGGTGATAACACTGAGTCGTCTGTAGGTTATATCTGTAATGAATGAGAGATGAAAAATTCCTGTGGCACGGGTTCTGTTGCACATTGGGAACACCTGAGGCTGTAATGACAGATTTTTGTCAGATACCCTCATGAAGCGAGGGAAGGAGCCACACATTTTCCATTACTGGTTCATTATAATGTTAAAGCCTATTAAAGCCATCAGGCACTTGGAATCCTGATTTAAGTTCTCAAATCCCATAAGTGAAAAATCCTATTGGAGGACATGCGTTGACTTTATTTTGCCAACCTTCTTGCTTAGTTCATATATATGACATATTTACCAAAGTACCATTAGTAGCCATCTTTTCTTTTAAAGCGCCTAATCTTAATACAAAGCAGTTCCCTGGGATTACAACAAGAGTAAGGGAAGTATCTTGTGAGAAGTCTTAAGTGAAATAATTCTGTTTCTGAGCTGTTGATGGAAGAAGATATCTTCCTTGACTCTCACTGACAATAATAAACTTTCAGAAGATTCTTAAATAATTTATTTGGTACAGTTCTTTGCTATCATGCTACATGGTGAGAATTGTTTGTAATTGCTTGCAAGTTGGCTGAGCGGCTGAATTTGTGATGAGCACCCATTCATAATTTACAATAGTGAAAAAGAAAAAAGACTAACTTTGCATTAATTTTCCCTATTTCTATTACATAGATTCACTGAGACCTAATTAAAACTCTATTTGATTAGAAAGTAAGAAACTGAACAGGAGTTTGGAAGATTTTGGTGGATATAGTCCAATAGCTCTTAAGCATCATGGATTTCAATGGGACATTATTTATGTAGGGAAATTAACTTCCAGAAGTAATTAACATAATCACTTTTTGAAAAATTTAACCAGAAGACTAATCATTAAATTATTTCATACAAATCACTCAGAGCTTGATGAAGACCAGGGAATTGAATGACTTGAGGGGTCCCCTCCCTGAGAGCTGACATTGAAACCAATGAAGGATGTGAAGGAACACTTTCAAACACACTCGTTTATGTAAGTGTTCTGTCTCCTTTGTTCTGCTGACTTAGAGACCCTCATTGGGCACAGTCTTTTTAGCTGGAGGTTGAAATATGCCTACAATTAAACTACAGAGCCCCTGTCTTAATGTGATCCATGAAGTTTATGGTGAATCTCAGCTATATTTACATTTTTTTTAACCTGGCTACTTTTTTTAGGACAAAAAGACATACCTCATCATCCGACTTTTAAAAAAACAAGGCACACAATATCTTGCCCTCACCTTGTACCTTTGCATTTTCTGATATGAATTGGAGGTCTTCAGTGGGAGGAATTGCAGCAGTGGCAAACTGGATTGGATTCATCCCCTCTCTTTTGCTCCTATCACCATGGGACTAATAGATTGGCAG
Source organism: Margarornis squamiger (assembly GCA_035222235.1). Classification (NCBI taxonomy): domain Eukaryota; kingdom Metazoa; phylum Chordata; class Aves; order Passeriformes; family Furnariidae; genus Margarornis; species Margarornis squamiger. Next base: position 35,701,955 of record JAWWTY010000106.1, on the reverse strand, counting down.
AATAGCAATGGTGTCAGACCTGTAGCAGCTCCTGTGTCATCTCATGTTCCTCTAGTATGAAAAGGAACTAATCAAACCAAAGGAGGGTCAGAGAATAGCTGCTTTTTATTTATTAAGTCTCCAGCTCTGGTGGTAAATTTTTAGATGCTCTCACAAATGCAGGGTTACTTTATGTAATAATTTCATTTATAAACAAGGTAATGCATGGTCACTGTATATCTATGCTACCTTGTTTAAATTCACTTACTGAGTTGAATATGGGCTACAGGGGAAAAAATATACAAACAAGCAGAACAGCAAGACAGTATCTTCAGGTGAGTTATCTCCCAGTAACTGTGTTGGAGAGGTAGAAAGATACTGCAGTTGCAAAAAATAAGGTGGCCATTCTGAAGCAATGGCTGGTTACAGTGGTTTTCTGAATAAGGGCTGGAAGCCTGAAAGTGCAAAGCCTCTGATTGGATCTATGTAGCTCTGATATGAGTACATGATACAGAGTTGCCAGGAAGTTGCTTGTGAGGGGATCAAAAGAAGATGAACTCGAGAGGGGCACCTTAGACAGCTGGCTTAATTCTGCTTTGAGAGGAGAGGAAAGCATGGGAAAGGCAGGTTTCTCTAGACATGTAACTGTAGTCCCCTCTCAGAAATTGTAAGGAAGAGTCAGATGGCTTTCTGGCTGGATCTGGAGCCAAAAGTGTATTATGGGGGACAAGGGATTATATTATAGGGACTACATTAAATAACTCACAAATTTGAACATCCATCTTCCATGTGATCCCTCAGACCTACATCCTTGTTAAGAAGGTAGAAAAGTCTGAATATGCAGCTTTCCTATTTTGTGTATTTTGTAGCAAGAATCAAATGAGTAAACAACATAAATTAAGCATGCAAAACAAGATAAAACTAAGTGAATTAATATCATAGCACAATAAAGGAGCTGATTAACAAACTTCTTAAGCTGACTTCATTAAACTAACTGTTTCTATATGTTCCATACCATAAACTGGAAAAAACAGAGGTCATGTTTACTTGTCAGCCCATCAGATCTACCATTAACTTAACTTACAGGTATCAGTTTGTATTTGGGCAGGTATTGTATGTATATATATATACACATATGTACACACTGTGCAATCTCTTGAGGAATAAATACATAGATTTCAGTGTTGATGGAGTATAATCCAGAGTGCTTATACTCTAAGTTGTCAAAAAAAAAAAAAAAAAAAAAGTCAGTGTTTCATGACTGAGCACAAATAAGGATACATAAAACATTCTGATGCAGTTCAGGGTGACAAAGGTTCCCATATCTAACCAGGAAATAAGAGTATACTCACAAATAGCAATTCCACAACTGCAACAATGTCTGTGGCCTGTACGGTTTATCTACTTGTGAGGTTTTAGACAATGAAATTATGATAGGTGCACTTACCCAAGAGGAATTCCCAGTGTTTTCCTAGAATTTAGGATTACTGAAGTTTTAAAGTAAGATTGTGGCATACTGAATGTGAACGGCAGTTGACTGCTTCACTTCTGGGCATATAGTGTCTTGCCCAGTGCAGGGTCTTTAGTCATGTAAATTATTACAACCCATTGGAAAACCATTCACTTGAAAATACCTTTGGAGTACAAGATGGCCCTTTGAATAAGCACATTTTTTTTCAAAGATGTAGAGAGAAAACTGAGGAATTTGAGGGTCAAAACTAGAATGTCCAGATATTGCTAGCCAGTGGAAATATTTGGAGCCTGTAATTCCACTGAACTGTGTGGGTTCTTTTTGTTTTCTTGCTCTTCTCTTCAGTAGGCAGGGTCCAGAGCTGTATTTCATCTGCTGTCAGCTCAGTGACCAACAGAGTGCCAAGACACACTGTCTCTCTTCACTAAAAAGGAAGGTGTAATGCCCCTAGCAGAAGTATGCAATCTAAGTGACAGAAGAAGATTAATGTTGTCTAGCTGCAACTCCCATCACTCAGCATGATAAGAGGTCTATTCTGCAATATTTGGGGGGGGGAGAAGATATTTTGAAAGAAGATATTTTTCAATGAAGCATTTTAGTTACCTGAAACACAGTTTTCTGTTAATATCTGCCTGACTTTAAGTGGGGTAAATCTTCCTTGAGGGAAAAGTCTAGAAAGATGCTACTTCAGGATACGCACAATACAGACACAGGTGTGAGGTGAAGTAAAGGAAAACAGTGATGGCTGGAATACCATAGAAGCCATTGTTATGCTACGTGGCCATCACCTCTGTCACTGCACTGTATACAAATACTAAACCTAGTATTATGCAAAAATAGACATAAGCCTGCATAGTTTTCAGAGATTTATTTTGATATCTACAATTTCCATTACAAGGCCATTTAGTGTTTCAGGGGCCTATTATGCAAATTTCTATTCATAATATAAATTACCAGATAATATATTATCTTTTTCACTCTGCTTCAGTGAATATGTAGTTCTCTGGGAGCAGGGCAGGAATTTCAAAGAAGTTGAAAGAATAGGTCAAATAGAATCTGTAACAACCAGATGCAGTAACTTTCCTCCAGGCTCTTCTCCAGTGGGATTGTTCTAGCTCTGTATATTTCTGCACAAGACAAGGAATATGTCTCTTAAATTTAACTAGGTGAAGGTAGTAATGTTTGTCTCTATTGTAGTTTGCATTTGGAAGGAGGCTGATTGCTCTATGCAATTGTATCTTGCTACATAATGACAGCTTTCTTTCTATTGTAATTATTTTTTTTTCTTTCTGCACCCATTCTGATAAGTATTGTGCCAGTATTAGCTACAGTTATTCTCCATTCTTATCTTTGAATGTTTTTTGGCCTTTGGCAATACCAACTGCATAGGTTTTCCCAAGTTATTATTACTTAATGGAGTATTTGGGGAAGAAGTGGTCAGACAGTAGATGGTCATCACAAAGGTTTTCAGGGACGAAAGTCAATATAAAAATTCCATGGGTTGTATTGAATAGATAATAGACACAGAAGTCTGTTCATTTTAATTGTTTTGGATTTACCCATAGCAGGGAGGAAGATGTAGCCCTTTATAATGCATTAAGGAAAGAACAGAGCTGTGTGTTACTGGCTGTTAACTCAGTCCCTCATGGAAAATTTCTGCCAGAACAGGAACCTGTTGGATATGTAGTGTATTGCTACATGTTCCTAAAATGTGCAGTAGATCTCTGGGGTCACTAGTTAATTATTTTAACTGCCAACTTCCATATATTACATAAATCTAGATGGAATGATGAATAAATATAGAAGGGGGACAGACCTACCACATTTTTTCATTAAAAATACTAGACTCTTAAAAGCCAACATAGTGTCTTTATGGTGATTAGTTAGAATTCCAGTGGTAGTAGGCTCGAGTAGTTGCATGGTAGTTTGACCTTGACTGGATGTCAGATGCCCACCAAAGTCACACTATCACTCCCCTTCTCAGCTGGACTAGGGAGAGAAAATATAACAAAAAGCTCGTAGGTTGAGATAAAGGTGGGGAGGGATTGCTCACCAATTACCATGATGACCAAAGCAGACTCGACTTGGGGAAATTAATTGAAGTTATTAACCACCAAATCAGAGTAGGACAATGAGAAGTAAAACCAAATCAACACCTTCAACCCACCTTTTTTCTCCTTCCTGGGCATAACTCTCTTCCTTCCTTAAATCTCTACCTTCTCACCCCAAGCAGCACAGGGTGACAGGGAATGGGCCTTATCACATGTTTATCACGTGTTATTTCTGCCTCTCCTTCCTCATCACGGGTAGAACTGCTCACACTCTTCTGCTGCTCCATGCAGGGTCCCTCCCACGGGAGACAGTTCTCCAGAAACTTCTCTGACCTGAGTCCTTTGCAAGGGGTGCAGTTCTTAAGGAACAGACTGCCCCTACATGGGGCCAGCAAACCTGCTCCAGCATGGAATCTGCTCTGTAAGGGTCCACAGGTCCTGCCAGGAGTCTGCTCCACCATGACACTCCCATGGGGTTACAGCCTCCTTTGGAGATCCATCTGCTCCAGTGTGGGGTCCTCCATGGGCTGCAGGTGAATATCTGCTCCACCATGAAACTCCATGAGCTACAGGGAGACAGCCTGCCTCACCATGGTCTTCACCACAGGCTGCAGGGGAATCTGCTCCAGCGCCTGGAGCACTTCCGCCTCTTCTTTCTTCACTGACCTTGATGCCTACAGGGCTGTTTCTCTCATGGATTCCCCCTCCTCTCTTCTCTGGCTGCAATTTGCTTCTGCAGAATAATTTTTTTCTTATTAAATCAGTTTTTCCAGAGGCACTACCACCACTGCTGATGGGCTCAGACTTGGTCAGCCACAGATCCATCTTGAAACCAGCTGGCATTAGCTCCATCGGACATAGGCAAAGTTTCAGAGAGGCCACCCCTGCAGCCCCACTGCTACCAAAATCTTGCCACGCAAATCCAATACAAAGTGCATGCCATACAATTAAACATTTCTCTTTATCATGGGCCTATATATCAGCATGAACAGTAGTGTTTTGCCTTTGTCTTGTGGTTGGAGGTTATGAAGGGCAAGATTGTGTGAGAAGACTCCTTTCAGCTGAAACATTAAAGAGAACTGACACCTTTCCTGAAGTATTTGTTGTATTAGCTATATTTAGAAAGGGAAGAAGTGCAAATGTATGAGTAAATGTATCTACTGCAGTTGCAGGTGCATATCCAGTGTCTCATGGGGCCCACTGTAAATCTGTGAAATGTCACTGAGTTTTGAAATTTCATATAATTTTGCCATTGCCATGTAGTTCTGAGACCATAATGTTAAAATAACAATAGTAATTTATATACAAATGTAACAAGACACTATTCATTTTCCCTGAGAACCTCTGATCATGTTCTGCAAGTCTGAGTGTTTTGTAGGGACTCTCTTTCTGGAGACAATTTTATCAAATAGGGTAGTTTGAATGGTCACAGATGTTATCCTCCGCCCAGAAAGAAATATGACCTTTGCCTTTGTCTTTTGCTTATAGCTCAACCTTCCTGACTTACAAAGACTGAAATTTATTCTACCAGCTACTTCCTTAGGTATCACAGAGCTCACCCAAACTCGTGCCTCTATGACTGTGTCCTCTGTCATTTCTTGTGGGGGCATTAGAAGATGATTTGCATCTATCTGCATCAGTCTTCTTTGAAAGGAATTAGGATCTCACAGAATAAAGACTTTCATGCTCCCATTTGTGTACAGAGACTAGAGAAAATATGTACATTTTACCTTTGAAGATAAGACTACTGTTAATTTGTGATTTTCCTGCAGGGATTGAAATGATTAGACAAAAATCTTTGGTCCAGTTCATTACAGAATAAAACTTAGCTTCTGAATCATCAGGGAAGTCTCTGTGGAGCTTAGAATCTGGGTAAGACATATGAGCATCTAAAAGAATATCTCTCATTTTACACACAGAAAAAAACTTAGCTGGCATTTGAAAAGATGAAACAAGTCCTATTAATGAAAGACAGCTACTCTTATTATTTCTTTAACTCCTCCTTATCAAAGACTTTTGTTTTACTTTGTTCTGTTTTGTTTGTTAAAGAAAGAAAGACTATGTTTCAAGATCTCAATATTCATTGTTTTACCACTGTACTGAAAATAGCTCAACAGTGACAATTAATTGTTCAAATCTCCCTAAATCTGCAGAAAAAGAAAGTAAATTCTTCCTATCTACATGGGTTCTGAGTTAAGATTTAAGAGAAAATATTTCATTTATTCTGATAATGTGCAGTTTGATGTTCTTGATGCAGAGTAAATGGTAGAACAAGTAGGTTTAAGTGAGAGCTCTTTACATAGGGTATTCTTCAAACAAAGCTAAAAAAGAAACAAAAAGTCTTCTGGGGAAAATATGGTAGAAACACTTGTACAGTGGTCACAATGGAAACATTTGTACCATGTCTAAACTTCTGTTTGAAATCCTATAATCTTATGGTATCTTTGCTTGGAAATACAGTTAAAAGATACTGCAAAAGAGATTGCGTAAAAACTGTTGTATAACCTTAACTATTATTTAATTTCAAAATCTGTTGAAAAGACATCAGAATCTCTACTCTTTTCACGTTAACTCCAAAGATAATGAATATCAGAAATGGAGCTAGAATACTTGAAAAGTGTAAGTGTGGACAAGCGTAAAGTACCTGCAGCTCCACTTGCTCCTGAATGTCTATGCTCCTACTGTGAAAGACACCAAAAAAAGACACTCCGTTTATCTCTGCTACTGTGTGCCCTGTCTGATGTGGGAAACCTCTCAAAATTTAAACAGATGGACTATTTTCAGTGCAAAGTTTTCTCTGAAATACTGCATCTTTAAAAATTTAAATAATTCATAAGAAAATAAAATTTTAGATGCTAGATAAGAAGCAATAATTTTAAAATGTAACACATCTAAATATTATATGATACTGTATTGTATTGTAGTTCACCATTTAGATCAAGAGTTACCAAATCTGTTTGTTAGCAAAATGATTAAAATGTTAATTACCAAGGCAATTTTGGTTTCTCAGCCAGTTATCAGCTAGAATGCCAACTCCTAAACTGGTAGCAATTATCAGCCTTCATGTAGGCTTTGTGATTACTAAATTCTGGTTGAAAAATAAAAGAACTAATATGAAAATTCAAATATATCTTTTCAATAGGAAAACCCAAATCATATATATTTTCAGTATAAAATCTAAAAGAATATTTACTGTTTTCCAGAAGTGACTGCATTACTGAATTTCTGTTTGTTGTTTTGAAGTTTTGATTTCTCATTATAAGATCAATCACATTGTTTTATTAGTATCTATCCCCAAAATGTGTTTACTCAGCATATTGTGGGTATGCAAACAGAACAAATTTTCTACAGTTGTATCTTTGGGGGACATCAGGAATCACACAACTGGCAGAGACCTCATAAGAGATTTGGTGGCAGCATCACCTCCAGTGCCCTGTCCCTGATCACTAGCACACAAGGACCCACAGCTTGCTGATCCTCCTAGTTCCAGTCCTAGAAAGACCCTTTGGTGCTGTTCGGAGAAACACACTGCTGTCTCCCAGTTTTCACCCCATCATCTGTTTCTCTCCCTTCCACTCATCATCCCATCCATGGAAAGTATTTATGCTCCTGCTTTCTCCATCCTCACTTGCCATGTCATCTTGTCTGCCCAAACGTCTTAGTTTTGTGTCCTTTTTTTATGCTGTTCTTCAGGTCTAGCTCTAATTCCTTTAAAATTCTTCCTGGACCACAACTTTTATTTTTTCAACCCACTGAAGACCTTTTTGGGTCTGAGCTTCTTCACTACCTACAAGCTCTCAGGCATCTCTGGCTTTCTCAGTTATGTCACACCCCTAGTTCCTTCTGCTTTTGTGCTTATGGCTTGAGCGATGGTGCAGTTGACTGGCAGTGCTCATTGCGTGCAGGGCATTACAAGAGGCAATTGTGTGTTTGCCTTTCATTTAAAACAAATGGGAGAAAACTGCCCAATTTCCATTTCTGCCATTAGAAACCTTCTCTTACTGCTTCTTTGAGGGTATGCTCCCTTTCTTGCTTCCTGCCCTCACTTACAGTGGTGATGAATGCCGGGAATCATGCCATTTTTCCTTACTCAAGAGCAGGAGAGGAGCCATGCTGTGCTTATGCACCTTCATTCTGCAGGGGCTTTGATGGACCACGGCCTCCCATTCCTCTGTAAGGTCGTGGAATAAGAGCACTAAATGCCACTGGGACAGAGAGAGGAGTGGTTCTTAAGGGAGTCAGTCTGGCTTCAGGAAATTTGGGTCAGGGAATCCTTTCTAATGAACATAGGATGATAAAAGTTATTATCAGTGTCACCAAAGTTTTAGTGTTATCTGTTCTTGTTCCTCTGACACTTCATAGCCTCAGTCATGAATGGGGACTTCACTGTGTAATAAATGGTCTCTTCCCCTGTAACTGGCAATCTAAGTTTGTGTTTGGATGCCCCCTTTACCCCATATTAAAATCTTTGGTTTAAAGTTTAAACAAAAGCCTTGAGTACCATTGGTTCTACTTTTTGAAAAACATTTTTCAAATAAAAAATTGAGCTCAGACTTTCTCGTGTGCTCTACTTTACTGAAGATTCAACTTTAGATTGAGTCAAAGTCATTAAGATAGCTCCCAGGAGAGTATCAGCTGTGGTTTGACAGTTTGTTGTCACTGGCAGCAATATCAGCTTTAAGATTTTCCAGAGTTATGAAGTTCCTGTGTCTTACTCCTTCACTCCTCCTGTGCCTCCTGGCTCATTGTACTGTATATACTAGCACAGCTATTTTGTAGGGTTGATCTACACCCTCGGGCGGCTTTTTAAATTAGATGGCATATCTGATCTGATCTGCTTTAGAGCACAGACCCCAACTGCATTTTGCTTATGGGAAGGATTTGGAAATTGTTGTGGTAAAGCAGTGGGGATAAGTGTCAGGAATCATAATATCATAAAAAAAACTTAGGTTGGGAGGAATCTCAGAAAGTACCAGTCTCTGGCTCAAGACTGGGCTACCATCAAAGATAAAGCAGGTTGCTCCTGGCTTTATCCAATCAGATTTTAGACATCTTTGAATATACAAAATCTATAACTATTAACTCGTTAATAGTTCTTCAGAGGAAAATATGGAGGTTACATGCCAGCTGTGTTATATTTTGATAGCTGAACAGCTCTGTGGGCTGTCCCCTCTTCTGTTCCACTGCCGTTTTGGAAGTATTAGTTTATGTCTCAGAGGAATAATAGCAGCTCTGAAAGGTAGTCGCACTTTGGCTAATGAGCCTTGTCTCGTAATGTGGCTGATTATCTCAAGAGACATGTGCTGATGGGTCTGAATTGCTCCCAGTCCGAAACCAACTCAGGTAACCGTTCTGTAAGTAGAGTGAGGTTGTGCACTGTATAGATATCCCTGACTGCTCTTGGACAATGTCTAGATGATAGAAGTAGGGAATTTGGGAATGTGAGCCACACTCCTCTGTTCACGTGTCAGTGCTTGGATCTTACCCCTAATCTGATATCCAAAACAAAGAGAGGTTTGAAATCAACTAAAGCTACTGCAGTGCTTGTATCAGTCTGTTTGTTTGTGCAATAATTCTTTTTTTAACCACATGGAACCATCTGGGTACATGATGCATGACAAAGCAAGTGAAGGGTTTCTGTTTGTGCAACAGAGTTGCTAAATATTTACATTTTTTTTTCTGTCAAGCTGAAAGGTAAGCATGTCAGGCAAACCAGACCTGACTGCGAAACAATAGTTCATTCAGTCAATTTGTAATTTAGCTGGTTTGCATTCCCTTTAAAAAGAAAAAAAAAAAGATGAAATAATAAACTCATTTCATTAGCTTCTACTCATAGAGTGTTGAAGTTATCCTGCTTCAGGTGAAGAAAAAGAAAGGAAGGAATGGAACAACATTTATAGGATATATATTTAAATGGTAAATTAAATACAGGCACAAACGGCTAAAGAATTTTTTGCAGGCTTCTGAAATCCATAAACACACTCCTAGATAAATTGTAAAATCTTACTTTTATACATTGCCTGCAAAAGGAGCTGGAGAATAACAGGCCTGCTCTCTGGTGCAGGCGGAATTGGAACAATGTTGATTCATACTAGATTTACAAAGGCATTTGGGATGCTGAAAGGTGAATCTAGGTTGACTTCATCAGGAGTTGATTATCCTCACTTCTGTGTATTGTTAGGCACCAATATACCTGTGTGTGTCTTATCCTTGTACATTAGGAACAAACCTTCTGGGGCCTGTGTTTTTTCTCAGGAAACGTGCCTGTCCCCAGGGACTCAGGTGGGAAGCTGCCATGCCATCCAGGGACCAGACCAGCTGGTGGAAGACCAGAAGCAGACAGCAACAGTGCAGCAGCAGCTTGCACCTGAACTAGAAGGTACTGTCATGAACATTTCTGTCTCGGTCCTTTTCATGTAGTCAACATTATGTTGACTTCACAGTGTTGCTTGCTACAGTCTGATAAAAAGTTATTCTTGGTCAAAATCCTCTCTCTTTCAGAATATAATTATTTCTCCTGCTCAATTCAGTGTCAGAGCAAATCTGATCAAATAACAGTTCACATTAGAACATGGTGCTAATAACTCCAGAGTTGTGGTCTTGATGCCTATATGTTAAGAGTTGGAGTTGATGATCCTTTTGCATCCCTTCCAACACAGAAAATTCTGTGAAATTCTGTGAAATTTTAGTGCAGATCACTTTCTAATTAAAAGAATTTCACCTGTATCTTTTGATTGCATATTTTTGCAGACTTGCCATGATTAGAAAGTACACAGCATGGCAATCTGCTCCCACCATAGTGCAAGACTTTTGGAGTGCTGGTGTTAACATTAGTGAAGGTTACCACCACAGAGAAAGGGTGATTGATTGTGAGCAAGACACAGACAACTTCACCTCTACTGCAGCACTGCTTCATTTGGTGAAGTGATAATCCAGAAGCCTTCAGATCTGGAGAACACACTTTGTATCCAGGAACATGAAAGATGTCAAATACTGACTTGGACTACAGACACACCAGCTGCAAAAAACCCTTTCTCCATTGTAGTTGCCCTACATTTTAGTTCTGTTTTAGCATCAACACCCTTCTTAGCCCCTGTATTGTTACTATTCCTAAACATTGTATTGTATAGTAGATTTTAAGAATAATAATCTGCATATTGGTGTTTTAGGCAGTTTGGGACTAATATAACAGCTGACATAAAACAGTTCCATCTTATTCACATAGGAAATGTGAAAAAAGGACAAAACCCAAAAGAGAGGAGAAAAAAAGAAGTCTAAAAAAGTTAACAGGGAAAGCAGACTCTTCATCTGATATCAAGATAAATACATGTGGAATGGCTACTAAAAACAGCAAGGTGGATTGCAAATGTATATGTACATAGGGAGAGAAAGGTAAGATATAATAAAATGAAAAGATCAGATTAGAGCCAGAGATACTGGATAAAATCAGTAAGTGGAAAAGATGGTGGCAGAGACTTTGTAAATGGCTTTGAGAAAAATAGGTTTTCCATTTAGTAGACAATCTAAGCAGTTTTGTTAACATGAGAGAACTATAATATTTTTTTTCAGGACCTAAATTTCACAGAGTAGGTTTCAAATTCTGGTAACATTAAGTTACAGTTATCTGTGAGATGAAGAGCATGAGTATTTATCAAAGCAACTTTGTGGGTTTGGTTTGTGCAATGGTAAGCCCTTGTGAATTATGGTGGAGAATATATATCTTGAACTGATATATTTGACTTGAAAGGAAAACAAAGTGTGTGAGTCCAGTTTCAGTGCAACTGAGAAACCATGCACACACTAGGATGAGCTGGGTACCCCTGCATGATGCATATAGGCAAGGTAGAACAAGAATTTAATGTTTCTTCATAATTTTGGTCTAAGCTGTCAAGGATGACTATGACTTAGTTTACAAGACAGGCCTATAGCTGATTGTAAAGTGCAAAGAAATTGCTTTACCTGTAAACTGTTTTTCAGCTTTCCTGAAATTGGTTTTCTCAGCTGCATGCACAGTTTGCCTCTGTCATTACCTCTATTGCAGTTTTGCCTTTCACCTTAGTTTTTCCTCTTCACTTTATGATCTGCTGTGACCTGCAGCTTGAGGAGGCAAAGTCTGTAAGCTAAGTTGAAAGAAATGTCTTTCCTCTTCCATCTCATACTATTGATTTGAAGATATTATAAGCACCAAATAAAGTCAATATTACTCTCCTCCACTTTTATTTGTACTGTTGACAATAATGAATAAGTTCATATTGAAAAGAAACTACTAAAGATACTACAGTGAAGAATAAAGAAGAAAAACATAATAGGGGCTTACCTTGATATAGTAGCATCAAGTAGGTGCTTGTTCAGTCACCACATAACCAATGGATCACATGGCCTAGAGCAAGAACAGACCTTTGTGAAATATTAATTGCAATAGAAGAAGTCACATTCTTCTTACCAGAGTATTTTATTATTTTAAGCTATTATTTTAAGAAAAGTTAGACAAATCTTTTGCAACTATAAACTGTTCCCTGGATAAAAATTCTTTTTATTGTCCATATTCTTGCTGTCACGGAAGAGACAAAAGAAAGATATTTCAGAAAGGATCTAATTTTTCCTCATTAAAACGTACTTCATGATGAAGAACTTCTTTCCTGTGCGGGTGACCACACATTAAAGCACACTGTACAGAGAGGGTGTCGAATCTCTCTCACTGGAGATATTCCAGAACTGTCCGGACACAATCCTATGCCATGTGCTGTAGGCTGACCCTGCTTCGGGAGGGAGATGGGACTGATGCCTAAAATCCTGGAAGATAGGCACTCAGAGAAAACATAATGGAGAAGGATAGATAATACCTTTATTGGGAGTTTGGAGGCTCTGGGCCTCCACTGGGCCTACAAAATGCGTGTTGATTTGACAAGGATCTCAATCTGCATCCAAGAATCCCCGAAGAACCCCGCTCCCCATAATGTCACATAAATTTTTATACTCTTCCTAACAATTAGCAGATATCTATAACCAATCATAATTTCCATTTCTTTTGGTGGTCCACTCATCAGGGTCCCAGGCTATGCCCCCTGGACCACCTCCAAGGTTTTCTGGGCTCTTGTTTTGACGTCAAGTTATCTTGCAGGTGTCTCTGCAAAACCTCATGACCTTTAGAAAGCCTGAGAATGTGTGAGAAAACCACTTTAGTAACTTCTAACACCACTTAATATGTGAGCAAGAAAACCTATACTTCTAAAACTCTAAAAATCTACAAAATACACAGCAAACCTTTAGGCATCAGGACCAGATGACCCATTGTGGTACTGCACCTCGCCCATTCTGTGATTCTGTGATATTTGGCATCTATGATCATAAGAGGACAGAGCATTCCTTAGATGTGTAATTCAGGCACAGTTTTTAGTCTGAAAATGGTATTTACTGACTCTTTACATACTGATGTTTCAAGTCTAAAACTAAGTCTATTCTGGAACTGTTTTCTGTCTAAGAACAAACTTTTCAAATGTTTTGGAGGGGATATATGGAATTGAACATAAGTAATATATTTTAGGACTTTTATTGTGAGGAATTGTGAAACTGAACTGAGTATGAGATTAACAGTCATAATTTCTATTAACAGTGTTCTACATATTCACTTGGAAAGGAAAAGTCCAAATTAAAAATACAATGAAAACATCTTATGACTTAAGGAACTATATGTCATAAATATCAAAAAGGGTCTAATTGCCATCCAAAACAGAAACATTACTTGCCAAATTTTTCAGCCATCCCTCACAAATCATGGATGTCTGCAGAAAGTTAGGGTCACTTCGTGGTAGTTCACTAACCAATATGAAGATTAAATTAATCAGAAATAGTATTCAGACATAACAGCTTGATTAGTGCTTTTCTGCTTACAGCTAGCAAGTAAGTCAAAGTCCTTCCAATTCCTGTTTCATGGAGAAATAGGTTTAAATGCTTGCATCTTGTTGAGTCACTGGGGAAAACCAATTTTATTTTAACATTGTCTATAGGAAAGACTGTTAATGACTTTCCTGCCATTGCCTTTACATTTCTTCAGCAGCAGCACAGGGTTTACCCTTGTAGCCTCAATACTAGCTACAGACTTCCCTAGCAAAACCGGCTAGACTGTTCAGTGCTTTCACAGGGCTATGAATGAAGATCTTATAACCTTATTTTGCCATAATACATATTCAAGAAATGAGATCCCTTCTGAAATTCAAACCACCCTGACACATATTAATAAAATTATTCCTTGAGTTCCAAAATGAATTTGCTCCCATTGCATCTTAAAAAATAAATATGGAATAAACCTTGGCTCAACCATAAAAAGGTGGAATGAATGCAATTAAGCCATTTAAATATCAATCATTTAGACAAACAAAACACCCAAGTGCCTAAGTGTTCAGCCAGTCAATTTTATAACCACACAGAAAAGAATAAACTGAGTATTTTAATGGAAAAGCAAGCTAATTTGCAGTCTGCTACAACACACCACTAAGCTTCTTGGGTATACTGTGATTAGACATGGATTGTAGTAAAATAGCTACCAAGAAGCCACAAACTCATGGTATTGGTGAGAAGTCTAACTTTCCCACAGCCACATACAGGAGAAACAATGGTTGTGCAGGGGGAGTGATGTTAATACTGAAGCTTAATGGGGCAAGACATGTTCATCAGAGAAGCTGGCTTTTGGATCAGATCCAAACCCATAAAAATCTGCCCAGGAAAATATGAAACCTGACAGAGAAGATGTCTCCCTATTTAAAATATGTAGTGCAATCACTGCCAAGTTGTTTGGGCATTTTAGCATTAAGGAATAACAGTAAAGAAACTGGAAAATGTATTTCTTCAGGATCCCCTCAATGCCATCTGCAGCCAAGGTACCAGATGCCATTTCTGAATGCTTTCAGCCACAAGGTGACAAAGTAGCTATCTATGAGATAAGGCTTGTTCTGCTTAGAAATGCTCTTGCAGTTACAATAGGGATGTGATAAATTACAGACTTCAATGATCTTTCTGGACAAAAGGTTTGAGACAGTTACAGCTGAGATTAGCACTTTGGATAAGAGAGTGAAGGAGATGAAAGAAGACCAGAAGCCTGCAAGAAAGATCACAAGATATAAAAGAACAGACTCTAAAATATTCTGTTCATACAAATGCAAATGATCATAGAATAATGAACTGAGCACCTGCAGAACAAAATTAAAGCAAAGAAAAAAATTGTAATGTGGATAAATTAGCTGGTTTAAAATTACTTGAGTTTTTGCTGCGGTCTATGAATGAAACCTTTTGTTTTCAAACACCACCAAAAGCGAAAAACTAAAAAGGAAGCCTGGGAATGGAGAAGAATTTGTTTTTTTCTCTGAGGATTCTAAGCAAAAGCCCACATGCTATTAGATCTGGGAATATGTCAAATATGCCTAATTTCCAGAAAGACTCCAGAGGCAGTAATTGGCTAAAATGAATGTCAAAGAAATAGATTCTGAAGTAGCTAGGGAGTGTTTGGAAAGGTAGATGAAAGCCCTTGGCAGTGAACAGTTCTGTCTGATATAGTCTACTTGTTCATGGTAGCAGCCTCGATGTCTGCATTGGGTCACAGCCTTGATGTCTACACTGACATCTTGGGGATAATCCAACAGTCTTTTTCTTGCAATTATTTCCCCCCGTCCTGTCCCATCCCACCCCCCATTATGAAGCTAAGTTAAGCTGTAAGACAGCGTGTTGATTTTGAAGTTGTGGGAGGTTTCCAAAAGTGCATGATTGGTCTGTCAAAGACATTAAGATAAATATTGTCAGTACTTAATAACACATCACAGTGTTTAGTGCTATTGGTAATGTACTCAAATATATGTTAATACAACCTTCCTTTTAATGGGGTGCAGTCTGTGAGTTAATAAGAATGTTAACTTGGAGATTTAACTTGAATCTGTGACCAGTGCACTCTTGAAGTGTTTCCTAATAAAAGGATCAGTTTTTCTATGCTATAATACATTGAGTTTCTGTGAGGAAAATCATATTTTGTAGATGTGCTCTGGATGGAAGAGTGGAAGCTTCCACAGGAGACTGTTTCTACTTTAAGGATGCCAGTGGTTAAGAAGGAATGTAGAGAAAGAGAGAAACTTAAGGTCCGACTGCTTTCCTGTCAGGAAGAATATATTAGGCATTCTAATTGGAAGGAAAAAATACTGCCCAGGTCACTCTAAGCACTTGAGCCGAAGCTCACTACAGAGATTTGGAAGATTATCAAGTTTAAGAATTACTAGCAATGAATTGTCATCCCAACCATTTATTTCTGTGTCCGCCAACTGTTTATTTGTGTTGGTACTTTGGTGTACCAACACAAACTGTGTTGGTTGTGTGTACCAACACATCTTGCTACAAATTGATCTATTTGGTAATAGAAAGTTATTCATTGCTGTGGAGGTTTTGGGGATATGTGAATTTGTGACAAGGCTTGCTGTATTTTTTTCAGATCCCTGGGAATGCAGCAGAAAGCTGCCATTGAAAAATATAACCTGATTTTCCCTGTTCCAGAGAAGACCTGAAAAATATGAATATTCTACGTTCAAAACATAATAGCAAAGAAAAAGACCCGCCCCAATAATATTTTTTCTGATCTCATCACTTGATATGTGAGAGACTTAGGAATAGGTCATGATTTTTTTATATTGGGATTTGACAGTATTGTTAAGGATAAGATGCACAATACATCTATTAAGGAGTGAAATACATTTCAGTTGGGGAAAATCTTAGGCTTTGAGAGCTGGTCATTTGCCACAGTCTCAAGGTGAGTCTGTAGCAGGAGCTGGGAGAAATTTCGGGTTTATTGAGCTATGGTCCCATGCCTTAACCACAAAACTGTCCTTAAAAATGTATGGACCTATGCCATCTAATCCCCCAGAACCGTTGTTGTTTGATCTGCTAAACTGGGTATACGAAGATATTGAAAACTTTATTAATGTTAACAAAATGCTTTCAAAGGAAGGATGTGACCTTCCAGTTTAATTAGAGCTGTGAATATCTGTCTCTTCTCCAGACTATTTCATTTAATTTGGTCAGTGTGGGTTCAAACATAGCTTGTTGCTCAATATTCTGTATGCAGTTCTTGGAGATCCCATTTATAATTGTTGCTCTGCTTACTTGGGTACCTCACAAATACACAGACATATTTGTCTTGAATAAGATAAACCGGTTAATGGTAAAATAGTAAATAATCATGAACAGTCTGGACCTGAATTGAATAATCAAGCAATCCTTTGAGTATAAGGCTTGGCAAAGAAGGCTTTTGATCATTTTTACTAATATTATGGACTTCAGCCTGATTTACAAATGGATGTAAATTTCAAATATTGCAAGAATAAGGAATAATCACTGGCACTTTCTCAATGACTATCTTAAAAAAGTATTGATCAAAATATTGATTCCTTGTTGACCTGCCAACATCTTTTCACAGTGTTGCACAGATGGAAAAAAAAAAAGGTAATTACCTCATGTTGAGAAGACCACAGATCTCAGACATTAAGCCACAGGCTAGGCTTCAGGGCATCTATCATAGTCCCCAGCTGTTCCTGCACTGTTCCTGTAATGGAACAACCTGTTCTGCCAACTTCCTAAGTGGTTTCAATGATATTGGAAGTCATGGGATTACCTTCTCAAAATTTTCTTTTTCATTTATACTTTGCCCATGTGTCAACATGTGAATGCCATTTTTGTTTGTTTGCTTGTTTGTTTTGGTGTTGTGGTTTGTTTTTTTTTTCCACCTGAAATGTTATCTCCTTCCACAACTTTGAAAAATGATTTGTAGATAATGCCTTTGAACTCTAAATCCAACTTCTTGGGAAGCTTTAGCAAGGTCTGGAGGGTCTGAGTGTAAATGGGAAAAAAGACTTAGGATTGAAGGAAGCTTTGCATAATTTAGTGACTTTTAATGGCCACTAAATTGGGACCTTAGCATTCCTATTAGAAATTCAGTCTATTTCCTAAATATTCATGCTGGTATTAGTATTGAACTCAGAATTGATAGGAGTTGTCCTGTGCACATAAGATTATGAAATCAGAATTCTTGTTTACAAAGAAGAAATGGTCTAACATGAAAATGATTTTGTTTACAGGAAGTGAAAAATGTAAGGTTTTCTATAGCTCTGCACATTGTTGAGCATTTATCAGGTTTACCTCCATGCTTATTTATACTGCAACTTTGCAGCAGCAAATATTTAATTTATAGCAAAGCACAATAGGAATGGCAACAGAAGCTTTGGAAAACAAAATCAACTGGGTGTGTTTGGAGGAGAGGATGTGTGTGTGTATGTGGGTATCTCCTCAATCAGCTACAGTCCTTTTAAAACAGCTACTGCAATTCTGCTTCTTTGTTGCAGTGAGAATGCTCTGGACTTTATTCTTTTTACCCGTTCTGCACAAGATGATTTAAAGTTTATTAAATCATTTGTATAATTTCATGCTGAGGGTTGACTGTGTATCAGTGCTTGGGACAGTGTTTAGTAACTGTGAAAATACTCTTCCCACATAACTTTCTGGCTTGAATATGTAATACCATTAGAGACTGTAAAACAGAGGGCAGTGCTAGAAAGTGAAAGACAGGTTTATGGAATGGGGACAGCACCAGACATTAACTGAAGATGCCCTTGTCTCTGTCTTCTGTTCCTACTATAAAACTAGCTGCCTTTTTCAAGGGTGACAAGTAATTCACAGTCCTTACAACAGACTCATTTCTACTGAATCAAGGGTTTTCTTATAAAAGACATTTCTAAAAGAAATCATTACTATCTCATCGGATAACAAGATCTGTTACTAATCAGCATTTTGTGCTACAAGTAGGTGGATGTTCAAATATTCTTCTATATCCAGAAAGAGATTTCCCAGTTAATGAATCATTGAACAAGTTACTCTGCAAGCTAATTAGCCAGATAATAATTACATTAATTTAAGTAAAATAGAAAGGGCATAGAAGCTTCAGTTAAAATGCAATTGCACTTACACAAACCAATCCCTGCACTGAGGAAAGAGCCAATATTTGCATTTGAACTCACTGGATAAAGGATCAGTTTATAATTACACTATTTAACATATGCAGATTAGATTACAAAAGATTCTGTATTGAAACTCAATGAGAAGAAATAAAAATTCAAAGTCTGAATTCACAATTTGACTTTATTCACTCTATGATTACTGATAAGTTTCTCTGTATCACAAAAATATAACATAATCACTTTAAAGCTTCAAATAATCTAGAGCATGGCTCCAATAGATCTAGCCAACAAATTACACATTAGTCTCAAAGAGATGTGGAGCACTCTTAGCCTCTTAACACTACTGAGAAAGTGTCATTAGCTGAGGGCTTTCCACTTTGAAAGTCATAGGTAAAGCCCTTATTTTACTTATGTGCTCCCCTCAGCTCTTACGTGACAGACAGCATGAAGCATCTGAAGTTGATAGATTCTGACCCTGGCAGGATGGAGACTAAGTTAATACCACTGAGCTAATCTAGAGAGCTACAGCCAAACTGACAAGAACCGTGACAAGAGCATTGTGTTACCACTGTGAATAACTGAACTACTCATTTTCTTTCATGACCATAACAAAAGAGTGCTTAACTTAAAACTTGCTGTGGGATGAATTGGCAACATCCCCAAAAAGCAAATGCTTTTGGGTCAGATTCCCACATGCATTGCTCCACATCAACGCTAGGCCTATTCTTGGCAATCTTATCTTCAAAAAAAAAAACAAACCAGAAGCAAATTCTTTAACCACCATACACTTCTGCATGATGCTTTGCATTCAGAGCTTAAAAATTCCCACAGCGTTACATGTGATCAGGAAGGGCTTATCTGTGTTGTGCTTGATTTGATACCTGCTGTCTTGCTAATTATGGAGGAACTAAATGTCCAATTGGACTCCTCTTCATTTACTTTAACTGCAATAAATTCAACATTATCTGATATCTCCTGTGCCTCCTCAAAAACACATTAGTTGCAGCCATTTCATTTTTTTTCACCATCTGTTAATACTGCAAGACTTCTGTCCTAGGGACCATATTTTTGGCATCACGGGTGAGATGGCAGCGATACCTGTTACTATTCTTCCACAGCACATCCCTCCATCTGGCTACACAATGTATATGAAGGCTTTTTTTCAGTTACATGTGTGCTTGCCAAGCTTATACCCCTTATGTTATAATCTTTGATGCACTGTGTCTGCCTCAAGATAAAATTTACTTGAAAAACTTCAGGGGAAACTTTCCAGCTGTGTGCAAGGGCAAAATGAGGAAAACTGTTCTATTTTGTGCATGTTGAAAAAATTCTTGTGCCAGTTTTGTTGACTTACTCTAGGTGATCTAGCCTTTGGAGAAGAACTTAAAAATTAGTGATGCAAAGGGCTTTGCTGTGTTAGAGGATATGGACGTCAACTGCGTGACTTTTAAAGACTTTCAAATTTGCACATGTTATGTAGAGATCTGCTAGAACGTTGCAGTCAAATCACTTTGTGCTTTGGGTATCCTTTCTGGGTGTCCTCTTGTCATATATCTTTTTCTGTTGCAAATGGCTGAACTGGGATCAGGTCCTAGAACAGGTTTTTTTTCTGAGTTGTCAGGAGTTTTCTGAAGGTCTGGAAACATTCTCCTGTGTCATTGATTTTTGCTCCAGTTATTTCAGATAACACCTCCATATAAGTTCATTAAAAAGCCATTATTAATGATCCTAAGAATATCTTAAACACAAGGAATATTTTTGGTCTCTGATACTGTTATTTGCAGCAAGTACCTCTCATATGGAAAAATCTTTCTTTCCAACCTTACATCCTTAGCTGGTTTATTCCCTTTTTTGTTATACATAAAGTATGCTTCAGTTTAAATATCTTTTTTCACCTTTTTTTTTTTTTCCCCCCATGTGGTAGACTCTCCAAGTACTTTTTGTCTGAATAGCTTCTCTCTGCATCATTCCCTGCCCAAATCC
The DNA here is from genome assembly GCA_035222235.1 of Margarornis squamiger. Taxonomy (NCBI): domain Eukaryota; kingdom Metazoa; phylum Chordata; class Aves; order Passeriformes; family Furnariidae; genus Margarornis; species Margarornis squamiger. Next base: position 35,681,487 of record JAWWTY010000106.1, on the reverse strand, counting down.
GTCTTTTTTGCACACAGATATAACAGTGGAGGGCTTCAGAGGGTCAGTCTGTGTCAGATATTACTCATCATTTTTCTTGGGACTTGTATGATGAAAGAAGGAATATATACATTAAACAGAAATTTGGGAGCAGGAGAAAAGAAGGCTCTGTAGTGAATTTTCCAGGGAGAATGTCTGATTTTGACTGTCAGAAATGCCCCCCCAAATTTTTAAATAGTTATCTGTTAGGAATAATTTTGATAGGGCAGATCTGAATGGGATAGACATAGATTTCAGATAGCCATTGCTGGCCAGCTAATAGTAATACGTCTTTTTATTGTTCCTAGAGAATATCCTTCCACTTAGTGTTAGCTGTCTTTGTCTGATCCCTTATATTCACTTATTAGCATCATTCTAATTAACTTATTAGTGTCCTTAGGTTATTGAATGGTATTCAGATTCTTTTATAATGTCTCCCAGTTTTGTGTGACTAAAAACTGTATTAGCACACTCCCTGCTTTTTCATTGAGATGACTAATGAAAATATTAAATAGGATCAAACCAAGGCAAACCATCAAGAAACTCAGCTATATTAAACTACATCTAAACTGACAACAGTCTCTTATTTTTTTCTCTTAGTGTGTTCCCTATAACAACATTACAGTTTTGATATTAGAGCTACATTTTCTCCCACATAACCGATAATTTCCCATGTGGTGCTATATTTTGATGTAATCCAAACAGACTGACAAGCTTCCTTTGCTTTGTGTAGAAAAGCAGTTATTTTATTAGGTTAAAGTGTCAGGTTAGTCTTACCAGATCTTTTAGGTAAATCTGCATAACATTTTGTCTCATTCTGATTTTCTGCCATTATTGAAAGTTTATCTTTCCTCAGAAATCTGTATTGCTGCCTTTCTGCACCACTGAAGTAAGCATAACAAGCCTCTAATTCTATATGCTTTAACTTTGCCCTGTAATTGGAGGGATTTTGCTGTGATGGTTTTCCATTATGGATGCCAGCTTTTTGGATACACCAAGAGAGATTAGGTGAGCTATTATTTAATTTGTCATTCTTTTCAGAACTCTCATAGGTCTGAAACACCTCCATTTGAATGCCTTAAACTCTGAATTTTTCTCCCATCTTGGATGCAGAAATCTTTTCTTATTTGGTTGTTCCTGTTAGGCAGTCTTTCTTTATAATATTGATTTTGGGCTCTTCATAGCTCCATGGCTGCCAAGCTTTTTGCTTTCTCTTCCCTCCCTTTTTTCTGTATGACTGACAAGTCTTTTATTTATATTTTTTAAATCTAATTTGTAATGTTTATGTCAGTCTCAATTTGCATCCTTTTATGTTATTGCCTGTGCTGTCTTTGCTGATCAGTCTTTTTTTTTTCCCCTCATTTGTCATCCTTTCATTTATAATTATTTTACTTGATACTATTATGTTTTGCTCATCTGTTTTTATTTTTTTTATAATGTTCTCATTAATTACTGCTATGAAATCTGAAAAAAATAGTATGATCTGATGAAGAGGCATTTCTAATAAAAGATATTACACGGTGTACCATAGATTTCCCAGAGTATCTTTAAAAGGTGCACTTACAAAGCTGCAGCACTGCATTTCTACATATAATTGCAGAAGAGAAAAATATTTTAATGTTTCTTACCTTCTGTAGTTTCACCTATAAAAACACAACTCTTCAGTTCATTAGAAAATTGAATATTTTATTTTTCAAAATAATATAAAAGTGCATCAAATTTTGTTCAAAGGAAAGAGGGCAGAAAAGAAATACTCTGAATTAATTTTTCATCTTCTTCCCTGAAACCAGAAAATGTCATTTAAAATTCACCTTAATTTTCTGTTTCTTCTACAGATGAGCACTGTGCCTTTAAGTGGACACATGACTCCATAATGCTTATTGTGGATAGCTGGTAACCAGCAGGCTCTAAAGGTTTGTCACTACTTTAAGGTTTGAGCTGCTTTATCAGTAAGGCTCTGTTTCATAATATGGCCATGTTTTCTGACCTGACTGGTGAGCCAGAAAATTGAATAGCTGTTTCAGAACATGAGTGCAGTAGTGGACATGCCAATACCTAAATACTTAGTTAAAAATGCTAATTGAAATGCACTTGCAAGAAATGAATCTGTGGGTTATAGGGATGAACGATTAAGATACAAAATGCTTTGAAAATGTGAAATGATATAAGACTGTTGGAACTAAAAACTGAAAACAAGTGCATTTCCCAGTCAGGTGGTACACTGTATAAGCTCTATGTCTTTATAAACTTCTAAATCCCAAAGTGTCTGATAAAAGTTAAAAATAGCAGTATTTCAAAATTATTGTTTTCAAAATATAGTAACTCATAAATAAAATCAATTTATCATTACATATTACACTGCAATCATGTTTATATTCACAAAGAGTAACAATATTTTAGTTTTACCAACACTTACTCTGTTTTCAGTGTGCAGCTTAACTGCTACATAATTAAGGCCCTGAAATGTTTTAGAAAAACAGAAATTCACTAAATCCTCTAATACTTGGAACTAAAATTTATCAATTGCATTTAAAATATATATATTAAATATTTTTATTTATTTATTTATTTGTTTGTTTGTTTGTTTTATATATATAGCAATGCTATGGCCTCAGTTTGGGAAGGATTTCACACATATATTCAGCTTGACTTCACTGTGTTGTAATAAATACTTGACAGTCAATTCCTGCAAAATACTTTGCTGATTGATGACTGATAGAAGGTTGATACAGTGAATTAATTGTCTTATGCTTTTGTGCCAGTGTTCACTATTGCAGTACCTGTTCACCTTCTATAACCCAACTGATGGCAGGCCTGAAGGCTCAGGGTCGCATTTAACTCCTTGCAGGAGTAAAGCTCTTTGGGTCATGGAGATTAGAGGTTTATTCTAAAAATGTGAGTTACTTGATTTTATTGTTGTTGATGTAGATTTATCTTTACTGGTTGGATGGTTCGTGTCTTTCTGTAGGAAGAGCATTATTGCTGTGAATATCATTGTTTTGAGGAGAGGACATAAAAAATGCATCTTCACTGCCTAATTTTGCAACTCTTTCCAAGTCACTGGCTCTTTCTTACACCTCGATCAGTTCAGGTGTAAAAGTGGATCCAATAAAATTCCATTAAAATCAGTAAGTGTATTAAAGTTAACCTATCATGGATAAATGGAGAAAATAAAAAGGAGTATGTGAGTGTTGCATTGTTTAATGTGGATTCATTTCTGGGGCATGACTTTCAGAAGGCACTTGAGGCTTCAGTGCTGTTGGGATAGGTTTCACATGATATGTAAAACCATATGTTCCCTCTTCTCATTTCCAGGAAACCATAGGGTGAACAGTCATAATGGAATGTCACAAAACCCATTCATTTCTTATTTATCAGTATGTGTGTTCCTGTGTTGAGTTACATGCACTTTTATTTCATTTCATAACTTCATTTCTGAGATTCAGAGTGATCATGATGGCTCTTTGTGAATCCTGAAAAATTCTTTGAGCATTCCTATCCCAGGAGGCAAACAGAAGTAACATTAATTTGCATTCAGGAATAATATTATCTGTAATTTTCTAAAATGCTCTTTTAACATGTCCAAGTTCCTGGGTGACTAACTATGAAATTACCACTTCTTTATTAATGCTTAATTTCAGCCCATAATGGAAAACCATTATAGAGTGCCCAAAGGCTGATATGGTAAGTGGCTTTCAGAGCTTTTAATTTCATAATAATTTTTGTTGAATTAGTTATAGTATGTATGAAACAATCGTACAAAGTTTTCTTCTAGTCTGCCGGAAACTGTACCTCTGTGTCAGACAAACCTGAAGGTTGTGTATTCATACTGACCGACAGAGATTGCCTTTAACTGGCCCAGACTGTCAACTGAATAAACAAATTGTGCCAGAAAATTAAATTGCTGATAGCTTATCTAAAGGATTATTTACTCTTTATCTCTTGCTACTTGCTAAGTGACCTGAAAACAAATATCGTGTTGAAAATATTCTTATTTTAAAACACAGAATGAAATGTTTTAGGCCGGTGGCCTTGCATGGTGAGAAAATGCACCTCAGGATGGGAGAGAGAGGCATTTTCAGCATTTAAGAGACAAAGATTTCAATTTCTTTTGCTTTTCTTTTATGTAGTTGTCTAGTTTTGTACTCACCAAGGTACTGAGCACCCTAGAGCTATAGCTCCCACTTCTTCAAGTATTCTGCATGCCTTTATATTGAAGACTATTAGAAGTTGATATCCCTGCTTTACTTAGAGTTAAGCTGTATTTTCATTCAAAAGCATCTTTTCAAGATGTGAGCAAATTGTAGGACTGAGCCAACTATGAAAACAGTGGCAGAGTGAATCCCAAATTAGGAACACAAAGGTAATAAATTTTTTCTTATAAAACCATACTCCTAGAAGAAGAATGTTCCCTGTCTAACTTATCCTTACTTTTACATGCTTGTCTGAGTTCAGTCAGAAAAGGGTGGAATTTTTTTGCAAGGTGATGTATCTCTGTTAAAATATCAATTGCAAAACACTGATGGCATTATGTGCTGTCAGTACGTACTAATGTCTTCAGGAACTGAGTATTAGATTCATGGCATTTTAACATCTGCTTCAATATATTAGTCTGAACAGTGTTAGCAGAAGTAAGTGTGCATTGCATTTCTAAGAAATGTATTAATACAAAATGTTGAAATGTGGTGAGCCAAGTTATGATTCCCACAAAGTCAATAGATAATTATCCTTTGCTTGAAAGAATTCACCAGATAACATCATAATGTTTGTTAAGGCTCTCCTGTAACTATATCAGTATTACAAATCCTTCCTTTTTTACATTACCTTTCCAAAAACACCTCTCAAAATTAAAACTTAGAAGTCAGACTTTTTAAGTCTATCAGCAGTCATTGCTTAAATGAATGTCTAAATATTGACTTATTAACATTTCACATTCCCCTTCACAAAGGAAGGCTTCCACAGTCTCAGTGATTCAAAGAGTACGTATATTCTGCCTACCTCTGTGAATATCCTTTGTCTCTGTACCTGATAAAACAGTGGCAATTGCTCTTTGCTTTAAAGACCAGGAAAAAGCAGTCAGGACTGCAGAGTACTAAGGAATACAGATGTGTATTACTACACTTTCCTCTTGGCAGTCTATATGAAATGCATTGAAGATATTGAATTGTATTTCCAAATATTTTCCTTAACAAATTATGAAAATTATTTCTTTGGAAAGGGCTGCTTTAAGCTGGAAAAAAATTCTACACCATTAGAAGGTCAATGCTATGAAAAGAGCATCAATTTTCTTGATGAATTGATAGTTCATAAGCAATTTGGTGTGAGTCTTCAATTCTGACAGTACATGTTACTTTGGCTGGATGCCTGGATATATACAGTGAGTAAACACAAAGTACTGGAAATGATCTTGATCTCTTATGTTCAGTGTGCTAAGACAAATAATATTGGCGCTTAAATATGATGGCCAAAGCTATCTATAATAAAAGTGCAAGACAGAAAAATAATAATAACAGCAGTCTCTAAATTGAAAAATCATGGATCATTGTGTCTGCAGTAAATGTACTGGTATTAAAGTATCCTGGAATGGGATACCAAGGATTAAATTAAATGACTCTACAGTTTGTTAGTCCTTTCTTTGAAGGGCTTGCCATCCATATAGAAGGATTTGACAAGGTCTTAGGATGCACACAGATTTTGTACTTGCGTCAATGCCAAATGCATATGAAAAGGCATTGGGCATATATAAAGAGAGATGGGAGATCACGTGTGAAGTTAGATCTTTGTAACCATTCTTTTTTCACCTTATTAAGTGTCTTGAGGTGTAGTAGTCTTGAGTAGTC
>JAWWTY010000106.1:35529405-35673918 GCA_035222235.1 Margarornis squamiger | reverse complement strand
GCTTTGGGTTTTGTTCTGTAGATTCATAGTGTTTGGTTGTATATAGTTGTAATATATGTGAATATATATATATATATATCTTTAATACAATTGTCTTTTTTTTGTACTTTTTTCCCTTTTCTCTTGGCGGGGGGGGATCCGTGTGGCTGGCAGTTGGGTTTGGCACAGAGCCAACTCGACCCTCCACAGTGAGAAAAAGGACTGGATAGTTCATTTTTATGCTTTCATTGTTTAAACTTCATTTACTTTCTTCCTAGAATCACAGAATCACAGAATATGCCAAGTTGGAAGGGACCCACAAGGTTCAAGTCCAGCTCCTGCACAGGGCCATTCCCAAGAGTCACACCGTGTGCCTGAAAGTATTAGCCAAACACTTCTTGAACTCTGTCAGGCTTGGGCAATTATATTAGTCTATATTTCTCACTGTGTAGATATTTATGATTGCAAATGAGAATGGACATGGGCTGTCCTTGTCTCACAAGGAGCCAGTGGCAGAACTACTAATTGGATTCACTAGAGCAGGCATCTGACCCACATCTGGTTCCTTCTGAAGTTTCACCTCCACATGTTCTAGGACTCATACTGAGTGTGAGAAACACCAGTGCTTGTAACCCTTACAATAATTTACCTTTCTTCTTCTCATCTGAAGGAATTAATGTAATTTTCTTTAGTTCCTGATACAACCTCAGTAGGCAAACTCATTGATCTTTCCCTCTAAAGGGATCTCACCAGCCTAGAGTTCATAAAACTTGTGAAACATGGAGTGTTTCAAATTATGTGCTTATTGACATTAGAGGTCCTTTTGCCATGATACAACCCAGTCTCTCAAATTTGTTCAATACATTTGGAGTGAATCATTACTTTGCATGAGTTTTTATTAACCTTAATATCAATATTTTCCTCTCTTATTTCTTTGTGAGTTTTTAATTCCTTGGAGTCTGCTTCTGCCAAGCATTTTCACTTCACACACTACAATTTACACATCCCTAAAGAAATGCATCATCAATTTCATGCTATTGCAAAGGGTGTATGATTATTAGGTCTCTATTTTTCTGTTATTTATCTAATTTTGATATCTGATTGGATCTTTTGCCTTGTGTATTCATTTTACTTTTTTAAAAATGTCTTGCAAGGGCTATTTTCTATACCTTATATATGAACTTCCACATAAAGCACATTATGTTCACTGACTTTCTTTTACCCACAACAGTATTCCTGCTCACAAACAAGTGTGCTGGGAGAGGTGCAATTAACTGTATATATACAGTAGGAAGAATGAGAAGATGCACGTTGCTCTTCCTGATGCCTATTTTTGCATGTGTATAATTGTATCTACCTTGAAAAACATACTGGTATTTTTCAAACAGATATTTTGTTAACCATCGCAAGATAAAAACAAAGAATGCTTAAAAAGAAATTATAGTTGTAACTTATGTCTTCAATGCTGTAATTCATTGTTGATCAAATCTTCTCAAGGTACTGAGAGCAGCTTGTAAATGCTGATCTCATTATAGGTAAGGTTGAAATATTTAAGGGCAGGCATAATTTCTTTATAGAGCACTGTACTTAGTAACTATTCTAATTACAGCAGAAGACATAAGAGAAGAGATTAGTGCAAAAAGTGACCTAGCTTTAATAATGTCATAAAAAACTGTAATTGCAAAATTATCCACTATGTTATAAATGCTCACTAACATAATATTTGAGTCACTCATCATTTGCAGCACTTCATGAAGTAAGCAATTATTTTTTCCAGTGTACAAATATCAATTCAATTAATTTTAATAATCACCTCACTGTGCAATCCTGAGACCTGCATATTTAGCCTTCAACTGAGACTGAAAGACATGTATTATAAAAGACAGTGTTTGGCTGCCAGCTTTCTAAATCTTGTTGCTAGCTATACCTAGAAAGATTTAGAGGTCAAGTTTGAGTTAAGAACTCAGAACTGCATAAAAATTCCTGCAACCTACTCTGAATAGATATTGACAATATGTCCCAGACTTCTTTCTTTCTAGATAGATTGTGTGCATATATGTCCATCCATCCATCCATCCATCCATCCATCCATCCATCCATCCACGTCAATCTATCTCACAGGATTTTAATATTGTATTTTTAAGACTTAGGTCAACCTGAAAATGAAAAAGAACCCCAAAAGAACAACAAACTGAATGAAAATGAAAAACTTGATAAAAACATGTGTGTGGGACTTTTTTTAAGTCCCATTAAAAATGTTATTGTACAAAAGGATGAGGAATAGATCAGGTTCTTCTCTTCCCTGAACTGCATTAAACTATGGTCAGAATAAATAAGAAAACCACATTTTCCTATGAAGATGAATAAGTCAGCTGCAATAGCAGCTTTCCTTTAAGTTCCCTGGCATTTTCTGCCCACATCTACATATGGGGGAAGATGCTGGACTGATCCACAAAATCAGTGCATGGTGTTTCTTCAGATCCAATACTGGCTAAGGTGTTATTATAACAGATAGAATTATTTTTTATTCCTTGCTTTTTTCCTGTTTCGTGTTTATCTTCACTTGTTGCTTGTTACTGTACATTTTGTTCAAACTCTTGAGATTAGGGAATTTGTTAACACATGTGAATTGAGCAAAGTGCATTGTGGACCTTTCCTCTAGGAAGGCTGTGAGAACAAGCAATAACATCTGTGTTGTGAAATCTCAAATGAAATAGGCTTAACAAAACAAAACACACTAGGTCTGAAAACTGGAGGAGGTTCAAAGCTATGTTACCCAAGTAATAGCCTAATAAAAACTATGTTTGAAGTGCGAAGAGAATAGAGATGTGCAAATACCTTCCTTCAGTGAAAACCCTCCACCTCATCTTGCTAGATACTAAGGGTGCAATTCCTCTTGCCCAGTTCAGACTCTGTAATAGATGTCTCATCTAAGAAAGTCACTTCTCACTCTGTGCAGTTGTGAAAAGTTGAGAAAGAGGAAAAACTTTAGAGAATAACTCATGTGCCTTAGACAGGTTTAAATGAATTGATTTTGAAAACACATCATGCTTTCAAGTAACTGTAATGGAAGCCTCAATTTCTCCTTACTGAGTCTGTATGTTTGCTGTATTGACATTGGGCTTAGACTAGATGCCCAGGTTTCAGACAGGTAGCATGTCTGATGAATATCACCTGTATTATCTTTAGCACAGAATTGCAGTATCCCATCAAGTATGATCCTGCTTTTAGAGGTAGCATCGTCCATGAAGCAGACTGGAAGTTTTGAGTCTTATAAGGAAAGTCTCTCTTGCCCTTTCTAAATAACTCTTTACAAAAATTCCAGCCATGAGTTTCAAACTGTTTCAACAGAGGTTTGAAATTTGCAACAATTTATGTGAAAACAGGGTTAGAACATCAACAAACTTTGCTGAAAACATATTCATAATGCTCACTGCACATCTGCTGGGTTTTTTCAAGACTCCAGAGATGGTTTTCCAGCCACATCTGCTTACTTCTGGCTTCCAGAATTTCCTGCTTACTTGTGGCTTCCAGAATTTCATGTAAATTCTGCCTAATGTGATTTTTTAGGGATGGGAGAATAAAACATGTTGTCATACCAAACACAGATCTCTTAGCCTTCCTCCAACATTATTGGCTGTTGAGAACAAAAATAAATATACTCTGCACTAAATTGTCAGCGAAAACAGTTTTGGAAGCATTACTGTGAACAGTGACTTTTCCTTTTCGAACTACTATTACCAAAGGTATTCTTTATGCTAGTACTTCTAGAGTGCAATTTCTGTGTTCTTCCTCCTTTTTCTTGTAACCTGGGCCTGATTTCTTGTTTTGTGGTTATAACTTCCAGTTTATATTTAATTTCTGTGACTTCTTATTTTTATAGTCTCTTTTGCACGTTTGATTTTTTTTTTTTTTCCATTGTTAAGAAACTAAGAGAAGGCTCTGGAGTGACCTTAATGAAGTCCTAAAGCAGGGCTACAAGAGAGGTGGAGAGGGATTTTTTACAAGGGCATGTAGTGATAGGACAAGGCAGAATGACTCTAAACTGAGAGTAGTTTTAGATTAGATGTTAGGACAAAATTCTTTACTGTGAGGCTGGTGTTGCACTGAACAGGCTGCCCAGAGATGATGTAGATGTCCCATTCCTGGAAGTGCTTAAGGCTAGGTTGGATGGGGCTTTGAGTAATCTGGTCTAGTGAAAGGTGTCCCCACCTATGGAACTAGATGATCTTTAAGGTCCCTTCCAACCCAAACCATTCTATGGTTCTATGATTTAGATAATTTAACTAGGCTCAAATTATTTTTCTACTTCTAATGCTCTTCTTCTGTAATGGTCAGTCACTAAAGAAAAGACACACATTGCATAATATCTAGAGTGGCAAGTTTTCTATATTATAGATGAAAATACTATATAACTTAATTCAGATGACAATATGTTATATTGCAGTGAAATTAATTTATATAGTTATATGCTGCTGTTAAATTACGTAAAATGCATAACTGAAAAGTAATTCATGCTGATGAAGCGATTTAAAAAAAGAATTTGTGTAAATTAAGAAATTTCTGTGTTTCATATTTTTAATGAATAGAGCACAGAAAACTGATGTTACTACAGTTCTCTATGTTTGAGTTGTACAGATCTAGGGCAAATTCATTTCTGGTATAGTACCATTAATTTGATGGAAGTTACATCAGAAATATGAACTTATTCAGTTATTGCTAGCACCACCTGGAAATTGATAATGCCACAGCAATGTGGCATTCATCCTTTTTTTTAAGGATGGCATGAGAGGGAGTAAAAATTGAAGATCATTTAGCTTTCTCTGTATCATCTTAAATTCCTTTGTAGCCTTTGTTATGCTTGGATGGCGAGATCTGAATTTAAATAATATTTAAATAAGTGTAATAGTGCAATCAGGAAGAGACCATATAGGTGTCCTGAGGCAAAGTAACTTCATGAATATCAACATACCACTTTTTACAGTGGGGCGGATCTATAGAAGTGTGATTTCCTTTGGTGTATGCACTCTGTCTATCCTTCCTGGAACAAATTTATATCTCTGTTTTAATGCTGGCATGTTGGAGCCTCACTCTGAGGACTACAATAGATCTGTATCATGAAGTCCAGCTGAACTCTGTCATGGTTTACCACATTTCAAAATTCTGCCAACAGTATCAGAGACTTTGTATTACCTTCCATTTGTTTAGGAGGTTGTGTTGTTTCTTGTCATTATTTTTGCTGGCATTGAGGCCAGAAATTTATTTTTTAGTGATTAGAAACCCTTGTCTAGTTTTTAAGCTACTCTTTATCCATGTAGAAACATCAAATGATACCTTAAACCATTTCATTTCTCCCCTGCTTCCTCCAGAACACAGGCAGGAATTATGCTTTAAATGACTTCTGATTTTTTGGCTGCTGTTCAGAATGCAAAGAGTATACCCAGGCCCAGCCATGCCAAAACCTCAGGTAGCTGAGGACCAAAGCTATGGAACAGTGGGGATATGGACAGAGCTATAACTACACAGCATACATAGATATTTGTGTGCATATGTGTATGTGTTAATAACTGAGTAACAGATAGCTCTCTGTTATGCAATGTGACAACATTCCAGAGATCGTAAGAAAAAGTAAAATTTCTTTGAGCAAGACTAATTTAGGCTAATTGATTAATAACCACAATCCAGATTTAATGTGACATCTTTAAGTCAGCATGTTATGAAACCTTGTGCAGGTACAGAGGAGTACAATCTGTGTGTTGTCCTATATGGAAAACCGATACTTGTATGCCTTAAGTATCTTCTTATTTCCCTTTCCTATGCAGAGAGTGTTCCTGGGCTGGGCAGCACGCCCAGCATGGCCCTTCTGCGATGAGCCCCTGCAGAGAGTGTGGGCCCCCAAGGCCAGCGGAAAGCGGCGTATTTGCCAGCAGTCCAGGGAGTGATGGAGCACAAAGCTGACAGTCACTTTCCTCATCTTCAGTCTCAGTCAGTCACACAAAACAGGACTAGAATTTTTGTTAAATCTAATGATTTGCTGAAATACAAATATTGAGGTGAGTTAGCAAGTGTTTACCATAAATTAGCTGGTAATGTAATTTCATAACTTTGCCTGAAGGTACCTACCTTAGAGGTTCATTTGTTTGCCTATTAGGCCATTGTTATTTGTGTCTGGTTTGTATTTACAAAATCCACAGTATTCATCAAAACTATTCACCTTGGCAATTAATGGAAATGTTGCTGTGTAGTTCACTGGAAATTACCACCTATGAAAGTTTGTATACAGAAAACTTGGCAATTATATTTTCTTTTTATTCAGACAGGATGCAGTTAAATAAAAGATTTTTCTTTTTTACCAATGAATTTTTAATTTAAACAAGTTGATTACGTAGCTATCTGATGTTAGGGTGATGAAGCTAGATAGTCACATAGATGTGTATGTTTATATAAAGCAGAGAATTCGTGCAGCATAAACCAGATAATTTATCTTTGTTGCAGTCAGCTTGGTAAGCATGTTGCCTCTGGAATTCTAATAACCACCAATTTTCATGTAACAAAAAATGGAATACACAGTATTTAGCAATAGTCAGAAAGAGACTTTCTTTTCAAGGACAGTACATCATTAAAATGTCTAAAAGGGTAGTTAAGAGCATACTTTCCTCACAAAAAAACAAAACAAACAAAAAACAAACAAACCCCACAAAATTTCCCCATTAACCGTAATGCTATCTTTAAAACTGATTTCTTTACAAGAGATTATGAAAACTATCAATGAACCTAGTAAATAAGGAAAATTGCATTTAGATGTAAGGATGTAATAGTAAATCCAAAGAACAAAGGAGGGGAGAATTGAAGAGCAAATCTGAATTTTAAAACATATTCTGGTAAATTCACCTTCCCAAATTCTCGGTGCTATGATATCTATTTTTTATTTTCATGTAAAGAGATGCCAAAGTGGAGACTTTCTGTTTATTGTAGGGATCCTTGGCATAAGATTGGCATGATATCATGTGGTATAAACTAATAACATCCAGAAAGGTGACTGATGAGTCAGATCCCTTTCTATCACCCCAAATTCGCTGCTGCTCTGCCTTAATTTTGTTGCTCCACTTCTGGACCTTGTGATCCAGAGAGTTTTACATCTATGTTTTTTGGTGAAGGACATACACCCTAGGAACATCTTTCATTAAAGAAGCAATGTACTCTGGGGAGCCTGTTTCTGAGGTAATACTTTAACATGAGCTCTACTCCTCACAGTACTCATTTTTTTGTGGATAGTTTAGAATAAATGACTCCTTTCTATGAGTTGGTGTGGCGGAAAGTACAAGTTCTGTCCCAGTTGTGTATCAGAATTACTAGTCCTGGTTGTCATATACCATACCTTCGCTGAAAGATGTAACATTTTTCCATGTTGAATGCTACAGCATATTTGATACTAAGTTAATGAAAAATTGTCCGAGACTGCAGAAAAGAAGCACAATTTTCAGAACATCATGTTGAAATTTGTGCTCCCAGCACCAAGAACACCAGATGTATTTCCGTCTTTCTTTCTCTGTTGTTCAACTGCTGCCAGTCAGGGGATATTTTACCACAGGAGGAAGAGCTGATTCATGTGAAAGTTTAGCTATAGCAGAATCCTGGCTGCATTTAGCCAAAGCATGAAAATCTGAAAATGGAGCCTCTAAAGACATGAGGTACTAAGGGAGTTTACATTGCTGAAATTCATCACAGACTACAGGCATTGTGCCATCTGTTCCCCACAGAGAAATAAAACTCAGAGAGCTTTCTGAATTCACTTCCAAGAAGATGAAAGGCTCAACAATGAAGTAGTGAATTGGTGTTCAGTCTTACCATTGGCACCAAAAACTATCTAATATCTAGCCACAGGACACCAATACCCAAAGGGTATTCTTTGTTCAAGAGGATTTTTCTGTGCAGAAATAAGCCTGACTCAGTTGGTCACTACCTTATGCAAGCTTGAAGTTTTGTGTGGCTTTACAAATTAGTCAGCCATAAGTATAATATCAAACCTATGTAGCATTGTCTTGATGAGTTGCCATCAGTTTGGACAAGTGAAGAAAGACCCAAACTCAATAAACAAGCACTGATACAATTTATTGTTGCCAAAGGATTTATTTTATTGATACTGCCAGTGTTAGTGTCTCATCTGTCTCCTTTGCAGCCTGAAAAGTTTGAGCAGTGAATTACAGACACTCAAAGTTCCTTTTCGACTGATGTTTTGAGTGTTGTAAGCACAGAAAGAGAGGGAGAAAGTGAGGTGTGCAGAAAAAAATCCATAGAAACAGACCAAAGAAACTAACTCGGGCAAACAGAGCTTCAACATTGGAAACACCAAATCAAATACTTTTCATGTCTGGATGACAATTTAATAGCCATTAAAGCAGTGTCACTTTGACAAAGGTCAGTAAAATGTCTCATCTGGTATATATAAGCTCTGACATCTCTGAATTTATAACAATTACTGTTTGTTGGCTAAACCTGGCCCCTGCTTCTGAAGCATTACTCAAGTTTTGGAAAACAATGGTTGAGCAGCAAATGCAATGTCTTGCCTTGTGAGATAATTCTCCCTATGCACTTTCTCCCATAGAAATAAGATGAGGATGCTTATTATTACTATTATTACAATTATTATTATTATTACAATTATTACTAACAACAACAAGAAATAAAACACAATAACAATAAATAAAAATAACAGCCTAGTCCTTTGTTTTGTCAGGGCTTGAACTATCCTGTTCAATTAGGATAGAATTAGATGCACTTTTCTGAGCACATCAGTTTTTATTCCCCAGGGATATATTTCTACAAGAAGAAACAACTCTGAGGAATCTTCTCCCGGCTTTCACTAGAACGTATTTCCAGGACAGCTTCTGATCAGCTACACAGCTACAGCCATATCCTCAGCCTTATCAACACGGACACTCTGTTCAGGATTGGATTCACAATGACTTTTTTTTTCTTTCCCTTTATTTTCCAGCTTACTCTATTTCCAAAAGAGGCACAGTTAAGAAGTCTGAGGATGAAGCTACCAATGTTGTGAAAGAATGTTTCTTGCTTCACCATGATACACAACAAACAAACTGTTTCTGTGCTTCAATGCTTGATGGTGGACTTTTGAAAGAGCTGTAGTGAGGTGGGTGTTTCCAGCCCAGGCAATGTCTTCTTCACAAATACTGCCTCCAAACAGCTCTGCAGGTACAGGGCTGTGTTCGTGCTTGCTGGTGCCACAGAGTGGTGAGGATGCTATGCTTAAAATAGTGCTCTGGAAATTTAGAAGAATTTGCACACAGTAGATCCTCCTAAATGCTGTGTCACTTCTGCGCTACAGTATACAGATTTTATTGCTCTCTGTTGTTGCTCTGCTCTGCTCACATGAGACAAGTTTGCCATACGTAAGCTGCTCACGTGAGCCAGTGGCAGGGAGCCGTGAAACATTGATCCCTCCTTCCCTTCCCTGTGGCAGGGTAGGGGTATGCTGAGCTGTATTGCTCCTGCCCATAACCTGGCTCAGCTTCTCTGGTGAGCTGTTACTTTAAAAACGCTTATCTGCAATGATAAAATCATACACCATTGCTGCTCTTATTGCAGTGCTAAACATCTATTAACACTGACAGTCGAGTAATGAGGTGACTGCAGCAATTAATTTCCATGTTTCCATTGATCTAGGCTCTGAAAGATTTTTACACTGATTTTTTATGAACATCTGAACACGGGGAGAGGGGTAAGGAAGGAAGTCCTATGTTTCAGCACTTTCACCTTTCCACTAGACATTGCCAAAAGGCCACTGTCTTTGGATTGCTTCCCTGTTTTCCAGTGCCAGAAATTTGATATAGTGTTATTTCATGGTTTGCTGAACACAGAGAGAATTGCTACCAGCAGTGTGTTTTTGCAAAATCAGTGTAACCCTCACTTGATTTCATGCTGTTTCAGAAGCCAGTGAAATAGCTTCATTCTTTCTCTGTTTCATGATGACAAGTCATTAGTAATGTTACCAGGAAACCAAAATATTGTTGGAATAGACATTGAACATTAAGATAAATGTATCTATTGTTTGATTACATGCCTTGGGCTTGTTTTTTTCTTTCTTTTTTCTTTTCCAGTAAAATAATAGACTTAAATAATATTGCAACATTTTCAAAAAATCCAAAGTCACTAAAAATAACTGATTGCTTTACAGGCAGATGACAAAAAAAACAGGTTTTCCCAAAAGGCAGGCTGCTCTCTCTTCCTGCATTTCTGTCTATAGCTCTACACTGGAAATCACCATCCTGGTTAAGGGTGTAGGAGGCTGCCCCCGTTCAGTAAAGAGCTTTAGACTGAAGAATAGCCTGTGTCTTGGTAACAGTAACCAACAACACAAACCATTGAACAGACACAGCCAAAGGGTGATGTGGTCTCAATATTTTTAGAAGGCAATTGGATGTGCATCTTGTTTATGTGAGCATAGGTCCACTGAAAATAATGGAGTTGTATCAGTTTATGAGGTTTGCACTTACTACTTTCGATAGACCAGTAAGAACTTAAAGTGGGCTTGGGAGTGATCTTGTCTCAGCAGTTGACAGAAAGACAGAAATTTCAGGAAACAGGATGTACGTGGGGCATGACAGCATCTGCCCAGTACAACCATGTGTGGAAGAGGCTCCAAAAGGAACAGTGACAACACTAGCTGTGACATTCAGGGCAAACACCCACAGCTTCCCAGCACCCAGTTAGCATGGCTGGATTGGGTTAGGGTTGCTGTACTGGGTCTGGATGCTAATAAATTGTTGAAGTTCAGTTCTGAGTGTCCCAGAGACACTGTTGTCTGGCATAAACAAAGCCTTGATGAACACTAAAACAACTCTAAAATAAAAAATAACCCTAAGGCTGCTTCTGCAACTCTGAAATGAAATTAATCCAGTCAATACATGTATTGAACGCTATACTAGGGAGCAAGATTTTCTGGAAAGTAATTAATTATCTGTCTCTCTCTACCATTCACTGTAGTCATGGTAGTGTTGCTTAAAGCTTTAACACTGACAGCACTTCACTGTGCCAGGTGCTACATTAATGTGTAAGAGGCAGTGTCTGCCTCTAAGATCTTTGCATCTGCTGTGCATGAAGCCCAAACGCAGATGGATGCCTGCACTGCATACAAAGATAGGCAGCTGAGTGTGATGTCTGAGGGACTGATCCTTCATTTCACCTCCAGAGCCAGAGGTCTGGATCAACCTCACTCACCCTCACTGTGTTACTGTCCCTGAAGCACATTTCTCTCTTCTGCAGACCTTCTTCCCATGTGTGCCTATTCAAATCAGCTTGTCCACAATTTGCCTCCTGTAACAGTTTACAGAGGCTCAAGTGCCATCTTCAGCCAACAGCAATTTGCAAATTCAGTAATTTGCAGAGACTGACTAACCAGCCTCTGGAGACAATGATGCATGAGCTGAGTAGGAACATTTCTATTCAATGATATCTCAATCATGCTTTCTAACAGCATGCTTGGAAAGCAATGTGGCAAGCATTTAAATCACTTGCTGAAGACCACTGCTCCATCAGTAGTGGGCTAGCAATAGGCCTAAACTCATGGCAGTGAAATCAAAAAGGCAGTTTAGCAGATTTTCAGGAGTGACAAGTAACAATCTCCATGGATTTATATGAAGTCCTAAAAAATAAGTAAAACTAATGAAGTAGGTGGCAAGACAAACTGAAGCTTAGGAAAATTTTGTCTTTCTGATGTATAGGACAAACCAACACCTTCCAGCTTGTTGGCTACCACACCTGGCAACCACTGTGTAAATATTTTATTGAAATATTTGTTTAACAAAGATAGAGAAATGTGAGCTACCAGCCATAGACAGCATCCATGGCATGATTCACTGCAAATAAATCTCAAGGGCAAAGTGAATACCTGGTCCCTGGTGTGGGAGTGTAGTCATTGATTTTGGTGAGATTGCTCCACCTTTTGCAGTCTGTTCTCTGCCTAGTCAACAATACGCTATAGAGAATGTCTTTCAATTTTGCTTTTGTTTATGTCATGACTCTGCAAAATCTGAATTTCAGACTGTCACTGAATTTCATACCCAGATTGAAGCACTGTAGCCTGATATGTTTTAACTTTGTTGCTACCAAATCCTCCAAACTGTTCCAGTGAAGAAGTAGCATATGAAGCAAAAGTTAGATTCAGCCTGATCAGCGACTTGATTTGGTCTGGTACACATCCAACAAAAGCCTGTGCTAGCTCTGCATAAGAAGAAGTGTAAGCAGTCATTGTTAAGGACATTAAAAGCACAACAAAATACAAATTTACCACGTTTATTACTATGTTTCTCTTTTAAAATAACTTCATAGAGGAGTGCTTGTAGACTGCATTCTGGCTTTACTAGCAATTTTTCTTGTGCAGTTATCTACCTCCTTCCTTCTTCAATGCCTCAAGAGATTTTTCAGAACTTGTTTATCTACATTTAATTTTCTTTCTGAAAAGGCAAATACTTTGTTATTTTTTTCTATAACTTTTTCCATGAAGTCTAGCCTGCAGTTCCTTTCAAATTTCTGTTTTGTAGTGGTTTCTTCCCTCTAATTCTGAAAGTAAACTTCATTTCTAATCTCAGCCTCTGACTTCCTCTCTTTCAATTCTTCTGATAGCAGTGACCTCTGTAAAAGCCATTTACAAATGAGAAGATGCACAAAAATAATGTCAGCCTTCAATTTTTTAAGAGGACAATTTATATTTTCTTGTAAGACCAGAATTTTTTTTTTGTTAATAATTCAAAAGTGAACAGCCTTGTAAATGGCTGAGAAGAAAATCCTTGTGTTCAGGTTATCAATAAGACTTTAATTCAGTGGTTGTGAGATAGTGGAGAGCCTGGCTCAAAAATGGGCTTGGTGCATCTGGGGAAATGTCCACAGGACAGATAGAAATCCACATATACAGCTGAACGTATCAGCTCTCTGCTAATTATCTCTACTTAATGTATGGAGAGAAGCATGTCCCTCCAATATCCATGGTAAGAGGAGAAAAAAAAATTACTACATATGTTTCCATGGTCTCTAAGGGTCCTACACAGAACTGAGCTTAGACCATTAACTGTTAGCAGGCTAAAGCTAGATGTAGGATCTCTCTGAGAAAAAGGTAAAATGACAATATCCAGGGAGTTGTCTAACAAGAAGACAATACAAGGAATACCATTCTGGCCACCACTACAGTCAGTCTTTAGCTTTTCTTTTAAGGGTGTACACCTATTGCACCTTGTGGTTTTCAGAGTCGCTGCAAGTCACGGATGGAATCAGTGGGATCATCTGTTGGAATCATCACTCACTGCTTAGAAAAATGCCTGTCTATGCATTTTGCATGGACTAACTAGCCTGCAAAAATATCTATTAATTGTGGCAACTATCCCTTTGAAAACAGCATCTCTTAAACACTTGGAGTATTTGAGTGCAAAAAGGATCTTTAGCTTTAGAAGCTGAGGAAACAAAAATCTGGCACCTTACTGTGTCTATTCTGCTTTGTGCAAACCACCTGAAACCAGAGCCTGCAAGGCTAGCCAGGCAAATCTAAGCTTTGTGCTACTCCCATGGCACTGCTCCTGTCCTTTCCCCAGCTATTTAAAACAATAATGATTCCTCTCTCTTTTGGTACTTCCATCCAACATACAGGCATTGTTTGGCTTCTTTGCGTTTGATTTGGCTGTTTTCTGCCACTCCTTTGTCCTAGGATGCTGGTGCGTGCTCAGGGGCAAACCTGTGAGCCATTAGGCAGGGTTCATCCCTGTCCAAGTGCAGGCTGGAGAAGTCAGTTATGACCAGAAAAACGCTGGTAACAATAAGAATTTGGTAACATCTTTTCTTCAGTCTTCTGTTGGCTTTAATTCAGTTTAAAGCCCTAAATACCCACCTATTCAAGAAGATGAATAAATGAGTTCATTGATCAGTCAGAAAAAAGAATCAGCTAAGACTTAACAGTATCGCCCAACCTGAAGTGCTCTAATTCTGGCTATCAGTAGTGTAGAAAGATTACTTTCACACCAATGGGAATTGTTACATTGACTGCAAAAATTTCCTCATTGAAATGAAAACATCCTTTTTCCATACCTTGTGCTGATTTTTGCCTGTGGATCATAGCTTGGTCATCAGGACAGTGAATAAAGAGAAGAAAAAAAGGGGTGAGAAAGAAAATGTGTATGGGGAGTCCTCAAAAGCACAAAGCTTCTGACACCAGAGGGCAATGTTCTCTTGTAATATTGGTTCTGGGACTAAACCACAAATCTGAGAAAATTTGCATCTTTTTAAAAAAGACCACAGTTTTGAAAAAGCAAAGTTTGCATTTTACAAAGCGTAGTGTGCTAAGCCAGACTATCAGTTTTGAAACTTTGCAAGACATACAGGTACTGGCTATACAGAATGCTTTTTTTAATGCATTTTAAGATTTAGATTGGTTCATATGTGCAATGTCAGAAGACATGCAATGTCAGGGAAAGATAAAAATCTCAATCTCATCTGTGCACAGATTACTTAGGTAGCGGTTTAGTAAAAATTAATGTTCTAATAAATTAATAAACATATATGACATTGAATTAAAAGTTAAAAAGTCAGTAATGCTATGCTTTTCTTTAATAAAAGTGTTAAAACAGGAATGCCCCCTTTCCCCCTGTGCCATTTCCACAGTGGGTTTATCACCTTCGAAATTAAGTGAAGTGGTGCAATCTCTCCCTTTCCTCCAAATAATATAAGAAGACACTGTTGATTGCCTGACCAGGGCTGTGCTGGAGGCTGTTGGAGCCCCATGGAAAGTGAATGTGCTCAGGCAGGGCTGAGGCCTGAGGGAATGGGCAGCGCTCCTGGGCAGCCCTGCTGTGGTGCCTCCCCCTGCCATCCACAGCTGCATCAAGCACACATTATCACTTGGTCGTAATTATCACATTATCTTCTAGTGGATTTAAAATATCTTGTTATGGTTTATGAGCTTTACTGACCTCAATTGTGTTCAGGGATTATGTGGGAAACTTTGAAAGAGACACTAATTAAAACTCTGCACATAAATGGAAAAGGGAATAAAATGTGGTAAGGCTTGGTCGGAGGAACATTGTGTCAGGTTTTCCTGATGCCGGTCTTTTGAAAGATTGATAAGAATCTTCATTCATGTGTCTAGAGAAAAAGGAAAAGAGATGGTTTTGTAGACAAAAGCGGCAGATCAAATCTATCTGACCTTGAGCAAAGCATCTGATGCAGTGTCACATGGGAAATTATTAGCTAAAATGGTGAAGATGGAGATTATTACAGGAAGATGTGTTAAGGAGCTCTCTAAATGAGAGATGACAATGAGTCATACTGTGAGACAAATGACCAAGCTGAAAGAGGTTACTAGACAATTTTCTCAAGGACTGGTATCTGGACAAAACTGATTTGCTATTTCCAATAAAGACCTTGACATAACAGACAGGAGTGATCTTGAGGACCAGAAAGGTGGAAATGGGTACAGTAGGATACAGGCCAAGGACACACATCTTGGGGCTAATGGCACGAGTCTGTGCTAGGATCTCAATTGTGTAAAAGGACATTTGGGAAAACATCTTTTACTATGAGAAATCAAAAGAGGTTGGCTTAGTTAGGAAAGTAAAATGATGACTGATGGGGGTGGAGCAAGTGGTTGTCTCCTATTATGAGTGTCCCAGAGGACACTGGTGGGAATAAGGAAGAACTAGTTTAACTAAATTATGTTTTTATGATATAATTGTTTGGGGATGAATCAGCCATAAATCAGTGGCAGCTGCAAACCGGAAAGATTTCTGAAGATCAAGAGTATGGAGCCATATTCTAAAAGAAAAAGTAGGGCAAAAAAAAAAGAATAAAAATCTAGTTTTAAGATTAATTTTACAATAATGACTGAAACTGGACTCAGTTGCTTAAAAGACCTGTTCCAGTCCATGATATTTTCAGTAATTTGCTTATAGGCAGTCTTGCTTTTATCCAAAGCATACTGAATTCTTTCATTCAGATAGACCAGGTTCAACACAGAGAGCTATCCCAAATACATGTTAACACATTAACTAAGATACACACCCAGATAGGAATTCATTCAGGTCTCATGCCATCCCGTGAAAAATAAGTAAATGGAGAAAGACAAAACCTTCGTTCTTTTCTCCTTCCAAGTTCTTCTGCCAGCCTCTTAGTAATATGTTTCTCCTTTCAAGTCATAAAACATGCACCAAGTTGGCATAGCATCATGGGTTGCAAGGGCAGAACAGATTGCTTGGCATTTTACAAGGCTATGTGGTACATCACTTTAACTAACTTATGTCTCATGCTAAGGAAACTTTCCTGTCTGACCACTCAGGAGCCACTCTGGCAGTCACACTCACAATCAGAGACTTTGAGAGCTGGGATTGAAGCCTCTTTGTAGTGGCGGCTCCAGTGAGCCAACAGGTGCCCAGCTTGACTCCCTACACACACCACACTCACAGAGTCATATCAGGTTTTCTTATTGGCTCAACTTTGGGTTTCTCTTTGATCCTTAAAGCAATTTAATTACAACACAGTAACATGGAAACAGCTCAAGTTGGGTGCCTCTGAGAGACCAAACAAAGTAACCCCTGGGGTTTTATACCCTCATAGTCTATGCACACAGAAGTCTTTGCTCTCCTTCAGATGTGTCTCTTAGTGTCTGGTCACCTGCCTGGGGCCACAGGTCCCGTTGCCCTTTGTTGTGCAAAAGGTCAGTGCCAGTTCAGAATCTACCTGCACTGAATATATCCCTCTGCATCTCATCTGACACCAATGATCTGCAGAGCTTTTCTTGTCCTTTGGAAGGAGAACTGGATTATTTCTATACAACAAAGAATATCAAAATCATTTAAGTTACTTTCCATGTTTAGAAGCTGTACTTAAGTTGATTTATATTCCTATAATATTTCATTCAAATTCATTCAGTGCTGCTGGCGTATTCGAGACTAAGAACTTTTCATATCATACTTATTGTTCCTGGTAATCTGCAGTTTGTCAATCAGAAATTATATATGATCACACACACACACACACACTATATATATATATATACACACACACACACACATATATGATATATAGTAGGTATTATAAGGCTGGTCTCTTAAGATTTTTGTTGTTGCTGCCATTCCTTTACTAGATGTGTCATGGACCATCCAAGCATTTTGAGAGAAACTACTGACCATTTCCTAAAAAAACCCTTCCATATTTGGGTAGGGTTTTGTAACACATTTTGTTTCCTCAATTACCTTTGACTACAGAAGTGTTCTTCAGACCAGTGTTCACTGAAAATGATGGCTGGTGCTGTGATGCACCATAAGTAAATTATAATAAGTAATTTCAGATAACTCTGAAAGGGTCTCTGCATTTTAGTCAGAACGTTCAATTGCAGCTTTAATCATCAACTTTGGCCACTCTTAATTCTGTCATCTCATGACCCTCTTCTCCTAAAATTATTTCCCTTGAACTGGTCACAATGGCTTCTTGCCCTGGTAATTGCTACTATGTTGTATCTGATGATGATGATATCTGACCTTCATTACACCAAATTCTGTTGGAGATAGGCATGATATACAAAGAAAGAAAAAAATGGGTACCTGACTTTCCTATATCTGTGCAACCGAACATGCGTGTTTTGTGCAGATTAACATGTACAGCTATGAATACAAGTTAATCTAATTCTTCATTGTTCCCAAACTGTGAGCATGATTAACACATTCAAAATGAGAATCTTGTTTGTTTACTTTTACATGTGTATTGTGGAACTAGGAACAATAGAAGAAAATTACATGAAGTGCTGCTTTGCTGCAGCTCCCAACTCCTCAGGAAAAAAACCCCTGCAAAGATATAGACATAGCTGCTTGTTGTGCAGGCATTCAGAACAATACTGCTTACCATCTGTTGAAATATAGTAACAAGACTACATGGCACACTTCCATGAGATTTTTGTTTGTTCCAAACACTGTAGCAGAAGCAGAATCCTTTGAGGAATGGGAATAATAAAGTAGAAGTGGATCTTCTGTATAAGAACAACATTTTCTATATGAGCAAATGTGAGAAGGAAAGCAAACAGGAAAATAAGCTGACAAAACTGGTGGAAATTCCTGAGTATGGATTCTCCGCCTCTGCATGTCAAATTTTTAGATGACTGGTACATTTAAAGCCTCCTTGGTATTATCTCGTAGTAAAAATAACCACCATATTTAAAGATGGAGAGCTGAATGAAAATTCTGCATTATATATATTCTCTTGGACTGTCTATTTGCAAGTCTTTGACATACTCCCATGTTTAATCCAAGCAAAATGACTTCAGGGGCCACCTAAAAACCTTCTTAATTAGTCCCATCTGTGAACTGTGTAAGTGCTATCTTCTGTTCCCATAGCAGCTTGTTACTTGCTACTTTTTGTAGGTGCTCCTTAATTTCACAGGTAACTGCATCTCCATCTGTAAAGTTTTCCAAGGAATTTGCTCCCAACCATACACAGAACTGCAAACCACCGAGGGCTGAGTGACCAGACCTCAAAAGTTAAGTGAGATACTCAGGGCACATAAACTCCAGTTGTGAAATACTTTCCCTACATATAGGTGGTGGCGTCACTGAGGATTCAGTGCATCTGAAAGCAGCCAGCTGGCTGTGCACTGTTGCAGGGTGAGGTGCTGGTTCCAGTGCCCTTGAGCAGAAGAAAGTGTTGATGATGGCATGGGATTTCCATGTCACGTATATGTCTATTTTGACACAATCAATAAAATGCCGTTTGGCAATTAGGGGGTGAGGGGAAGTGGCTTTTTTCTTCACACATTTATTAATCTGCAGTACCATAGCTCTGCCACCTTTTGTGCTGCCCTGGAGTTTTGGGTGGTGTGATATGTGTGGCTGTGCTGCTTCTAGCTCTGCTCTGGCTGCTTAGACTCTACAGTACATACACCTGACTGCACAGCTGCAGGGTCAGGGTATGATTGCAGGTGTCTGCCAGACAGTTGCAGGACAAGGTAGTATGAAAGGAAGAATTAATTTGAACATCTCCTCTCACCAGTATAGAATTATCCCCATTGCAAATTGAAACTGAGGAACAGCGTTTCAGAAGCTGATTTTTTTCCCTTGTTCCTTCTGTTTTCTTTCCCAGTGTTCACTTTGTTGCTACATCCTTTTGTTGTTCTCAGTGCCTCCTCCCTTACTGTTATCCCTGGTGCAATAGAGTTATATTGAGAGGGTGAGAGAGGATGCTGTTGATGCCAGAATCAAATAATCTCTCAGAGGCATAAAATCCTGTAGCCATGTCTATATTGGCTGTCTATATTACCCACTACAGAGACTACATCAGGAGCAACGCAAGAAGGCAGCTGGGTGGTTAAGGGTGTTTAAACTTACCAGAACACATTTTCACTGTGAGCAGAAGGAAAAGTGTTATTTTACATCCCCCCAGAAAATACAGTTTTGTTTGCAGTCTGCATAATAACCATTAATCACATATTTCCTCCAACCTTTACCTCTGAAAAATATAGCCAAAACACAGTCTCATACCTCTCAACAAAGAGTGACTCAAGCTTTCTTTGTTCTCCCATGATATTCATAGCCTCAGGAGGTGTTGGCTACAATGCACCCCACCTGAAATATTTCTCCACTAATTCACGCAGCATGAGGAACAAACAAGAGGAGCTCAAAGCTTTGTCCCAGTCACAGAGATTTGACAACATTGCCATAAGTGAAACCTGGTGGGATGGAATCTCTGACTGGAGTGCCCTGTTTGATGGTTACAGGCCCTTCAGGAGGGTTAAGCAGGGCAAAAGAGGCGCAGGGGTATCACTGTATGTAATAGAAGGGTCAGAATGCGTGGAGCTACATTTGGAAGTGGCACAGTTGAGAGCCTCTGGGTAAGAATCAAGGGGCAAACAAATAATGCAGATGCCATCATGGGAGTTTACTGTAGACCACTCAGCCAGGACAATGACACCAATAAATTATTCTTTGAGGCAAAACACAGGCCAGAAGATTCGTAAAAAACCTGGATGATAACTTTGTGGAACAGGTCCTAAGGCAGCCAACTCAGAAAGATGCTCTCCTTGATCTGCCATTTGCCAACAGAGTGGTTCTCATGAGCAAAATGAAGATTGGTGGCTATCTTGGCCACAGTGACCACAAAGGGATTGAGTTTAAAATCCCTGTTGACAGGAGGAAAAGTGCCAGAAAAACCTCAACTCCAGACACAAGGAGAGCAGACTTCAGGCTGCTCAGGAAATCAGTAGGTAATAATCCCCTGGTATAATGTTTTTGCAGATAGTGAAGTCAATCAGTGTTTGTCACTTTTCAAACATCACCTCCTAAGGGCACATGAGCAGGCAATTCCCAAATGCCAGAAGTGAAGCAGCTGAGGCAGGCCAGCTTAGCTGAGTAGGGATCTTCTCTTGGAAATAAGGCAAAAAAGGAAGATGTATGCCCAGTGGAAGCAAGGTGAAATAACATGGGAAGAATTCTGAGATGTTCCTTGCTGCTGTAGAGAGAAAATTCATGCAACCAAAGCTCAGTTGGCCATAAATGTGGCACAATAAAAAGAGTATTTTTAATATATTAATGGCAACAGGCATATAGAAATATCATTAGCCAATGACAGGATGAGTATGGTCCCCTCACAAAAGGGACAGAGACAGGGCAGAGGTGTTTAGCACTTTCTTTGCCTCTGTCTTCAACACTGTTGGCAGATCAAGAGGGTCTCAGTGCCCTGAGCTGGAGGACCATGACTGTGAAAATGATAACTCCCAGTGGACCCTGAAATTGTGCATGATCTGCTGCTCCAGCTGGATCCCTACAAATCTGTGGGACCTGATGGGATTCCTACCAGAATCCTGAAGGAGCTGGCTGATATCATCACAAAACATTTTTTGATGATGTTTGAGCAGTCTTGGGAGTCTGGACAGGTTGCAGCTGACTGGAAGTTGTGTCAGGTGAGGTTTAGATTGGATATTAGAATGAGGTTCTTCATGCACAGGGTGGTTGGACACTGGAACAGGATCCCCAGGGAAGTGGTCACAACACAAAACCTGCCAGAGTTCAAAATGCATTTGGATGGTACTCTCAGGCATATGGTGTGACTCTTGAGGATGGTCCTGTGCAGGGTCAGGAACTGTACTTGATGATCCTTGTGAGTTCCTTTCAACTCAGCATTTTCTGTGATTCTGTGATTCTGTGATTCTGTGGGTCAGAGGCTGAAAAATGGTAAGTTTTCAGACAGCACCCCTGTAAAGCCTGTTCTATTTACTTTTATTTCAGTGTCTATAACCAAAGGTTTGTATTTGAGGATCTATGGTTTATTCTGTGCTTCTTTTCATTATTTTAAGTTCTTGCAACTTGGACGCAAAGCAGTAGAAAGTGAACCTACAGAAACAATTGCACTTGAAAAGGGGGATTTTGTTTTCTTTAGCGTCTTCACATCTTGGAATATGTGGATAGTTCCTCCTTCCTTGCTGGAGGAGGAACTGACTCCTTGACATGATTCATGGCGAAATTAAGCAGAGTCTTGAGGCTGAGATGGCCTGGTAGTGGAGAAGTCATTATCACATTATATGTCAATATATAAGCTGCTGACAGTGGGTCTTGCCTCCTCCTCCTACATGTCATTTTCTTGCACTTGTGCTCTGCAGATGCTCTTTTCCAGTGAGGATGCTGTTTGTTTCCTATGCCAATCTGTTGCTTCTTTTTTCCTCCTTGTTCCTTGTCTTAAAACCTCTTTGGGATAAAAAGTGACATGCCAGAAATATTGTCTTATCACAATCATAATAAAAATAAATCGCACTGAGGATCAAAAATGATGGAGTAGAAAAGAAAATGGTATCGTTAACTTTAGGTGGAGACCTGGGAAGGATGCTGTGCCTACAGTCTGAGGCATTGAGTTGTGCAATGAAACTGCTAGCCATGATATTTGACATTTCATCTTGAATATTTTAGTCTATAAATATTTGATCCAGTATATTTATCAACTCACATAAGATCAAATAGTGTTTGGCAATTCATTTGATGAAGAACAAGAATCCATCAGTTACTTGAGTGTGCGAATATATGTGTTTTGCTACCTCTGTTTCTCATACTACATTCACTTTGACAAGACACATGCAGTCCTTTCTCTTAAATATAAAAACTTAAATATAACAATATGAAACTGGAAATGAGCATGAGTAAGCAACAAAAAATGAAAATATTACATTAAATTATTTGGGTTTTTTTTCTTTGTCACCTTAAAATATTGAAATGCTAATTAATTTGTTAATGGTATTGGGAGGGTTTCTTATTAGTGTAAAAAGGAATTATAGCCTTAGACATTTTATGCCTTTGGAAATCTTCTTTCTTTATTTTGGAGTTCAGTAATAATGGGTAATTTTCTATATATGCCATTGCACAGTAATTGTGCTGTTCTGAGCCTGTTATGTTCAGATTAGATTAAAGAGAGAAAATTGGTTCTTATCATAATGCTTCATTAAAATTTTAGAAGTAGGACAATACCAAATGAGAATTTGACTTTATTATCTACAGAAATATGAAGGCAGTTACTTTTATGCTATTTATCATATCCAATTAGTCTGTGCTCATGAAAACAGAAGAAGTGTTTGCCTTCAGTCTTCAGTGTGGCTTTTCACAAACATTTGTGATATTCTCTCATACAAACTGCCAGCTCACAGCTTATGCCTCTCTGAGGTCAGACTCAGCAGCACCTGAAGGGCTCACGTGCTGCATAGGTGCTACCGGTAGAGACAAATGTCACTCTTGAAGAATTCAAGTCTTGCATTTTTGTGTGGTTTTAGAAGTTGTTCCTGGTGATTTTAAAGTCAGTGGAAGATTAGCCATTCATTTCACAGTCAGGAGCGCCAGACTCTCAAAGCATACTTTGATTTGCTCTTAAACCTACCTGATGAGTATGAATTTCTACAGTTACCAAAACCTGTCTGGAAAACTCTTGGAAGGAGAGTGATCTGTTATAATGGTAGCTATCGTTTCTGAAAGTGAGAGGGAAGAGGCTCAAGGGATCACTGTTGGACAGCAGCTCTGCAGTTTTTGCACAGCAGCAGTTCCATTAAGCAATTAAACACCCATCCGTTCATCTGTGATGTGCCTTCATGTGTTCTTAAACTTCATAAACTGCCAAATTAAGTATTCAATAGTAAGTGGTAAATTGCAGTTCTTACTTTAACAACCAACAATTACTCTGGCAAATGATGGGATTTGATCTGCTGAAGCAGTTTTGGACATTGAGAGAAAAAGAGTGAGACGAAATAATGATTAGAATGACTATAAGCTCAAAAATTTGTTTATTGTAGTGTTAGTGAAAAATCTTTAGGTGGTGATAATGTTGCAATGTGGTAGTCCTGGTCTGGTCTCCAGACAGTCAGGCCTGCTCATGCTCGTCATTCCCAGTAGACTGAACAAGAAAATGTGGGACTGCTTTTCCATGGCTGTGTTGGCTTTGGCTGAGTCTGCCATGCAGCAAGGAGCTTATTTGATGTTCCTGTCTGAAGACAGGTTTTCTGTCAGCCTCATATTTCTTCTGTCCCAGCCTACAGGTTTTAGCATGTATGGAGATGTATGACCCCCTTTTCATTAGCTGCTCCTCACTTGCTAGTTGTCCTCATCCCCACAAGTCCCTGTGCCTCGAATGGTTTCAGTCATGCAGAGATCAACAGTACTTCCTATAACACACACCCTTCCTGAAAATGACATATATTCTTAACATTTGATGAGAAATTATTTTTAAACAAAACAAATTGAAGAAACAAACAAACAAAAAACCCCAAAAGAACCTAAAATGAAACAAAACAACATAATTTTGGAAAAGCAGATGACTCGCTGTCTGGTATATTATAACTTTAGCTCCTTTAAATCAGTGAGTTTGATATAAACAACATTTTACTCTGCACACTAACAGTGTGATAAGTTCTGTTATGACTGGAGAGGCACATCCGATTATCCTGATATGAAAAAGACCCAGTAAATGATAAACCTAATCTGTTAGAAGTTACTTACCTGCTGGGCAAAATATCTAAGATATCTAAACATTTTTCTTACAAGAAGCCTTATAAAAAAACTGATGTGTCAGAAATTTACCTAATTTCTTTCAAACACTCTAAGGAAATCAGTTTGTTATCCATTTTTGCTGGCGCCCTGGTTTTCTGTGAGTGCTAACCCTGGAATATACTGTTCTCTGCATTGGTTGGTGTAAGAGAAAAAATAGCTGTCCTTGCCTACTACTATTTTTGCCCCTTCTTGGAGAATAATCTACCACTTATAGTATACTTCTTTTAGCATGCTTGGTGGAAGGAAGGCAGGAAAGAAAGAACCTCCAAATGATGTACATGTGTCATCATTGGAAAAATACCTTTTTAATAAAGAGATTGCAATATGTTACCACTAAAATATAGAACACTGGTGAGGTTATCAAATGTACTGAAACTCAGTTTGGAGTTATAGAACTTTAATACAAGCAAGATATTTTCACTCTGTGGGGGATAGAGCTTGGTAAAATTTTTATATTTTTTAAAAAATAAGGTGTTGATGTGAAACTTTCTTTAATTTTAGTGACATAACATCTAATGGCTCTACTAAATCTCTTCCTGTGTCAAAAATATAAATAATTCTTAGGGTGAGTTGACAGGATAAACTAATTCCTCTGCTCTCTCAGCTTTCAGCACAACCTGCTGATAAACTCTCACTGAACTCAATCTTGTATCAGTTACATGGTTATAGTTAACACAGGGAATATTTTTCCCAATCCTGCAATACTCATAAACTACCTTTTTTAATATACTATTCAGCCTTCTGAAAATCGACAGTGACATTCTGAAGGTGACATATAAATGATTGCCTTGCTTATCTCACATGCTTTTGCCATGGATTTGTACTTTTTTTTTTTTTTTTTGTGTGTGTAGCTGATTTTGGCTTTCTCATTCTCATCACCTCATCTCAGATGCACCTAGGCAGGCCTTGGTGTGAGCTGCAGGGCTCCTTTTCATCCTGCCTGCACCATCTAGCACAAAGCAGCCCATTGTATATAACGCATCAGGAATGCTCTAGGCGTGCAGGAAGGCAGCCCCACCCAGCCTGAGTGGGCATCCTCACTAGAGCAAGAGCAGAGCTGAGCTGCCTGGCTTGCTGACATTGGTGGCATCCAAATGGTAGATTTTGCCAGATCAGCTTCTCGTTTCTGTTACAAGCAATTATCACAGACTGCTCTCCTTTTTCAATGCAGATTAAAGGGTTAGGAATTAAATTTCCACGATTTTCAGTGTAAAAAAAATAAATATTTGGGTTTTTTTCCCATCAATCAATCAATCAATCAATCAATCTTCTGCCTAGTGAATGGCACTTACATATCTGACCAAAGCGTACATTTAGTTGAAGGCTTATAGAAAAACAGCACACCATTTTTTACTATTTTTTTTCAAAGCCTAGTTATTATTTAGTATCAACTTCATAAGGGAGCTGAAAACTTGCAAAGTTCAAGCTTAAGCTCCATTGCAATTGAAAATATTGGTATAAACACTGGTATAAGAGCCCCAAACAGGGCCTTTTGTGCTCGTCATTTTCTATGATTGTATAAAAAGTAGTTTAGGTTCAAAATACAATCAGGAATCATAAGATTAAATAAAAAGAAAGTAATCTAGTTTTGTACTGGAAAATCATGTAAAAGCTGACAAGAAATCCAGGATTAGCTGTGGACAATGTTTTTAGTTTATGATAGAGGAGAACATGGAAGTCTGATGTACTCAGTCATGCAGAGACTTACCACCCTCAGTGAGACTCCTGGGAAGAGTGAATGCTAATTCTACTAATACTGGGGTTGTAGCATTTTGTATAATGAAGCTCTAATAAGCACCTTTATACAACACATCACTGGGATTAAAAAAATATTGTATATCATAGTAATCCAAAATCTGCCTTGCACAGGGAATATGTAGGAGTTTTTATGAGCAGAGAAAAATACATTTGAATATTATTAATAGCTTGTAAGCAATAATTTCTATCTATAAATAAAATTACTTTTAATGGAAGAAAGAGATTTTTATTTGTTGTTGGGGTTTTTTTTGTTTTTATTTTCTTTTTTTTTTTTTTGTTTTGTTTTTTTTTTTTTTTTTTTTTTAATATGGATAGACCTGCTATTTTGACATACACTAATTCCACCAGCTTTTTCCTTATTCTTTTTCTTCATCCTTCACTCAATATGTAACCTCCTGGACTTCAGATATCTGGTTTCAATAAAGTTTGTGTGTGTTTTTTTGTTTAGATATAATGCTGGATATTCTCACTAGCTTGAGTCCTACACAAAGGTTAGTATCTTCTCTTCTGTAAACAAATAAGCTCTTTCACTCCTCTCCTGCTTACATAGCACTGCATTC
The DNA here is from genome assembly GCA_035222235.1 of Margarornis squamiger. NCBI lineage: Eukaryota > Metazoa > Chordata > Aves > Passeriformes > Furnariidae > Margarornis > Margarornis squamiger. Next base: position 35,647,562 of record JAWWTY010000106.1, on the reverse strand, counting down.
AAACACGCACCATCAGTTCCTTACTTTTATGACTCCCATCTCCAAGTTGTTTTCAGCAACTGGAATGATTACAAAATTGAGTCCTTATTGATATATCACTGGTGTTTTTACATTAGTATTTAAATGCTATATAAATGCCCTGTTTATTGCACGTAAGTTATCCCTAAGCAGGTAAATGCATCCTTTTAACTCTGCAACAGGCTATGCATATGTGTTTTTCAGAAGAATGATGGACAGAATGCGAATATTCATGGCTCATTGATAAAATACTCATGTTTCTTGTTCTCATACTGATACCAGAAACAGGAGGTGCCCTCATCTCTGAGGATTTGGAGGCATAAGCAGTGAAATGCTTTGGATGAGACTTTCAGTAGCAAAAGGATAAATAGCCCCTGGCAATGACAGCACTGCAAGGAGCTACAGGGAGAGCTTCCATTTGGCCAAGTCCAAGAAGACACAGAGCAAGAGCATAGGCACTGATGATATGTTGTAGTCATGTATTGGCTGTTTGGAAACAGTCCTCGAGCTAAATGGGAGTTCAAGTCAGGCAGATGTGCAACCCTTTGTAAGAGGCGACCAAAGTCTCAGACGACTGTGTTTTTCCTGTATAACTCAGGAACACAACATTGTATCTCTTCTAGTTGACTCTGTCATATTGCCCTTTTTCAAATTTGGCACCACAAAAGCACACTGCCAGGACACTGCTGCAGACTTAGCATATTATTTCACCTGATTCATATAAAAGGTTTTCACACTTATGTAGATTACTAGATATGATGCCCGAAACAGAACTTGATCATATCACAGAATGAAAGAATATGATGAGTTGAAAGGGACCCACAAGGATTGTCAAGTCCAACTCCTGGCCCTCCACAGGGCCATTCCCAAGAGTCATACCACGTGACTGAGAGTACCATCCAAATGCATTTTGAACTCTGGCAGGTTTTGTGCTGTGACCACTTCCCTGGGGAGTATGTTCCAGTGCCCAATCACCCTCTGAGTGAAGAACTTCATTCTAATATCCAGCCTAAACCTCCCCTGACACAACTTCAGGCCATTCCTTCAGGTTCCATCACTGGTCACCACAGAGAAGAGATCAGTGCCTGCCTCTCCTTTTCCCCTCACAAAGAAGTTGTAACTGCAACGAGGTCTCCCCTCAGCCTCCTCTTCTCCAGACTGAACAGACCTAGTGACCTCAGCAGCTCCTCATACGGCTTCTGCTCAAGGCCCTTCACCATCTTCATTGCCCTCCTTTGGGGCTCCATAAGAGTTTCATATCTTTCATATATTATGGTGACCAAAACTGCATGGAGTACTCAAGGTGAGGCTGCCCCAGTGCAGAGCAAAGTGAGAGAATCCCCTCCCTTGACCGGCTGGTGATGCTGTGCCTGATGCCCCCCAGGACATGGTTGGCCCTCCTGGCTGCCAGGGCACTGCTGACTCATATTCAACTTTCCGTAGACCAAGACTCCAGGTCCCTTTCCATGGCACTGCTTTCCAGCATCTCATTCCCCAGTCTGTACATACATCTGGGGTTACCCCATCCCAGGTGCAGAATCCAGCATTTTCCCTTGTTGAACTTTATACGGTTGGTGATTGCCTGTCCTCTAATTTGTTGAAGGGCTTCTGCAGGGCCTCTTTGAACCTTTTTGTTATCCACAGCACTAGAGATAAATCTTCTACTCTTTTTTAAGTTTCAGTAAATAAAACCAGGAGTAGGAAAAAAATTAAATGTGTTATTTGTGTTCTACCTCAAACAGATAGTTCTTATGCATGTTTGTGTCAGTTAAAACTTTCATATATTGGAATCTTAAAGGCAACATCAACAGAAGTGCAAACACTTGAATATTTCCGTGTTATCTTTTTTCTTTTTTTGCCCTGTCTAGATGCAAAACTTTGAGATAAGGTCCAGGTATCTGCTGGTGTCACTAGCTTTTCCTCCCTTTTTTGAAAGGACAGCTTAGAGATATTCTCATGCAAATGAGATGCAAGTTGCAGTGCTCCAATTCCAGTGGTGATTTGTCACCATTTAATGCCTCCTCTTCAGCTAAACCGTGGGGTTGTCCCAGCTTGAGGAAGAGCAGGTGTTTGGAAATGGCAATGCTGATCTTACATTTGTGAGTCTGGCATTGCTGTGGACATATCTTCTGTTTCTCAGTGCTGCGTCAAGTCAGACTGTTCTTCAGATCTTTCCCTGTGAGAACATATCTCTCTTCGTGGCTCCAAGACAGAAACAACAGACTAGACGATGAGTAGGCTGAAGTTTTTTTAGAGACCTTGCCTTACATTTGAGATGGGAAGTGAATGAATTACCAGGAGAATACTGCCCCATGTCTGACTGATGCTCTGAGCCACCACTTCAGGTAGCAGTGGAAGAAAACACCTTAACTCTGTGTGAATTTCCAGTGCCTGGGCTGGGGAAAGCTCTGGGGCTAGCTGCAGGAAACAATGACTCTGTACAGGTAATATCTCTTTGTCAGTTGTACCTTTAAGTAATGAGCCCCATGGGACAAAATAACGTTATCATCTGGTACAGTTAGTGTCTGCTGCTTTAATAATAATTCACCAGATGATTTCTTTATTATTTTAATAAGGTGTTATTTCTCTTTGTAATGTACATACAGTGCTTCTGTTTCTAACATTATGTTCCGAAATACCAGAAAATAGCCTACAGTTTTCTCATCAGAAGACAGACAATTAACAAATAAGAAAGGAAGTAAACAGCCTGCAAATTCTGAATCTGACAGAATACCAAACTAATTGAGTGCAGGAGTGGCAGAGCACAGGAATGACAACTGAACCATGAGTGTATATGAAAGCATGTTTGTGAGACTGCAGTTGCTTGTTCCATAATAAGTGAGTGGCTGCACTGAATTTAGGATTCTGAGAAAGATGAGAAATCCTTTTTGACACATTATATGAGTGTCTTAGGCTTCAGGGTAAAAAGTTACATTTGTAAGATTAAAAATTACAGTCCTCTTAGAGGCACTGAAGTGAATTATGATGACTCTTTTAAAGGTCTCTATCACAACTCCATTGCTCTTTCATCACTTTAATCACTGACTTTAATAAACTGGACTGTAGGAAAACTTTTCTTTTGTCCTCAAATATTACCTTCTCTTCAGCGCTGATCATTAATAGTAATAAATAACAATAAATAAAATCAAAATTAATTTAAAACCAAAAGAGTTAATAGTTTTTTTCTGACTCATGAAATCAAGCTCATAATTGCACAAAAAGATGCAGACAGTCTCTGGTTCTTCATGGAAAGACCTGTGAATTTCAAATGTTATTGCAATGATTATTTGTTAGACAATTTTTATTGTCTATCCTCATAATTTTTTTTGCTGCTTATTCAACAAGCAGAAATTAGACTATCTCCATTGTTTGTGATGTAGAACAGTATTTGAAAGTTTACTCTCACTGAGAGTAAACATGGTTACAGAAAATTATGCATGAAGATAACTAGCATCACAGAAATGTCCTGCTGGAAATTCAGAGCCTGTTCTTTGCTATCTAATCACTATAGACAGACTTAGACTCAATTCAAAAGTCTTCTGCTGCATCTGACTCTGGATCTTGTGCCCACATGAAGCCACAGGGGATGGAGAGTGCATATGTGAGCAGATTTGGTTGTAAGCCACAGCCTGCAAAGCATTTTCTTGGCCACTATCCAGCAGCTAAGAAATACACTTACAGAAATAAGGATCTCTGAAGAAGCCGTGAACTGAAAAAGCAGATGAGGTTTTTTATGAGTTTATTGATTTCCATGTTCTGGATTAGGCAGAAGAGCAGTATGCAGATATATCAATGTAACGTCCAGGCTCCTGTGAGCATTGCTGCATGCCTGGGTCCTGGGAATAGTTAACTACAAGCAGAGCCATTGCCTGGCAAGTGGAGATTTGGACTAGTATGTCAAATATTAGACCAGTTATGAGCTCATTTTCAAAACAGGGGCCTGTGGCTCTGTGTCTTAAATCAATCCTGATGAACCTCTGAATCGGCAAATTAAAGGGCTCATGTTTCCCCATCTGCAGCCATTATCAAACTGGTTACTGCAATATAAAGGCTGAGTATGTAAAGGACGGGTTATGTGGAAAGGCTCATACATGGCATAGACTGAGTACTTTCAAGATCCATTTTGAAGGAAGTACTTAGCACCTCACCAGTGTATTGCCAGTTATTTTGCATTCTGGGTGGAAAGTGACCTCTGTTAAGGACGGAGTAACGCAATTTCAATGTTTTGACTCTATATTTAGAGGTTAACACAGATAGTTCTTGTAAGTGCTTTAATTAAAATCTAATCCTTAAAAGATAATTTGCAGTAGTTTAGCTACAGTGGACTGCTTCCATAGTAGAAAAATCTTCAAGGTGGAAAGAAGAATAGTGAAAATGACCTTCTGTTTTCTCCCTTTGAGTGCAGTGACGTCTGGCTGTTGTATGGGGCCACTACTGAGTACAGACTGGAAATTCAATGCAATGCAATTCTCCAAGGGAAAATGCCACTCCATTCTGTTAAGCATAGGCATTGAGTGTGTTTTTCTGCAGAATGAACAGGCCTTTTTTGGACTCTGCTAGAGAAACTCTTTTTCTTAGAAATACTATTTTTTTCCACCTCATTTCACTTTTAAGAAACTTATTTGCAGGGAAAACTAAAAACTTTATTGGTTTTTGAAAACACTGAAACTTTTAATCAAAAGAAAGACAACGAAGAAAAAGAAAAATAGCATCAAAGCTGGAATATTTTAATGGATGCTTTATATCTTATGCCTGTTTTGGTTTAAAAGAAATTCTCTCTCCCTTGAGACAGACTTCAACAAAAAAGTCTGAACAGAACCATCACTTACTTTAAAAATGTAGGATGGTAGCAACAATCTTAGGCTTTACTCTATAACAGTAATTTAACAAAACTGACACTCTCCTGCTGATTACTGCTGATATGGTCTTGCTACTAGGCAATCATCTTGAGTTCAAAGCAGTGGAAAAGTTTATGGCTTTGAGGACTGCATCATGGTGTGACCAGTCCTCTGTGTTGGTGCTGGCGCTCTGCAGAAGGAGTACTGCTACTGAAAGCCTTTAGTCAGCTGACTAGAGAGTGTAACCACTCGAGGCAACCCTGTGACCCTGGAAAAATGAAAGTATTGCACAAGAGGACAAGACTCACCTTTCAGTTGAAGAGTTGGGTACTTGCCTTTGAACTCCTCACAAATAAAAACAGGTTAAGCTTCATAAAGCACAGCATAAACAAAAAAGTTAAGTATAGAGACTGGCATGTCACACACAGTGCCTTCTGCCCACTTGGATACACCATACAGTTAGAAATATGTACATAATAACAAATGATTAAGCTTTAGTTTGTTTCCAAATTAATTTCCCTTCACTAGAGTGTTTTGTATTTTAGGCATGGAAAATATTTCTTTGGAACTAGGGTTTCATTCTGGAAAATGTTATCAGAGTTTGTTGGACTGGAAATAAACACCCTGGAAAAAAAGTGGGAGAACACTATAAAGCATTAAATTATTTTCCATTTATTTATTCTCTTTTGAAGATACCAAACTTCTTCTGAAACAATTCCAACACTCCTGAAATGAAAATTTAATAGGTCAATGGTAGGAAATTTGCAAATAATAACTTTGTGCCAAGGAGAGGGTATGAAAATTTTCTTGCATTTGATTTGTTAAAAAATCAGTTTATGACGGAAATGTTGGCTGGAATAATTTTGATCTCTTGTGGCTTGTACTTTTCTGGTCCATTTTATGATAGAATAACCTTTCTTGCCCATTCAGTCAACTTCTTGAATAACTGCAGATTTGATAACCTGGCCTGGGTATGGAAATGGTTGAAAATTGTTGTTACACACCCCATCTTTTTAATGATTCCTTATTCAGCATTTTGTTCTGTTGAATTCTTTCCAGCATTTTCGTAGACTCTCTTACTGTGCCTGACTTAAATTTATGTCTGCTTACCCACTAAGATAGCAGAAGGTGTTCATGTATCTTGGTAAATGAACAAAAACTAGTCTATCGTGGAACTCACTGAATAAACTACCCATGAATATGTGTTCAGAAAGTGGCAGCAGGGAACAGTTGGGACTGGAACACCAAAATCTTTGAGGGAAAGACAAATGAGCTGATGAAAACTGATTAGAATCAAACACTGTTGAGGAAACATGCAGCATAGAGAGGCATTCAAAGCAGAGACAGGCAGCACGATATCCTCTGTGTTCATTACAGTGGAATCTAGGTGTCAAAAATGAAACAAGAAACTAATGTAGGTCAGGAAAGTTATTAAAAGTACTATCAAATATTTGCAGTCAAACACTCAGGATAAAATGAACCTGGAGGGAAAAAAGAGAAGTGCTGGTTCGGCTGCAGTAAGTGCCATTCCTGAATGAAACATGAAACAATGCAAGAAGGCCTAACAGTCCTCCTCCACCTACTCCCTCCTCTATGCCTCTCAAAAAGGAAAGAAAATAAAATCTGAACAACTTAGAACTTTTTAAGACTGCCATTTAAAAAACCTTTATGGAACAATAGTGAGAGAAGAAAGGGCGGCAGGACAATGTTGATGAAGTTTGATATTGTACTTTGTGAAATAGTCATTTGGCTTGTCTTGGTCCTATGGACAGGAAATAAAAGACTACAAACCAGCATGATAGGCTCCAGTGTATCTTGTCTGGGGTTTCAGAGTCTGTTTCCTATTTGATAGAACCTGCATCCAGAGATCTCTTTCTCCAAAGGAGGAAATTGATACAATTTTGAGAATGGTATCTAAATCTTATAATGTTGACTGTTATTTGACTCCTTTTGGTGCTGACAGGAATCAAGAGCATCCAGTATCACACACTGCACATGTGGATTTGAAAAATACCCTCATCTCCCTTATCGTTCTTAGAAAGATGCTCTACCCATTCTTTAATACAATTAGTGATTTTCTGTGAGGATTCTGTTAGGAGCATGGCTACTTCCCCTACTGGGAGAGACACCAACTCACTACATACTGTATTAGCACACAAGCATAACTCAGGTCTTTAATCATAATGGGGTTCACTGTAACCTTGTGAGTAGTTTCCAGAATTTTAATGAAAGAAGCAGGGTTTGTTATTCCACGTGCATTTCTACTGAACAAAATGTTCTGTTTTCCTAAACCAATGCCAAAGGAGTTCTCTTTGTCTTCAGGAGGGCTGACTGAAAACTTAGTGTTCAAATATGATGTTTATTTTTTTTGCTCTTAAAATTTGTTTCCACAAATAATTTCCAGCTTTCACTCTTTTGAATTTTGTTTTGTTCAGAAGAAAAGAGTGGGAGAGCTTATAATTTGCCATAGATACATGTGACCCTGCCTACAGAAATGTTGTGTCTTCATCCAATGGTAACTAATGTGGGTGTTAAGAGCACCTCAACCTATTTCGACAGGGTCAGCCCAGACACAGCCAACAGCAATAGTCTTCATGCACACTCACCACTCGCTTTAACCCTGCAAGCATCTATTGCTGACTTTTTTTTTTCTCTATCAGCCAGATGAAGATTCTCATGCAAGTATGTCTTTGCCTGCTCCTAGACAAGGACCAATGGGGTCTTTAAGGGTCCTATCCTTGTGACTAATTGTGAGCATCTCCAATACAGGACTTACAGCTAGTCTTGCCACTTAATACTCAATGTACATCTAGTTTATATAGTCAGTAATGTCTCTAATGCAATCCATTTTATCAAAAAGTCAATGTCTGTGTTTTCTGGATGAATCATATTCTCAATTCCATTACTCTAAGGGAATCAGCCTCACTGAAGATACCTACAATGCCATTAGAAAAAGATTAATTCCACAGTAAGGTTTCATTGTATCACAAAACTAATCTATACACCTGTTCCTTTTGCTCTCAAAATCGTGTTATGGGCAAACAGGGAACACAACTGACATGCAGACAGAGTAATTTATTGTTAGTCTCATTAAAGTCTTGACACATACAACAAACGGTTGTTAGAAGCCCAGGCACAATAATAATAACACTCATCATCCAAAGGAGCGGAGGAAAAACAAACAAACAAACAGACAAACAAATGAACAAAAACCATCTTATTAACAACACGGTTAAAATGTTAATTGAAAAAAAAACAATCTGCAAAGCCCAAATTTCCTCTTGCCTCCCCGGTTGTTTCACTGATGTTATGGTCACTCCCTCTATGAATCACCATGTCACAACTTCAGAGTTGCTCCAGAAGAAGGGGATGAAAATATTAAGTCATTGATGCCCTGGATGCTTTGCCAAAAGGGGTTTGATACTTGTCACAGTGATTTCTTCTCTCTTGATCCTGCAGTCTCCTTGGGGGTTACTAATCTCATTTCCTCACATGACTACATATATATATATATATATATATATATATATGTTCTTTCTTTTCATTGCTCGTCAGTTATTCATTATTTTTTCAGTTGTCTTTGTTGTCCCTGATTTGCAGAGCTGCACTCGTGTTGTGACAAGTGGCTGCCACTGTGATTTGTGTTCGCTGTAGGGGACCTCTGATATCTGCTGGTGTTGGTACTCTTCCCCAGCACATTTTATTCTAGAAATTATGCCACAAAACATGGCTACTGGGTACAACTATTAACAATAACCATTAAGCACATCATGACACAACTAAAACAAAGCTAAAACCAATTTGTGGAACAGTTACCCAGTTGCTAGATAATTGTTATCGCAGTTCAAACAAGCTAAATTGAGCTCAATACAAGTCAACCTCAGTCCTGAGGTCTATTCTCTCTTACAGCTAATGGCAATTTGCATTTTCTGTGCTACAACATATAGCTTAGGACTGCAGATGGAGTGGGGATGGAAAGTGGATGCTGCAGCAAAGTATGGGCTGCAAAGAGAACTGAGATATGGGAAAATATTTTGGCTGTGCAATGGCTTGAGGGCCTTGTGTAAGGCTCATCTAACAGCTAGAGCATGAGTTAGGATGCCATTCATTTTCAGTATGCATATATGATTCAGTGACATCATTGTACTGGACATGTCCCCTGCTGAGAGTCCCTTGCATTCATGCAGGTTCCTTTCCTGGTGCAGTGCCGACCACATAGATTCTTCACAGAAAAATATACCAAGAAATTCAGTGAGGTCAACCTCTTTTGAAATATCCTTGTCAAGGATCTTGAACGCTGGCCTTAAGCCTTTTCTCTTTAACCGGTGGAAGCTGCCATTTGAGTTATGCTTGTAACCTTTGCTATACTGTGTTTAACTCCCAGTGGAATCCCTTAGAAACCATGTTCAATGTATAGAAAATCTATATTAAGTTCTCTTGGCTAAGCTTTGTTTCTATAAGTTCTTACTCTCTTGCATTGCATCGTTAAAATATAAAATTATCATCACAATCCATCTCATTTGTTGTAACAAAAATTTCATCAACACTCAAGAGAGTGTTTCATTAAATACATATCATTTAGATCTTCTCTTGCTCCGGCCAATTGCTTCCGTCAGTCTGAAACCCGCTGCTTATTTAATTCTCCTTACAATAACTATCAGCTTAAGAAATTTTCAGAAAATATTCTTTTCACCACAAAGAAAAAATCAAGCATGTTGTGAATTTCCATCTTCTTTTTTTGCCAAAGTGTACAGAAAAAAGTATCCTTCAAATAATGGCATTTCCAAACGAGTCAAGACGTTTTATTGTAGTATTTTTAGATGAACACTTTTTTTTTTCTGTTCAGAACAACCCACAGCTTTGAAGTTTCTTTGAATGCAAACATTATTGACATTGGTGTGTAAAAGTAATAATTTAAGAAAACAGCTCTCAAGCAGCTCTCAAAAGCAGTCTTTGTAACATATTTTTATAGTCCACAACAGTCACCACATGATTCCCTCCTGTTTTGTATTTCAGAAAGAAGTGGCACTCTCAGGAAAGAAAGAAGCAACTGGAAATCTTCTTAGGAATGAGGGTCAACAGTGGGGATTTCATGAACCTTCAGCAACATGTCAGTTAAAGGGAAGAAGAGAACAGAATAAAACTTGTATCCTATATTCTTTCTGGCTCAGTAGTTTTGGGAAAAAAAGGGATACAGATATTTATAGAAAGAGAAAAAAAAGGTCATCAAGAATTCTCATCATTAAAGAAAACTAAAATACATTAAAGCCTTTTCTTGAGTCACAGATTAGTCTAAGCTATGATAAATACTGGGAAGGGTGAGGCTTTTGGAAATACCTAACAAACAGAAATAGGTGCACCCACCTGAATATCTTCTTATATACTCTCATGTGACAAAAATATTAGCCTTTGAAGTCATGCTCACAGGTGTTTCAAATTTAAACATCTCTAAGTTTCTGTGCAAATTGTTAATCATAACACCTCCTATTATTTGTGAGCAGATATTTTGCTCTCACACAGGCAGCATGACTGATAGGTTTTTCTCCCACCATTTTATATGAATAATGAGTTGTTCCAATGCACACATAAAAAGGACATAATTTAGAGTTAGTTATCATTTCCAGACTGTGCTTTATATATTTTTTACTGAGTAGAAAATGAGCCCATAACTTACTGCAGTAATTTCTACTTCTTTTTTTCAGTATTTTTCAACATAGAGTATTTCCTCTGAAAACTATCTTAGAACATGCAGTCAGTGATGTTTTTTTTAAACATTTCTGTTGTTTATTTTGTTTGTTTTACTTTGTTTTCAGTTTGATTTAAAGAAACTGCTTCTGGAAAATTTGGATTTAAATTCTGAGATTTGTTCTATGTATTTTAGAAGAAATGTATGCTCTTGTTTTCACAGTTAAGCATTATATGATATCTTTCTCAAGTACCAAGATACTCTTTCTTGAGTATCTTTCACCAAGCCAAGATGAAAGATATATGCCTGGAATTTAAGTGGAGAAAAATGCATCAAAACTAAGGCAGAGACCCATTTGAAACTCTAAGATGTTAAAATGCAAGGAAGTTTTGGTTATTGCAGAAGTGACGTACACTGAAATTTTTTCAATTTTTTTTGTACTTCAACTGCTCTGAGTTACTTTGTGCATTATTTATGAACTTATTCATGGTTGTTGAGCTAAGGTTACCTTTTATTGTTTAGTTTGGTGAGTAATTAACTTTGTCTCATAGGTTATGCCTACTGCTGCAATTCCAGAAGCATATGGAGGGGAAACAATCTTCATTGTTGATTTTTTTTATTTCACTCTGTAGACAGATATATTTATTCACCTCAAGTTGTAACATTCATTCTCCACTGCTTTATGCCTAGCATAGCTACTAATAATTACACCTGTGTACCATGGGAGCCTAAGCTTTTTTGTCAGAGCAAGAGAGTGACATCCTCAGCCCTGCACATACAAAGGAAGGGTAAAAAAAAAAAAAAAAAAGAAAAAGAAAACCCAAACCAAACACAACAAACCCACAGGAACATCATACTTCAGTTTTATTTGTTTGTCACTATTTCTCCATTGTATTCAGAACCAGCTGCCAGAACTAACAGAATCTCTTGCTATTCTGTAATTACCCAACTGATACACAGAAGAGCCAGCTCTTCTCCCTCTAAATAAAGAAGATGGAGAAACTACATAAAATGTGCTCTAACAAGTTACTTCAATGAACCATCTACAACTGGTACCCTTTTGCTAGAAATTAAGTGAGGCTAGCTGCTTCTGAAGATGCAAGAAACACTAGATAATGATGAACTAACTTGTCATAACGACCAATTAGTAGTTGGCTTGTGAAATGAAGCTGTAAGGATGGTATTCAATCACCTTATTTTTTCAAACACCTTTTTTTATACTGCTTTTCCACCTGCCTTGTTTCTCTACAGCAGCACTGATTGAGCTCATTATCTTCATAAATGTCTACTGTTCTGACCCTTGAGAATTTCTTGGCCTTTCTGTGTCAAAGAAGTATATTTATAGGCTGGTTATGCAGTATGTTAAAGTGACACGTCTTTTTCTCTGTTTCATGTTGAATAAGTAAGTGATAAAAAATCACATAAAATAGTCACAGCAAAACTGTACAATATCAGGAACATCAGGAAACTCAGGTACAGACAAGCTAGAGGACATTTCTTCAGCTTATCCAATGATTTCCACCTTTTGATATTAGAAGTGATATAATCACTGTCATAAACATCAGCTTTTATGCCTCAGTACTCCCACAGGGAAACTGTTCTTACTTTCATGCTTATGACTGAAAATTGGCTCCACATTTTTAATGTAAATTTATTTATGGACAGTGTTTATCCCTTTGACAAGTCCTGTCTTTTATTTTTTTTTTTTTTATAGTTTGCTCTTCAGAGAAGCCCGCAAGATGCTCTTGGATCCTCACTCAGTCTTTGTTTTACTAAAGAAGTTGAGGTTTCCTAACCTCTCATCAAAAGATCATCCCACAAACTTTATTTTTCCTTACCTGATTTGAAACTGGTTTGTGCTAGGACCTGGAGATTTGTAAAAAATTCCAGGTAAGGTTTTATCAATTTCTAATAAAACATTTCATGGCATCCACACATCTACTAGAAATAGTTTGTCTAAGTAGAGTCTTTGGGAAACTGCATTTGTTTTTTCTTCAGGGGTACATTGTTTTGTTGTTTTATTGCTCTTTGGTGTGTCTATAACTCACTCTAGAAAATCTCATTCTGTTTCCCTGTTTACCGTTTTCCAATATTTAGTTTATTTGCTGATATTTCTTTTATTACTATTACAGTTTTATTCTTTCTGTTTTTATTGACATTCTTTGCTGTGTGGAAGTCTGAAACTGTTCTCCTTTTTTTTTTTTTTTTTCCTTTTCTTTTTCAAGGTTCAGGTTTTGGATAGCTAATAATAGTCTTAATAAAATTCCAGGTGGCCTGTCCATTCGACTCCCAAAGTTTCTCAGTATAGTCAACATTACATTTCTCTTCTTTTATCAAAGGTTCCTCTTTTGACATGAATAATCTCAATTACAGATTTACCTTTATTACTTAATTTGTTTTAGATCAAGTTAAGTCCAGATCACTCTGCTTGAGTTAATTTTCTATAGCCAGTTTTTCTCCATTGTACTCATTACTTGCCAAAACTAAATTTTCTATTTTTTTTCAGCTAGTAGCTGAGAGAAAATATTCCTCATGCTATTATATCCAGGCACACTTGTACTAAAATTACTATAACTTCCATCTCTATACCTGGAAAGAAATATCCTTGCAGAAAAAAAAAAAAAAAGAAAAGGTTGGTACTTTGTTTCTTAAATTCTATTGCAAATGTTTTCATCCACATACCAGTCCAATACTGTGAAGTCTGTACTAGAGTCCTTAACTTTCCTTTAGCAGATCAGAAATATTCCACTGAAGATTAGTTGTGGCTCTGTATCTTCCTTGGTCTGGCATCATCGTTCTTGTTCTCTTCCAGCTGAAATCTGGCAATAGTTTTTCTCATTGGCAAGGACTGGATTCTTCCTTTCTCCCACTGGGATCCATTTCATCCTCAAGTTCAGATTCAAGTCTCAAGTTTCAGCCTCACGGACTCACTGAACTTGATCCCCTCTACAGTAATGAGCTTTGAAAGCACAATCAGACCAAATTCAAATACAGAAGCCATGGATGTTGCATTTCCTATAGATCATCAGTTGTTCAACACTTTCTATTTAACGTTAGGGCTCTTTTTCATCATTCCCAAATCAAGGCCAGTGCCAAATAGGACAGGAACAGAAATAGTAAGTGATATTTTCATTACAGCTGCATTCAATTATTATGGCTCATTATTATAGGGTGTTTTAGTTTGTATTATTATAAAATGCTAGGTCATGCAAATGCTCCCGCTCCAGTTATTCTGACAGAATATTGACTATCCAATATTCTATTCCAGTATTTTTCATCATTATTTTGACTTAGAATTCTTTAACTAATTTATATTTTCCCTAAATAACAATCCTTTATGACTGACACTTGCCTTACACTCCTGCAGCTAGCTTTCACTTGCTGTTCAGACACATAAAAATCAATGGAAGTTCTGCCTGGGTAGTTCACGTCAGAGACTCTGCAAATCCTCACATTTTCCAGTCAAGGTTCTCAGTAGGTGGAGTCCGTATCAGTGGTAGGGGCTAGGATTGGCCCCATAGCTGCAAAATGATCTTCTAAGTTATTTGTACATTTATCACTGTAGTACATGAACACCTTGCATGTTCTCTCTGTAGATTTTTGTAGACATACTTTACAGTGAATTTAGTTGGAGAAAATACACTTGGTTTAGCTGTTAATTGCTGACAGACGTAACAAAAAAGTAGATGAGGCAGACATAATGGGAGCACAATGTAATGCTATCTGGCTAACGATTTTAGGGACCGTCCCTAATAACTGTGTGCTCTACCAGCCTGTCTCATCGAGATACTGTTGTGAAGAGTGTTTCCCTTTTCTGTCAAAGCAGAGCTGGGGATGTGATCAAAGAGGACCCGCAGCATTTATTAATGTAGTGTTACAAGTCAAATGTTTCCATTTTCCCAGGAAAATAAAAAGAACCGTCATTACAAGGGTGTGAATTACTGGTTAAAGCAAAAATCAGGGGAGAGAAGCTCTGGATTCTCTTCCTGTTGCCAATAGAGCAGACGATTATGGTTTCAGACTTACCATTTCCAGTCTAGTTTGCAGAGGTTCCATTAACTTTAGCTGAAGCAGGTGTGCTCAACACCTTCGAAAATAGGCTTCCTAATTGTTTGTTCTCTAGCTTCCCTATCGTAAATGAGGAAGAAAAAACCAAGATCTAACTCACTGTTTGTAAAGAGCACTGAAATGTCCATTTAAATACAAAAGGCATAGCAACTACTCTGGCAAAGCTGCCCTTTCTGAGCTTAGCTACGCATAACAGATGCAATATTTCAAGGAATGATAGATATAATGCTGTACCCCTCCCATTACTGATCTTGCCCTTGCCCTTGAATTTTTCCAGGCTCTAGCTCCTTCAAGCCTCCGAACTAAAAGGTCCTTGATGTACTCTGCTGCAAATAGTAGGATCTCATGAAGTAGGTTTTAAAACAACAAATCAGTCTGCAATGGCTGCTCATTTCATAAAACTCTTTAATATTTCAGGCTGTAAAATTTTTTTTATATTTCACAAGATGGCTTTTAGAGCTTTCAGGTTCCTGATTTGCAGGGAGAAGTTAGTACTACTATCGCGAAGCACTTGTATAATATTAAGCTGATAAAATTGCTTTAGGTTTAGTAATATACAAAGGGATAAATCATTCATCCCTTTGTGCTAACTGGAAAAAATACAGACCCACCATTTGTGAAACAATATTTGTTAGCAGATTATCCATTAGCACACAATTAACTTATTTCACTTAGGATCTGTATTCAATTTTACATTGCAAATAAGAGATAAAAATACATCTGTGTATCAGGATTTACACAGTAACTCTTTGTGGGGATCCTTTGCTGAGAGCTACTCTATTTTGCAGGGTTGTATTTAGGTTGTTATGTGCTGCCACTGCTGCTGCTGCACAAAGTGTTTAACTGTTTCAATATCTGCAGCAGAAACATGCTTCATATAGCATGGTGTCTTCCAGCTACCCACCTTTCTCCTTGCTTTGCTGATGACATCTTCCCTGATGGAGGAAGAGAAGGCAAACCATCACATCACCATCAAATCACAGAGACCTGGTGCAGCTGCAGATGGGTATCTGCTGTCTCTTTGAAGGTTTTTCCAAGCAGCCCAACCAAGCCCCTGTCATTTTGCCACAAGTGGGCAGTAATTAACTGCTAATTGAAATCACAAGAATCAGCTCCCTCACTCCTTGCTGAGACTCATAACCCTCAGACTTCCCTTTCTTTGGCCCTACCTGACAATCTGCTCCAGGAAGGAACCTGGTAGTTAGCACCAATTTGCCCCAGCATTCTTAAAGAAAGAGATTTAATAGTTTGCACAGGAGTTTGGGAATGTGTGTTTTCTGTTTGAGGCTTGGGGCAGAATGACTCCCAAAGCCACCGCTATTCCTTGTTCAAGCCTTGTGTTCTTCTCCAAGCAACTGAAATAAGAAACTTGAGAACTGGGTTTGCATAACAGGGTATTTGCAAAATTGAAATTTCTGACAAAGATTAAAAACTCAGAAAAACCCAAGATAAGCAAACCAACTTATTTTTTTGTATGATTGGCAAGGCTTTTGGGGCCAATGCTGTGTGGTGCTAATACATTTTGTTTGTTGCACTTGCTATCTTAAACAATGGAATACCTGCTTCTAGTAAACGGGATGATATCTGAAAAGGTATTTTTTAAAGGACAGACTCTTGCCTTTTTCTTTGTGGGAACACTGTCACCATGCTCTTTTGAAAAACTGAGAATGGTTTTACTTCACTTCAGGCTCTTTTTAAACTAGGATGTAACTTACGACTATATCACAAGACAGATAATACTTTATAACAAAAAGCCATACATAAACATGGCATACCTGTCTTGACACATACCAGCAGGGTGAATTAAACACTAAGAGAAGTTTGTCTCATTTTAAGTTAACGTATCTTGAAATGTGCCGACAACAGGCATTGAAAGCTTCCAGACTCCGGGCAGGACAGAAGAGCTGGAGTATGTGAGAGATGAACCTGGATAAAGACTGAGCCATGAATGTCTGCGAAACTGTTTGTAGGAAGCTAGAATATATGTAGTCCAACATGGGAAAAATGACAGTTCTCATGGCAGTGGGAGACTTCAGTTCAAAGGTGAGATGTATCCAGAAGGAAGGTCTAGGCCAGCAACTTCTTTTCTCCTGGTCAAGAAGTACCCGTTTAGCCTCTGTGGGAACAATAACTCTTTTCCTCATCCTGCTATGGACATTTCTCTGTCACTGTTCTGCTTATAAAGGTGTTAATTGTCAAAACAGCCACATGAAGCAGTCTGTGGATAGCCCACACACACAGAGACAAGGTGGGACATTTCCTACCTCTTGAGACTGCCTAGGTCCTCTCTCTGTCCATGCAGAACTAGGCATATCTGGGCTCTGTGGTTTACTGAAGAGTGTTCTGTCAGCTGGCTGTGCCAAAGCCCTTTTCTGCATGGAAAAGTCCAGTGTGATCAAAAAATTCTCAGCACATCCACTAATCAAGAAAATGTTATTCTGTAGTCAATCCCACCACAGTATCATGTCTCATTTGCTCTTCTGACCACCCCTGCTCATTGAGCAGATGTCTTCAGTGATCTGTTTATGATGACGCAGCCAGAGTACTACTTCATTTTTGGTTGAAAATGGCCCCCCTTTTTTTTTCTTTTTTTTTTTTTTTTTTTTCTCCTTTTCTTTTCTTTATTTGAAAGAAAGGCAGTTCAGGGAATTTTAATATGAAGCAAAACAAGTGGTAAATAAATAGACAACCAGATAAGAAAAGGTTAAGGTTAAAGAAACACTGGAAGGAAGCAAAGAGGTTTAGATGAAACTTATTTGCTTTCAAAAAAGTGCAAAGATTGCATAAAAGGAAAAAGAAAGTAAAAGAAAAAGAAAGGTTTTAAATGCATGTATGAAGTCCATGTGTAATTTTAGGTGGCTACTTAGGAAGAGAACAAGTCAAGTAATTGAAAGAAGAAATGAAATTGCAAGGAATCACAGGATTTCAAATTAAGTGAACAAATTGTATGGGGGAGGTGTACAGACCATACAACACAATAGCTTGAATTGGCAGACAGCCCGCAGCAGTGGTTCTGAGTGAATGGCCCTTCATCTCCTGTGGCAAATTGAAGATAATTCCAGCATTTCATAGTCATTTCACTTTTATTATCACCAAAAGTTTAGGCCAGTATTCTATTACCTTGAATGTTTTTTATGGTGCCAAGTTGAGCTGGACAAGAAATGAACTTGATGATAAACTTGTTGACTGAAGAAGATAAAAGAAGAAGGTAAGGTTTTTAAGATTATTAGACATTTAAGAAAATGAAAGAATAAAGAGTATTCAAATAATTAATTTGGAATTGAACAGAAAATATTTCACTTTTTTTTAAAATAATTTTAGATCTTTCTAAACTTTTTTGAAAACCATATGTCAATACAAAGACTAGAAATGCTATTTCAAGAGATCACTATTTTACACTCTAAAATGTCAAAGAATTATGACAATTTCAAAGCAAAACATTTATATCAATGAGCAGCTTTTTTCCTGCTTCAAAAAGTCTTGCCTCTTTGAATTGTCCCAAATAGAAGTTTCTCCTGATTTGGATCACAACCCAGCTTCAAAAAGTGTTGGTTATTTGTACATTCACTGACAATTCTGAATCAAATTTGGTGTCAAAAGCCCAAGCTGTAATTAGCCTTTGAAGCATAAATTTTTATGACAATGACTTGAATGTGTCTGAATCTGTCAATAAAAAAGCCTGTGGTCCAGCCAATGTGAAAAAGTAGGAATAAACTGAGGTAGAGAGAACTGAATAAATCAAAATAAGCTACCAGCTAGTATGGTGACTGTATTAGTCTCATGCTCAGTTCGTATTCTTCTTACCTCCCAAATAAATCTGCTGTTTAAATTTGTGTTTGCTGCACTCAGTGCAACATGAAAAAAACATTTTTTTGCCTCAGAATTCTATGTCTCAAGAGGTATGGTGTGTTGTGTGACAACAGCTACCAGGTGCTCCTCTGCATCCAAGGTTCAAAGCAACATCGTCGTTTTCTCTCCTGCCCTTCTTCCTGCACTTCCTTATGAAGATGTTTTCCTTGGAAGTGTTGCTCACTACTCATTGCCAATGTCCAAGTTTTACTCTGCAAATGAACCTCAGCTCCTGTGACTTGACACATGACTATCGCAGACATTTGGGAACATGAGGAGAAAGTGGTACAGACTATAATGAGATCATGTAAAATTCAATGCAGCATATTAAATGTAACAATTTTAAAATTCATATATTTAATTGGCAGCCAAATGCAGCTCTTCCTAGGGAGGTGATATGTGCTCCTGGCTTTTGCTTTTCTTGTGAAAACTGTCAGTCACATTCTGCATCAGCCTAAGTTTATGCTTAGCTTTATCAGGCAGACCAGTCACAGCACTGAATGGCATTACTGTAGTCTTTCGGTAAATGAAAGTGTAGATAACCATCTCAGATACCAGTTGGGAAAAAGGTACTGATGCAAGTAGCTGAAGGCTCTATTCACTACATAATTCACATTTCTCATGGAGGAAAATATGATCCATAAATTGTTTTAGACTTTCTTACTGATAAAACAGCAAGAATTTTGTTGCTGATGAGCATAAGATGCAGTAATAGATAACTATGTGTGCATACACAGTAAAGAAAAAAGATTTGTATTTTATCAACAGAGTAAAGGATTAAAAATGTAACCCTGGATGTTTTGAAAATTACAACAGTGTGAATGGAGAAAAATGTATCTTTTGTATGGCAATCACAATATGAATGATAATACAGAAGATCATTTGTCCCTTCTGTATTAGCTACCTACTGCATCTGTGGAAGCCATTTCAATCACAATAGCATAAAATAATTTCTAATGAAACAAATCTGAACAACCTGCCTGAATGTTCAAGGTGACTGGACACCTTTTGGACCATGAGATATTCAAGGATTATGCTACTTCTAGTGGTGGATCTCCTGCTCACTGCTACATGACACCACATTTAATATGCCATTTTTTTGAGTGGGGCATCTTAGCAGTGTCCTGCTATGCTAGCCAGACTGCTTGGGCTGGAGGCGTGCATCACAACAAAATTGTTTCAAACCTTCCGGTGAAAAGACAATAAGAAAACAGGAAACAGTTCTTTCCTATTTGGACCTTGTTTAAACAATTGTAAAACCAAAGGTAAATATTTAAACAGGCTTCATGTAATTTTTAGAAAAATGGTGTAGAATAGTAGTCTTCTCCCTTCCTTCTCCTTCAAAATCATGTGACCAGGATGACAAATATATTCCTTGGCTGCTGAACAGGATAATGATGATGGATCATTGTTCTTTGATGAAAAGCAATCCAGGAAGAGTTGCTGCTGTGTAGTTGAAAGAGGTCAGTATGTTTATAAAGTGTCCATCAAGAAAGACTTGTTAAGGATTCAGCCTCCATTGTCAGTCTTCCTTTATTTGATTTCTTGGATAGTTTTGCAACTATATACAGTATGATATATATATATATATTTACATATTTATAGTTTCAAAGCTGGGAATGATCTATGATACTTTTCCTAGTAAACTGTGTGCCAAGGAATAAGCCAGAGAGCTGGTGGGGAAAGGGAAGCAAAGAATTTTTTGAGGGAAAGGATGCTACTATATTTAGGGACAAGACTTGCTGCGATAAGCTCGAGTTTGCTAAAAAATGTGATCACTGACACAGAGATAATTCAGACATTGTTGGAAAGGTGGATTTACAAGCCTCGGCCAAAGTCAGATCAATAATTCAAAAGTTTGAAACTGCTGGAAAAGCTGCCAGGTATGTCACCTGGTGTGTGCAAATGAGCAAGAGGAGATGGTCTTCACAGGAGAAGAAACCTGTCTCAGATTGTCTCGATAGCCTGGGACAGGAGGTGGAACTGATTTTAGCACACCCTAAATTAGGATCAGTCAGAAGGTGAAACCTAGACAGGGAGGGACAGGGTTGTTGAGAGACTGGATACCAAAATTTTGGGAATGAATAACTTCATTGAAAGGCATTCTGGGTATATAACATTGCTCTAGGGACAGCCAGGGAGAAGGGCTGTGTAAGGTGGTCTAACCCATGCTCAGGGTAAGAACCACAGCGGCCAGTCAGGAGACCCCAACCAGTTCTCCATCCTTTCTGTGTGCTGTCTGCTCTGTGGGTTAGTGCTTTGAAAGTGCAGCAACAAAACCCTGCTTTGTGCCAGTTCTGGAGGCCATATTCTCTGGTGCATGAACTGTCGAGCACAGAAGTAAGGAAAGGTATTTATGGTTTCTCTGAAACCGCTGAAACAAAGTGGTTTTACTCAGTTGAGCCAGTCAGGAGTGGCCATCAGTGCTTGCTCTTTACTCCCACTTTCCATGTAGCTCTTTGGCAGCATCTTTTCAGGTCCTGTGTCCAGGGTGTACAGGTACACTGACTGTACAGGTTTCCCATGACTTGGTATGTGCAAGATCTCAAAATAAGCCCAGTGAAGATATCCCATTTGCCCAAGCACCTGGTGGGGCTCATCCTTCCCCAGAAAGTGAGGTAGATATTATGATTGAGAGACCTACTTAGAGCCTAAGCACCACTGGGATAACTCTCATCTAGGTGACTTTTCTATCACAGTAATATAGCTCTGATTTCCATGAGAGCTCCTTTCTGGTTCTGAGCAGGTTGTCCCATATCACCCAGTTTGCTGTCCCTTGCCAGTGATCACTCAGAATTTTTTGACTCAAAGTATGAGTCATTCCATACTTCAAGATTCCGTCCTTATTTGTGTATTGTACAAGGCACAGTTGGAAATAGTGGGAGGCCTGGGGAAGCTCTATCCTACTCCCCATTAACAGATGTACTCATACAGCAGCAGACTGCTTGACTTTCTGCTTATCTTAGACCCTGCTGTCCTGAATGACTATATGGGATGATGGATGACTTTGCTTTATTTACTGAGACAAAAATTATCTGACTCAACTTTAAACAGAGCTGGGTGGAGAACATCTGAAGTTGGCCAAACCAATTTGACAGGATTCCAAAGAAAATAAAACTCCTTTGAATCTTTCAGAAAAATAATGTTCTTCACATCTGCTACACTAATTATCAGGCAAAGTCTGAAGGAACAGAGATGGATATCCACCACAATCCCTACGTTTGGAAGTGATTAGTTCTACAACATTTTACTGCTCTAGGTTGACCATGAAAGGAGGGTAAATTTTAGCATATCTTTTTAATGTCATTATTTATTCCTTTGTTAATTATATACAAACACTGTTTATAGTGCTGGGTAGTAGGACAGTACTGGGTAAGGCAGTTGAACACAAAAGAGAGAAAAAACTAAAATCTGTCCTGTGATTACATGGTTTTCCTAGGTTTAGGAGTACAACTGCTGGTCTGGGGACAGTATCCAGCTCAGAATGGCTCTAAATCTCTGCAGATAAGAAGGTCAGAAGATACTTCCAGAAAAGAATCTCCGCATCTCACAACTTTTCCCTGTATATCTACCAATTATTAAAAACAGGGTGTCAGCTTAACCTGTCTTCTCTGACCCAGGCTGACAGTTCTTCAGGTAGGTGAACAGCTTAGATTTTTCAGAAACTTCAAAGGGGAGCTCCATACAACCTAGCTGATTTTACAGTGCTAAATTCAAAATCATGCTGTCTCCAAGCAAACATACACTAAATGACTGAACATTAATGTACCATATCAACCAGTATGCCTCCTAGATAATGACACAGGCAGAGTCTCTCATATATTCTTCCAAATAAAATGCAATGCATCTCCAAAAGATATTTGAGAATCTCTCTGTATATTTACTGGCAAGGTAATCTTTCTGTTCCATCCAACTGTTTCATAGCTCTGGAGCATATACTTTTCTTTCCCTTGTCCTCCTTCCTAGCCCTTATAAAGCTGACTTTATAAAGAACCATTTTTCAATATTGTAATACTTTATTAATGGAGCCTTAAACAATTGACTATCTGGCTTCTCATTTTGCATTTTAGCCTGACACATGCACGGTTTTTACTTTATATCCTTTATAGGATTTTGCATATAGTTTTGAAGAAAAAAAAATATATATTTATAATTCAGGGTAAATAAATTTTTTAGTGAGGACAAAAAGACAGTTACTACCATCACATGCTTGTAACTCACAGTTATTGTATCAGGAAGCAACCAGTATGTATGTGGTGCTGGGTACTACTTGCTGAGTGCGAGGGTGTCCCTGCCTTATGCTGGATGTTCTGAGGATTCTCTGAGTCAGTTCAAGATCACTGTTGAAAACATAGGCATTCAAGAAACTGAGTGGGTGACTAAGTTTGACTGTTAGAACTTTCATGCAAAAGTAGCTGGTTTAAGCCTGCTGTTTAGTGTCCTCATACTATCACAGTTACAACTATGATAGTCACATCTTGTTCTCTTTCCTCATGAAAGGAGATGACCACGCTGCCAATTATGCCATGCTGTATTGACCATTAACTCTAAGCAAGTTATTGCAGGTACCAGAAATCATCTCACTGCCACAGCATAGAGATCCACTCAGGTTGATTTCTCCTGCTTCTTAGCAAGTTTTTTGGCAAAGAAGTTTTCACACAGTGCTCTGCTCTTCAGCTGAGCAGACTGCTTTGCTGTTAGTGTGGATATCAGTGTCCATAGTGTGCTCCAGAAAACCCTGTGAACTGAGCACCTCCCTGCCACAGAGGAAGCCAGCCACACTCTGAGATGTACTAGGCAGGAGTACACACAGCAAGGCGAGGGATGTGAGATCACATATATGCCACCTGGTACAAGGGAGACAGGTAAACTGGAGTGTGGTTTGCAGAGGTCCACCAAAATGGTGGGGCCTGGAGTGCTTGCCCTGAGAGAAAAGGCTGGGTAATATGGGCTCAGCTACCCTGGAGAAGCGAAGACTTTGGTGGGGAGTTAACAGCAGCCTCCCAGTCTCTACCAGTGGGGTATGATAGTGCCAGGCTGTTCACAGTGGTGCATGGTGGGAAGACAAAGGATGATGCAAATAAAGTTGAAAAGGAAGTTCAAAGAGATGTGAAGATAAGCTTTTTCATCCTGAGGGCAGCCAAGGGCAGGAACATGCTGCTAAGGGATGTTGTGTCGTCTCCGTCCTTGGAGGACTTCACAGCCTGACAGTACCCAGCTTTGACCCCAGTGTTGACTCTGATTTGAGAAAGGTACTGTACTAGAGACCTTCTGAAATCCTTCCCAACCTGCATGGAAGGATTCCATGCTCTTGCTTTAAGAGAGGTGATGGATTAATGAATGGAGTTCTGTTCCAGTTTGCATAACTAGGGTTAAATGCACGGGGCTTGAATAACAGGATGTTAGGATGTACAGTTTTGTGAGCACCTCAAGTAGATCTGTGGCTAGTGAATTATGGTGAAGTCTAAATGGATCAAACTAACCACAACTTCAGAGTTCTTTTTAGCTTTGTTAAAAATTTAAATTGTTAAAATTAAGTATTCTAAACTATTTTGATATCTCTTTCTTTATTGACTTTTCTAAAACTAAAATAATATATCTTTTAGATAGAGAGTAGTATCTGCCAGAAGACTGAATGGCGATTAAGGAGACCCAATTTGTTGTTTGCTTTTATTTTGCTCAGGTCTTCTATGTCCTATTGATGAAAATGATACAAATTAGCAGGATTATATAATTATTCAACTGAAAAATCTCTTCTGGTTCATTCTGTACATAAGCTAGTGCTGGCTGTGGAGAGGAGAAAGCTGCTACCTTACTCTTGGAAATTTATGTGGAAAGCAATGTAAGAACAGCAATTTTAAACTTTTATTTTAGAAGCTCTATGTGATTTCTGTAGCAAAATATGTTTCAAGCTTGTAATGTTTTTTCCTGTCAAGAACAGAGTAGAAATAACACAGATACTTGCAAGTAAAATGCAAAATAAAAAATCCAAACCCATGTCTGCCTTTACACACACTATATATCTTTGTACAGTTTTGTATTTCATAACTGGTTTTGCCTATTTCTATTACTACTGCTATTGCTATTGCTACTGCTGTTAGTATTGTCATTATGATTAACAATTACTACTTTTTCCCTCATTTAGCATGATCTCAGGATGATTTTCAAAATTGACATGGTTTCTGAGTCAGTAAAAAAGACTTTAGAAGATCACAACAGCTCCTTCAGTGTTTGATAAGCTAAATGCCAACTTTATTATAGACTCATTATATTTTAACTTTGAAAAATCCTGTGCATGCCAATCAGCTTTCATCTGAAAGTAAGATGTCTACATTTTTTTAACAATACAAAATTTTTATCAAAATGTAGAAATACAGAAGAGATGCAGAAGGTTGTGGCAGTGTTAGAGTATGAGCTTTTTGTGGGCAGATATTCCCTGTGTGAAGTGGGGTTTCTGCTGAGGTTGTTATCTCTTTACCTGCTCACCACTCTCTTTCTGCTTGCTGTCCCTGTCCTACTGGAGAGCACTGTTCTGAGAATACAGGGTGTCATCAGAGCCTGATCAACTCCCAGGGAAATCTGCAGTATTAGTTTCAATAGTCAATGAAGGGGGTTAGCACTAGCTCATCTGACTTTTGTCTGTGGGGATTAAGATGTGCTCAGCCTCCTCCTCGCAGAGCTGTGAATTTGGCAATCTGTGGATGGGTGGCAATGAGCAATGTGGAAGCAGTGATATTTTCAGATGGCACTGTAAAATGTATGGAAGATATTGGGCCAGGAAGATGAGTGTTTAGAAGCCTTTGAATTCTGTAGCAGGCGTATATTGATATAATAACATGCAAAGCAGAACACAGTGAACCTGTTATTCAGGCTGACCTGTTACTTATTTAATTCTGAGCAATCAGTTTGTCAGGGGAAATTTGGTTAGTGGACTAAACTGTCTCTATAATATTCAGCTCCATGACTTTTGTTTTTGGTTATGAATGTCTATGAAACTACAGTAAAATGGCTGCTGTGTAAATGTTGACGAAGGCAATATGTCATTTATTATGAAAATACTTGGATCTGGAGCCACTCTATCCTGTCCCACACAAGGAATGAAATCATGGGCTTCTGAGTAATGCATAATATCATTGTTACCCAATCATCACTCATATAGACAGTCGTGCTTGATTTGCTTTGGCACTAAAAGAAAACTCTCCAGTATGAAGAAAGCCTGTCTATATCAACAGCCCATGGTGGTACCCATCTTTTCACATGAAACATGAAGCACCAGATACATTGATTACCTCATCTTTCACAATGCAGACTATCATCTTCCAGCTGCTTGCCAGTTTATTTTATACCTTTTGTCATATTTTCCATACACAAGCTTTCTCATTAGGAGGTATCTTTGAATTATTTCAGTCTGTTATGACTTATTTGCAACCTGAGATTTCTTTTTCTATGACCAGGTTAGATAAGTATTTGAACCTTCTCTGTAATCCTTTGACAGATGCCTCTTTGATGATCACTAAGAACTAAGCAGGCTGTATATCTGACTCTGAAATGCTTTCTAAATGATCTTAAGAGAGAAAATGATTATGTTTAAACATTAGAAATAAAAATTATCAATACTTGCAAATGTTATCCACATAAGTTTCTGCAGATTAAATATGTGTATCAAGGTGTTTCCATCTCATATTTTGTCCTGGCATAAGGGCTCTACTAGAGCAAGCAAATGCTTCAGCAATGTAACATGGCATGCTACAGAGCAGTGCAAGTGCATACCACTATACAAATGGATGGCAGTGTAAAACTCCCAAATAGATAGTAAGCTTGAATAACTTGATAGAATCCCATATTAAAAGAGGCTAACAAGAGTCCCTTGATAACTCTTGTGATCCACAGTGTTTCAGCAGTTTTGAAAGTTGCTGGCTTGATGTAAATTAGCAACACAGCAGTTTTGCATTAGCAGTTGTTACCTCCATATAACTTCTGCCTCCGCCCAAGATGTTAAAGGACAAAAAGTCTTCAGAGGTGGACAAAGTCCTTTTCATTTAGTGTCAACTGTGGATCTCAGGAATAGCTGGATATGCAGATCCAAACATTATTTTCTGTTCTTCCATGCTGAATAGCACGATACTACCAGAGAAGCCCTGACTGTTGTAAAAAGCACATCTGTTTCCAGCTAAGCTTTCACAGCTGCATGGTTTTCTACCAGACTAAAATAGGAGTTCATAGTGTCAAAGCTAGGGTTAACTGTAAGATATTCTGCCAGTACAGGTCTTTTGGCTACAAGTTGTTCTGAGAATAGCCCTTGCCTGTGAACCAGACTTCTTAATTTTTAAGTATTTGACCCACTATGTCTTTTCTATCCTGCATATATTTATTTTTACTGTGTGATACAGTAACAACCTTTATGTCCTTGTCTGTGTGCAGTTAAGTCTTGAAGACCATTGCTGACTACATTTTAAAACAACACACTTGAGAGGGGACCTTGACCACTGTGAACGGAGTAATGTTTAAGTATATTTAACACTGAAGATATCAAACTTCAATGATTTAGTATAAACACTTGGAAGGAATAAAGACAGTAAGAATGCAGATAATTGGATTTAAAAGTGGTTCTGACTTTACAGCCATATAATAGGCTTGCTAAAATCTACTACTGATAAGATGATATCCCATTTGTTTAGAGCTAAAGACATCCTGTTTTCTTGAACCATTAAGGGAATAAAGAGGGAAAATCTCTGAAAGTTCAGTGGCTACATAATTCATGTTTATTATTTTCCCTGGAAGGGAGCCTCTGATATTCACTCAGTGAAAATGAAAGAAAAAAAAAAAAGGAAAAAAAGCAGAATACCATTTTCATGTCACAGTAACATAATGAATGAGACAAGCCATTCACTTCACAAGGGATGGGCAACAGGCACTCTTGGTATAGGCAATCCATAAATCTCTTCGTTGTGTTTGTCGGCAGTCATTTTTAAGGGCTTCTTTCTCATTTCACAGGTTGTGGTTATTAGTAACCTCATACCTGTGCTGCAGATCTCATTGAGGCTTATTCCTCGGAGCCATGTCATCAATCATGGTTTTCACATCCTGGAGCAGAATAATCCTCTAGTAAGCACAACTTTCATAACTTAAATGGAAAATGTGAGATATAATCATCATGCACATGCACAAACCACATTCACTTGGCCACTTAAACTGATGCAAAGCAGTGACATTTTTGGTAATACTGTACAGTTCTCTGAGACCTTGTATGCATGGAAAAGAAAGGCAACCACAGCTCTGAATGACATACAGGAATTGCTGCTGATGCGGCTGACTTTGGAATTGCCATAAACTTGTTCCAGATACTACTTTTCATATGGCAGACTGCAGTCTCACTTCCTGAGGTGAGACCACATTGTGAGAACATCTCACACAATCAGTTCTGTCCAAAAGTACACAAAGAAACCTGTCCTGAGGCTTTGTGACCTCAAAGTTTTGTTTCAGGGCAAGGATGCTTGCAGGACCTTATGAATGCCTGATGCTTGCCAGAGTAGAGAGAGAAGAAAGTAGTTGAAAAGGTGTCTGCTTAATGAAAGCACAAGATGTATTTCATACATTTCAGCAAGAAAATGTAATCTCACTACAGAAAAAGTCTCATCTAGTGTGCAGTTCTCAACTGTAGGGTGGAAGATAAGGAGTCTAAAGTATGGTCTAAAATATGGTGTAAGTGTGGTAAAATGTTATGTGCCATCTTATATAATTCGTTCTAACAGTCTGTCTGCATATTTTCTAATTATGGTATTTCCAATCCAGGATGTTTTGTAAGTACATTGACAACATGGCAAACAATCAGCTTCTTCCCTGGAATCACTTGCGCCTTAGTAGTGAATCTCATCAATTTAACTGATTGGCACATGTATAGGAGTTGCGATATATACCTTGGCTGTTCATCAGTGGCACTGTATATTTGCTGCCTTTCTACAGAGTACATAGAGTATTTTGGATCTGTGCAATTGCATATTGAGATCTTCACTTTACCCTCCCCGCCAAATAGTCTTTTTCAGCCTGAGCATATTTTTCCTGTACTTTGTTCATGGATTTAGTAGAAAAATACAGCTCTGACAAACTCTTCCTCAAATTGCTGCTGCAGCTCTTCCAATCCACCCAAACCCTCACTACAGACTCTGTCAAAAAACAGAAGCAGAATCTGCCCTTATGTGTGAGCTTGGGGCATGAGCTTCTGATCTTGCCTCTTTTCATCCACACAGCTTAATTTTTGGTACTCTCTAGCTTAAATTTAGAGTAGGGCATCACAAGAAGGAAAAAAGTTGTGCAAGAAAATGCACTGATATTTGTCTTCTATTCTTTCATGCTTTGTGGAGGAAATGGACTCAAACCACTCAGTTTTGAGAATATAAGCCTAAACACTAGCATGAACTCAGACACGTAAATGGGGTGCAAGTCTGTCTACTGTTGGTCACCATTTTTGCGGAAGCAGGTACTGTCAGCTCACCGTCTCTCATCTCCTTTAGCTGTTTCTTCAGGTTAGAAAATATCTCTTGCTGCTGCCAAGCTATTTGAAAGAACTGACCTAACAATGAGGTGGAAAGCTATTCAAAGTATACCATAGGAGTACAGTTGTACAAGAGTTGTACACGCTACGCTCTGTTTCTATCTCACTGGACAATAATGGTGGCAGCTTCCTGCGGCTTCTTGTAGGAGAGCATTGGCTTAGAATAAGCTCTGGACATTCAGACTGCTCTTTGACAATTTTCTGACTGCTCAAAGTTATCCTTTCTAATGCAGCCAAAACGCTAAAACATTTTTTCTCTGCTTGACCCTTTTCTTTGGCAGGTCTGATTTCCTCCTATTATTCTGTGCACCCGGACACATTCCATCCCTGCTTTCCTGTACAGAGGTGCCATCCATGAATACACCTGTTCTTGCATGTCCCTGATGGAACCTGCCTATTTTGAACACAGAAAATGTTTTGAAAAGGTCAGACCCCAAATGGGACCATGAACATGGGACAAACAGTTCAACCTGAAATGTTGGCTGTTGGACAAAAAGTTGAGCACGTGGAACAAAGTGGTTGTGTTTTCTGCAGTGCTGAGGGCATAGAACTCACACTGAAATCCAAACTAGGAGCTGTTAAGATGACCATGTTTTAAGGCCCTTGGAATTTGACAGGTTGAGTGAGCGTAAATATGTGAATGTCTTGATGTTTAAGTGCAGCAAAATCCCACAAGTTTCTGAACACTATTACCAAATGTGAGAAGCATAAATCTTTAATTTCATTGCCTTGTTCAGCCGCTTAAGGCCCATCAAGATACTGACTGTCACTACTTTTTCGCCACAGGGAAATTCTCATCTGTTATCTCAAAATTGTCCTTTAAAATGGTCACAGATTTTATTTTAATGATGTCTTCCTTCAGTTGTGGAAGCATTATGAAGGTCCATAAGTGATGCAGCAACACAATAGGGAGTAACATTAGTTTCAAGTTCAATGTGAATTGGCATATGTTTAAACAAACCAATATCTCCAGAGATGGCTGGATTTACTCCCTCTGCTCAGTACATTAGGCCCATCAGATGATTCACATATACTTTGTACATTAATGACTTTAGAAAAATGTAAAATATCAAATGTCGTATATTAAAGGACCTGTCAAAACAAAAGAGCTTGATGGGATAATTTAAAGATTCTTAGATTAGTTGTCAAACTTCACTT
This sequence comes from Margarornis squamiger, assembly GCA_035222235.1. NCBI lineage: Eukaryota > Metazoa > Chordata > Aves > Passeriformes > Furnariidae > Margarornis > Margarornis squamiger. Next base: position 35,617,393 of record JAWWTY010000106.1, on the reverse strand, counting down.
TTTAGACTTTCAGTTCTTGACAAACACAACAATTTTTTTTTTATTTTTTTTTTTTTTTTTACCCCCAAGCAGTAAAACTTTGTTATGCATATATTTCCTTTGGTTTCATTGAGAAATGAAACAGTCCAGTGCTAAGTGACAGAAGTAAACCTGGCTGTATGCTTCCCAGCTGTTCTACACCAGAGCAGCTTTGTGGCAGCTTGTCCCTGCAAAGCAGTGCTTCCACTGCAAGCCAAAAACTTTTCTTGGTATACTTTAGCAATTGCTATGTAGAGAATCCCTTGAGTAGCTCACTCAAGTTTCTAGTGTCTTCTGTATTTTTCTTAGTTGATTAAATGTAGAATTTTTTCTGCTCCCGCAGATGCTCAAAAATAACTTCTTCCTTTCTCCAAAATTGTTCTGTGGAACACGACACTGTAGAAGAGAAATCACTTTCATTGACTAAAGGGATAGAAAATTGGCAGAGCAAGTAATCAAGGGCCCCTGAGGGTTTAAGAAAAAGAGATTCTTGGTACAGGGAAAAGGTGTTTTCTTATAGCGATAGACAAATCATTCAGATGCAGAAGGACCCTGTGTTTTGAAGAAGGGAAAGCTCAAGTGTTTCAGGAGGTTGTGTATCTTTTATGGTAATTTAGATTATGCAGATTTAGAGCACAGGCGTTTCAAAAAATCTGGGGATTTCTCACCTGCCAACTTGTAGTGTCTATTTCATTTATCTTAGGACCTTGTCATGCAACACTTCTAGAGGTGTATTTGATTACAAGCCTATTCATGAGACACAAATTTTAAAGAGTAGTCACTGACCTTGGATATCCCCTGTTGAATGTGTAGCCTTAATTTGATTTTCACAGTTGTTGACATTTTTAAGATTGGACCTACAAAAGTATAAAAGCTTTGAAAGCAAGGGCTCAAATGTTTAGATTTAGGATCTTGGGAGTATTTACACTGTATGAAAAGAAGCAAGTCAACATAGTATATACAAATGTGTGAATCTGGATGCCATACCATAACATTGAATATTATTATGTTCTGTGGGGTACATAGTGATGACTTACATAAGAAACATGTTCTTCAAAACAAAAGAGAAGTCCTCAGAGACCTGTAAGACATTATAACCTCTCTTTTGAATGTTCAATATCTTTTCCCTTCAGTTTAAATATCTTTCACTCATACAAATTACAAATCAATACTCAAACCACAAGATATTCATCAGTCTTATCTCCTGCTTGGCATATACACAATCATGATTATCACTTGTAAAAAAATAGTTGTTAATTAAAGTACCTCTTCAGGGCGTTTCTGCACAACCTATGACCGAAGATTTATGGCTACAGCTCAGCAGACCATTGTTAGGTATCGCCTTCTCCATTCTCGGGAATGATAAGGATTTAATTAATTAAATCTTGATTAATGAATTAGAGTAGAACATGATGTTGGTGAGAGGTTCATTTCCTTCTACAGAAAACAAATATTTTGATTTTTTTTCCCTAACAGTATTTGCTAGTTAGTATTCAGATATTGGTATTTAAAATTCAATATGTGAAATGTTCAGATGAAACTCATTAGATTTACATATTATTATATGGCATGTTCAGTCTCTAGGAAGTCATGAAGACAGGGGAAAATAAAGAACTCATTCTCTGATCCTGACTGACTTGGACATTTTCATCTTGTTGCTTCCCCATTCTCTCCTCAACTGCCTTTCTGCTCTAAGCTGTTTGACAGAATGGTGTATGGCTTGTGCTGTATTATTTGACAAATATCTTGTGCTATAAACACGTATCTATTTTCTGTCATTTCCATAAAGGGCAAAGCTAATAATTGAGATGTTCTTGATAAAGTTTTCATGTCTATATGGTCCAAAATTTTCCTTTTTTTATGGAATTTTAGAAGAACTTAAAGTATTTTGAATCCTTGGTGTATCTATGAAAACACTTATTGTTTAGTATTTAATATGAAATTTTAAAGCTAATCACAATGATTTAACTAACCAAGTTTTTTCTGACTGACACAATGTTCCTCAGCAATGAAAGGTTTTCTGAGAGAAGATACTTAGGGTCATTTGGAAATTGGGAATTTTTAATTGATCTGAAATTAGACACAAATAAAAACATGCTTCATATAATCACATGTATTATAAGGAAGGAGTTCTTGAAATGAATGTGTTACTGGGCTGGGATGCTGCTCATTTAGAACAGGAGATGTTTTAGTTTCTGACATTTTCTGTATTGGTAACCCTTGATGCACAGTGAACTTAATGGCTGGCTGTCCTTTCTTTTACCACAGTGCCATCTGGTACCATTATCTGACCGATGTGCATGGATTGCTTCTCAGACGAAAGGATCCAGATGCTATCAACGTTTTCTTTTTGTCTGAGGGAGAACTGGGCAGAGGGTGAGCTGCACAACTCTGTTGGCTTTTGTGGGATACTACAAACAGCTGGTTTGAAGCATAGCCTTTGCTTTGAAGCTCAACCTATTTTGTCACCGAAAGTACACAGTGGGAGAAAACCTTGCCAGGATGGCACTGAAATATCTTTGGGGTACTTACTCTTACACTAGAAATGTGGAAATGTGTTGATTCCAGATACTCCCGATACTCTATTTGTTGGGTGCAAATAGACCAGCAAAGCTGCATTTTTTACTCACAATACTTGATGGGGTTTCTTTTCTTCTACACTGCAAAGTGGACAAATGATTGTGTCAACTAAATGCAGTTATGGCTTCTGCAATCAGTGTCTATGTGAAGCCCTTGAGAATCCCAACACTTGCCCTACCTGAACAAAGAAACTCAGTCACAGACAATACAACCTTGTTTGTATAGGAGTAACATTTATTTCTCAGGACAAACACAGCTGGATTTTGAGAGGGAATGTTATGTTTTCAGTGTTCAGAAGATTTAAAGAGCAGCAGGCTGTGCACACGTTGTGCACAAAGAAGACTGTTTTTTGTTTGGTTGTGGTTTTTTTTTTGTTGTTGGTTTTTGTTTTTTGTTTGGTTTTTTTTTGTTGTTTTTGGTTGGTTGATTGGTTGGTTGTTTTTTGTTTGGGTTTTTTTGTTTGTTGTTTTTTGGGTTTTTTTATGTCCCTGTTTATAATGTCACATTGATGACTGTCTCTAAGCTACACCAGCAGCCTATGCCAGGAAGAAAGCAGCTGAACAGTTTCCTTTTACTTTTTTCATGCTTAAATAAAGACAGTCTGAATATTTTGTTATTTCATGCTCTTTAACTTATTTCCACAATCACATACAGATGTGGAATAATTACCTTTCAAAATACAGATGAGAAATTTGCCTTTTCATTACATGTTATTTTTCATGTTATAGAATATATATACTTGAGTTCCAGTGATGTTTCATGTTGGCAAGAACTGATAGATAATACAGTTTTTTTTCTTTATTTGTCTTGTTGTATATTGTTTATTTTTTTCCTGCATTTAATTGTATTAATATTGTCCATCCCTCTATGTTGGAGTCTGCTAATAGAAAAACAGTTCTAGTGTAGAAATAAAACTATCAGTTTGATCAATCATAGGTGTTCATTCTTTTAATCACACTGTAGTAATTGATTTTGGGGGAAAAATTCCAAAGATAGGAGGATTTTAGTTCATGTGGCTAGTGTGTGTTGAATGGGGAAAAGAAGAAAGGTGCTGCCTGGGGTGGGAGTGATATGGGACAAGAGGGTGTAGTCCTGCTCCAGTCTGGGGGAGTGTGGGGTGCAGAAGTGGGTTTGTGAAAGGGAGGAGCCCAGGAGTTGGCAAAGAGAGGGCTCCTTGAAAAAAAAAAAAAAAAAAGAGAAACCTTCAACAGATGCGGATAGGTATCTTTGTGGATGGGTACCTGTGGGCATCTGGAAGAGAGAGGGATGAACAGAGAGAAATATGTAGGTATATTTCTAGGTATAAAAAATATTCCCTAGCAATAATGTTGTTTTCCATACAAATGTTTTGCCTGTTCTTCATATTACCTCTGCATAAAAGGAGTTGATGAGGCTTATTTTACTACTGATACACTTGAGGTCAAAAGCGTCCTCATACGAAAGGACTACAGTTTGTAATTAAAAAGCCTGTAATTGTTAATAATAAAGCTAGGAAAGCAAATTTACATGCCTAGATCTTTGGTTTGAGTTGTAAGCCAAATGTTATAGAAAATGTCTGAATCTATTTTTTATGGTTTACAATAGTGCCCATTAGTTATTTTTCCTCATTGAATTTGCTGTGTTGCAATAGTTGCAAGGTCCATCCATTTTCCATCTTCACCATTTTACTTATAAAAACCATCTCTAATCATTGGTTTTAAAGAGAGCTGTAGGGACTGCATTCTGAAAAGAAGGAGCATGTGTCTTCCTCCATCTTGATGTCATATAGATGACAAATATTAATTAAACAGGCAATTTGCAAAGTGCAAGTTTCCATTTAGATTTCTGTAGTCTTCTTTTTGTTAACTCTATCACCTCATAAAATAAGGAAGAAGCACTGATGAGTAAACATAAATTGATGCAACAGGCAAAGCAAATTTGCATTGCTTTGTTGAATGTCCTATCAAATGCCTTGTGCTAGCTTGTCAGATCTAATCAAAACTCTTTGATGCTGTGCCTTCTGGATGAGCGATTTGATTTTAGCCAAATTTGGCACTCATATTCATGCTTTAAACTAGATGTGGCATATAATGTTCGTGTTTTGATCACTACTCCAGTAAACACAAAGAGGTTTTTTTAATATTTTACAAGTAAGACATAGAGTTGCAAGATTGTACTTGACTTACAAAACAACAAAATAAATCTTACAAAAATCATCACCATTCAATAAATTATGCACTTCACATCAAGCTATGTTGACATCTTAAATGAAGTATAGCTTAAAGATAAGGTGTTAAAAGGGAAAATTATAGATGTACAGTGAGTTTCTTTAAAACTATCACTTATTCCCATTCCTTCACTGTAGATGTCATTTTCTCTTTTGGAATTTATTTTTTTTTCCTACTTTTTTTTTGTGCTGAAGTGTCTGAATTATGACAGAGACTGCCATATTATGAATAATTCTTGATAAATGCAAAATGAAATCTCTACAAACTCAATGAATATTTAAGGTCACATATATAATATTAGTTCTGACAGATTGTTAAACCTGGGGGCTTTTCTTTAACTGAAGGAAGTTTCATTGAAAACCTGAGATTTTCTTTAAGTACGTATTGCACATCATGTGTACATGTTATAAAATTCTTGTTTCTGACAAGCACACATTTGATTTTCCTTCTTGTGGCTCTAGACTGACCAATACACAGCCCTTCTGTTCTTCTTACGCTCTCACACTACCATGTCGATATCATAACCTACTAACCAAAAGACACTTTTTGCTTGCACTATTAGGTTATCACTATAACAAGCTGCTTTGAGTTTGTAAGAAGAAAGCTTACAGCTGAAATATGTGAGAGGAAATTAAAATAAAGATGAAATCTCAGGAAATTCAGAGTTTACTTTTGCTCTGGATCAGCTTGCCAAACTTCACTTATGCAGCTCATGTGTACCATACACAAAGGTGAGTCATTTGCTCCATTAGTAGGTGCCAATTCTCCTAATTGTTGGTATTTCCTGCTTTCATTCAGGGTGGAATCAGGAAATGTACATATTATGAAAATATTTATAATAACTACAAGAGACTAATAATTATTTTCAAAGCAACCAAAATCAGGAAATTCAGTCTTAAGTTTTCAAAACTGACCTAAGTTTTGATGCCTATTTCCACCCACTATCAGCCTTCTTACAGCACAGGAACTGAATCATATATCAAGTGATCATAGAGATTTGAGCCATTTCAGTCAATGTCAGGATGAATGCTGGACACTGTTGTTTTTCATGTGGAATTGTATATTTTCTTTCCAAATGTGGAAAAGGGAAAGAGGGATGTCGAGGCAGTTGATACTTGTTTTCTGACTGATAGTTTCAGTAGATTATGTTGTGCATTTTGGCCAGTAACCCTTACTGTAGAGCTCCTGTTGAGAAATACTTACACCCTACTACTTTAGCAAATATTGTTTCTAGAGCAGATCTCAGCCAAACTCATATAATGTTGTAAACTGTGTTAATAACTCATTTCCTTTTTAACTTTTCTGCCTTAATATTGGAGAAAGCTGCAGGATTCTGGGCAGAAGATGGTGTCTTGAAGATAGTGGTAACTGTGTGGGGAAGTATGGATTCTACGTGGGGGCTGAAAACTGATAAAGAATTTAGGGACTTGTGAAACTTAGCTACAATTGTCTTAAAATAAAAAAAATAAAAAAAAAACTTAAAATAAAAAAAGATAAAAATCTTTGATTTATCAATTATGCTACAGGCTTATGCAGTTGCCTATTACTTTTCTAAATATATATTTGCAACATTACCTGCTTCTGAATTTTAACTGATTAGCATGCAAAAAGTTGTGGCTGTTGGAATTTTACCTGTTACTTCCTGTTAAAAGGGTAGAGACGTCATACAGCGAAGTACAAGAAAACTTAAATCAGATTTTTTATCAGCTGAGCTTAAATGGTGTGAATTATTTGACAAATTTTGCTTGCTTGACTTACTTTCATTGCATCATGTATTGTCTTAAGGGTACCTTGAAGTTCTGCAGGCCATGATTCACTGTTCTGAGAGTTCTGAGACGCTTTCTATTGAGTTAAATAAAGAACTAAACAGTTAAATACACTGCATTTTTGATTGAATTTATGAATTTTGGGGCAACTTGATGAAGCTCTCAAAGAGGTAGATATTTTTGGAGAAATTATTCAAAATTACTAAATCTTTGTGAAATTTAACTAATGTGGCAGCAAAGCAAAAGACACTTAAGAAACATTTTAAATGAGTAATAGTCACTTTAAAGTTCTTGCATACATTTTACAAACTCCTAGTCCTATACTTAAAAGCTTCCTGCAGGTGAGATCTGCTTTTAATGTTTTCTACTGACTTAGATACAGCTTCAAAATTACCTACTTAATTCACTGATTCTTTTGCCCATACAGTATCCTCCTATTTAAGGGCATGAATCTTGCTATTCTTTAAGACTTATCTTCCCTGTCTGAGGAGCAACTAAAGAAATACAAGAGATACCTAATGTTATATGAAAGACAAGTTTTGCTGCATAACCAGTTGAAGTTCATTTATGGTTACGGTGGGAGTTTTTAAGGAGCAGTTTCTGCAATACAGAGCCTGAAGGAAAAAATGTCTTCAATCTTTCATGTGTATTTAGTGAATGTGTACTGAATATCACAATACATGAAAAAAAGGCATATTTTAGTATTGTATAAATTCAGACATATATGAGAAAGAATTCCCTTTAATCCTGCAGCATCCTAGAGGTCAGAATGTGGTTTTTAATTTGTGCGGAAAACTTCAATGTTTTAGTGAACTGTGTTAGTCAAAACTGAAATATTTTGGTCAGGAAATATTTCTCAGCAGTTCTAGTTTCTGTATTATTTAGGTTCTCTTGTCCTCAGTCAGACTACATTTTCCCTCGTGCATCATAATTCCTCAGTGAAGGCAAAATATCAGGTTTCCTTCTTCTCATATAAAGCTTGTCTTCTTCAAGACATTTCTTTACTCTTACTCCTTGTTCTCAGAACATACCAGCAACTGCCCAAGACAATGTGACTCTTGCTTTACGATAGACAAATAATAACGTGGTCAGGGTGTGTTTTTCGTTTTCTGTTGCTGGTCTCAAATGCCTTCTTTGGAAGACAGGCAATTTACCTATAGCCTGACCAGTAATTACTTATTTTTCTCCTTTGGTCCAGTTCCAGTTTCTTACTGCTTTGCTGAGCCCAAGCTTGCCTTTCCACTACCCAATATATATATTTTATTTATTCCAGTTGTTTCTTTTATGCCTACCCATATTTTGCAGTTTAACAGAGAATGACCTTTCAGTTTACTTATCCAATAAAAATATAAAACAGTAAGTTGTATCTAAAGCTCTTTGTAATTGCTTAAAACCAGAATGTATGTATCTGAGAGACAGCCAGTTGACAGGACAAAATTCATTGCCTTGTCACACAGCAGAACAGATTACCAGGGATATGATTTTGCTAATTTGTAGTTTTGTTAGTCTAGCCCCTCTGAATTGTTCTCAAGGTAACTGAAGAAGTACAATTCTGCTTTTCTTTGTGCTCAAATCTCCTTCCTATTGGAACTTAATTACCATAATTGATCTCTCATATTTAATTTCCCATATTTGTGACTGAACCAGACCATTCATCAACCAAGTTCTTTCTCTCCAGCTTTTTAAGGAGATTCTTTCCTCATATCTTTCATTTAGTGTTGATGTACAACGTAAAAATTGTAAGCAAAAAGTGTGAGGTAATGTCACCTTAGTGCCACTTCAGCCTTGGGCACCTGATGCATTAAAGTCTCTCATCCTATCACATGAAAGATTCCTAGATAACTTAAAAATCATTCCTTGAGGAATACATACAGCTAAATTGCACAGCAGGAGAGATCTACCTTATGATCCTTGAAAAACCTGCCAGTAGAATATAACATTTCTCATGCACCATGACCTGACACCATAGCTAGAGGACATATTGCTCTATCTGACCTAACATACTCAAGCAGACTGAGAACTGTATCATTGTACATTTCTAAGACCTATTTTTATTGTAATGATACCTTGGCAAGTCACATGCTAGCCCCAAAACAACAAAGGAAATGCAACATCTTATCTGGAGTGGCATGTCAGGAGAAAACTGCTTCACCAAATTCAAAGAGTTTCTTCAGCAATGGACTACTATGCTCTTCCACAGAGGCGGTAAATGGCCCTTGTTCATCTAATACCCTGCAAAGTAAAATTCTGAAAAATTTATTTTACAAGGGACTAGATGCGTGAAACATGTAACCATGGAATTGCATGTGTGAAATCCTTGTTCTTTGGTCATAACATAAAGAAAAATTAGGAGAATTAGCAACACCATGACACTTGGACAAGCACCTGTTTTCAAGACCATGCACCTGCGGTAGCCTGTAATGTGTATTACCTTTCACATGGGAGCTAGCTCAACAGTGTGGAGCAGAATAAGAAATGCTATGGAATTTGTGTGGTGGTTTTACCATCTCTTACTGCAATTTCAGGTTGTTAACTAGCTATCTCCCACCAAATTCCTGAGTGTTGCAGAGAGAGATGATAACCATGGAGCTCTTGAAGACCCTATGTCTTTGTTTTTTTAGCTTTTGTTGGGGAACTTGAAATAGACTTTGTCACAGCATGCACTTTAGAGTAGATACAGAAAATTGTCCAAGCTTTTCCACATTTAACTATGATCTCATTTTCTCTGTTGTCAATGGAAGTGGTGATACGGTTTCTGTCCCCTCTCTCTCCACTGGAGAGATTACTTTCACCTACAAGATGAGCAGAAGGCACCCCTTGCACCCCTTTATCTCAGAGACTGAAAACATCGTAGATGCTGTAAAAAACCTTATTGCACTTCAGAGCTTGCTTGCACCTTACACTGTCAGAATGCTGAGTTTTCACAATTATTCTCTTCTGAGCAATTACTGTGTGAATTATTGGTTCACATGAAGAGTGGCAGACACTGTGTAAGGTAGAACTGCTACGACTATAATGAGCAAGGCTGCAAAGAAGTCACTGACATCAGGCGGGCAGAGCTCAGAGACTCAACTCATTAGTGTTCCTCTAACCTCCAAATCACCATTCCTGTTCCATCCCTAGGGGCTGTGATATGTGTGAGACATTGAAGTTAATGCCTCAGGCCATCTGATATCCTTAACAGCAAGAGGAGGTAGATCTTTCACTGCTTTCTCTTGGTTCTGCTCCTTCTCTTCCTGGGATCCTTTCTGTGGCAGTGTTGCAACCCAGACTGTGAGCTCTGGAATATCAAATACAATTTCTCTTATGTTGTTTAAGAGCTGCTGAATAAGCAACTGTTCATATACATGACAAAGAACAACAAAATAAAACTGCCCCTTACAAAGACACTGTTCACTCAATGAAGAATTGTAAAAGTAAAAATACTACATAATTTTATATTCAAGTGTTCAATAAGGATGACTACTGATCAAGGAAAGAAGAAATCTTGAGTGACTAACAATGAGTATCATGGTCCTACCTTTCTTCCAGTATGATTACACTGAAATTAACTGATTTACTACACAAAAAATTGATTGTATGGCACAGAGAAATGCAAAGTATTTAGCAGCACATAGTGATATGCCAGCACTTTCTTTAAGGCTAACAAAAATAGTAAATACTTTACAACACCAACACTGCATTAGCTCACTGTTTACCTTAGTACTTCGAGAACAATTTGGCAGGGCTGTACAGCAGAATGAGATGGCAGGGCCCTCCCTGTGAATGCTAAAGGGAAATTATAGTAGTCTAAACGAAAAAATAACTGATCCATGTTTATGACAGACTTGAATGCAGAAGGACTCTCAGGGGTAAGAAAACAGTAATGATGGGACTCAGGTGCAAAAGGCAATCAGGGCTGTGCTGCTGGAGAAAAGGTATGGGAAGTTCATCTTGTATGATTAATGGACTTGTCAGCTGTCTGAAAAGCCAGGAGAGGCATGGATGAGTATGGAAGCTGATCCAAATACTAAGAGAGAAGAGGTCCCTGGCTCCTGCTTCCATTCAAACTCAATCAGCTTTGCTGTCAGAGGATCACTAGTTGACCTGAACTGAAAAGTCCTTGTCTGTGCTTGTTCCACTTCTTTTCTTTCCATTGCATGATCATTATGGTTTTAGCAAAAAAAATAAGGATTTGTTAAGAGTAGCAGTGGGTGAGTAAGCTCCTCTAGTCTAAAGGGAAATGTTTGAATTTTCTTGAGGACAGTACTGAAGTCTGGACAGTTTCTTGATTATGCCCTCTTTTTGCTCCCCTTCCCCTTTCACTCTCAAATGGTATAAATTTTTGTATGGGGACTACTGGCAATACACACACAATTAATTGCAGAAGATGAGAATCCATGAAAGTACTGATTGCAATAGTTGGGGTTGTTCAGCCCAAACTACCTTACAGTTCTATGATTTTATGACTATACCCTTATATGTACTGCTTTTTGACTGAGTTATCCAAACTCAAGAACTGCACTACTGTACCTACTTTTGGTTGTTGAGCTGACTTGAAGAAACTTGAATATGTATTTTCATACAATATTCTGCATGGGCACACCCAAGGTTTTGCTCACAAGGGTGTGAGCATACGAAAAACACTAAGATGATGCTAATATCAAACCTGTTTAGTCAGTTATTGTACTATTTTGCTAAGGTACGAAATGGGACCTGTATGAATATTTATAATAGGACTATCTTTCAGAAATAGTAAACAAAAAAAAATTGTTTTATCACATGACAAGTAAATATTACCTATTCTCATATAGTTAAAAAAAAAAAAAAGAAAAAAAAGAAAACTAAAGGGTATTTCCTAACATGAGAAATTCCATAATGCATTTGTTATAGTGCTACATTATTGATTTATGTTGGAATCAAAGCATTCAGTATCACATAATAGATTAGAAACTCTCACAGACTGAGAGCTGAGGTTAATGCAGAGAACAGTAGTATGACCCTTAGTATTTAAGATCTTGTGATTATTTTAAAAGAGCAGTTAAATTTGCCATTGATCAAATTTGACAGCTCCATCAAAATCAAGGTATCAGCAAATAGACAGAAGAAAGTTAAACTGCAAGGAGACTTATAGAGGTCAGAATAATATAATGCAAGAACATGGCATACATTTGTGTAAAATCCCAAGGAGGAAAAAATGCCAAAAAAATTTGAAGATGGATTCTCTGAAATCACCAAGGAACATCTGGAAATGGTAAAAAAAATTGCAAAACAAACCCACACTGTAAACACAGGACATATGTTGTGGATTCTTTGTAGAACCTGGGAGGAAATAGTATAGTTTCATAGCACTGTTGAGTCAGCATGTGGAATAAAACATAAGTTTTTGATTTCATTACGAAGCAAAAATTAGAGAAACTGAGAAAAGATAAAAATATCAAGCAAAATACTCTACAAGACAGTAAGTCAGACATCTGATGTAACATCTTTGAAAATATTCAATTGATGTGTTTACTTTCCTATGGCTTTAGGACAGAGATATGGGTCAAAGACAGATCTTAATTCAGTAAAACACTACAGCACAGACTTAATTTTCAACATGGGCTGAAGCAGAGATCTTTTCTTTAGACATTGACTTGTTCTTCAAAATACTGGGGAAATATGGGATTCAGGCATACAGAAAAAATTCCACATTTGGAAGACTTGGTTAAATTTCAGCCTATTGAGAGACAGAAAATGAACATAAAGGAAATCCTTGTACAATGGGAGGTATATGGAATAACTGATACTTGGGAAATGCTAAATATCCTATATGCCTTATTTTGCTTTGGCATAAATAGTGACTTAAAATGGAAGACCTTTTTAGTACACCTTAAAACATATTTCAATGCTTCTTGGGCTTGCAGGGATCTACAACCCTAGGTGAAGGCAGAACAAATGGGAAAACTGTTCTACCACAGATCCTTCCATTTCCATTTGCTTCATGGAAAATTCTTGAGAAATAGAAAATTTTGCCTCTGATACAATTAAAAAACCTGCCTTTCACTTTCTTCCCCTTCAGCCCTTCATTTTATTCCACCTTCTGCCATTTTTTTTTATTTATGTTTTTTTTAATGCAGTGAATATATCTGGGATGACCGAGGAGTTGAGAAAACTAGGCTTCTGCAGTACAGTCATGAGGAGCTGCTAACTGTGTAGCCTGCCAGTCTCATACTGGGAAGAAAAATGCTTCAACTTCTGTTGCTGTGTATGAGTGCTGTCTAGCAGGAAGGAAAATGCAGCTTGTGGAATCAAAATAATGTAATATTTTCCACCTATAACAGAATTAGCAATGGCAGAATATTTGCTATGGGTAGAAATAGAAACAAATCTTTTCTCAGTGTTGTAACTTAAGAAAACACTCATGCATGCAGGTGAAATTAAGAAGAAATAATTAATAATCTCACCTAAACACAGAGGCTAAGATTGGCAGGTCTTGACTGAATAGCACAGCTCAGAGGGACCAGCTTTAAATCACATCCCATACCTTGCTTTTCCTCCTGGCTATGTGAAATGTTGTTTGATATGTTTCTGAAGACTTCTCTAACCTGTGCTGTGAGCTTCCCAAAGGGGTCTTCTGAGACAGCCTACTATTCCAGACTTCATCACTTATTTGTTGCCTCAGCACTCTTACCCTGACTATATTCATCTGTACTGCACTGTGATGCTTTCCGAAGTATTTCTTTCTAGGGCCTTGAATCTGGTGATAGCTACTTCATCACTTCTGAAAATCTGACACTGGTTTCTGCAAATACTCAAGACTGTGAGTCAAAGACATTGCATATCCTGTGTTTGAGTTCTGAGGTCATGGGAGAGGTATCTCCAGGAGTGCTATAAAACCACCTTTTCCAACATAATAGTTATAAATGTGAAGTGTACTGATTTAATCTTTGAGAACTCTTTCATTTACTCAGAATCTGGAAATCTAACGGGAAAAGCTGCAAATGCCATTTTAAACCATGCTTGGTATTTGAGGTGATTTTCCCCTTTTCACCTATAAAAGGAGAAAGATTATTCATGAGGTGAAAAAGGGAAAATCACCTAAAACATCAAGTGCATTTTAAGAGGCGCAAGAGAAATTTTAATCAAGTCTTGATGATTATGTGAAAATTGATTTAGTGAACGTGAAACAAACTGAATTTTACTTCATGTTACATTTTAAATTGTTTTGTCTACACTTTTTTTTTTTTTTCACTAGACTTCCAGTAGTTTCACAGGTTACCACAACACTTGGAGATCAAAAGTAGGACTAAAACTCTTCTTGGGTGACTTTGATACTTAAACACATATTTGTAGGTGCTGCAAGACTTCAGATCCAGCCCAGCAAAAAGACTTTTGTGACTATCTTTTACTGAATTCACCAGACTTAGGGAGATGTCTGACTAACTTGAGTGATAAGCATTGAGAACACAATTCATACTGATTCGCAATGAGGGTCAAGCTCCCAATTAATTTAATTCAACATTCACACCATCTCCCGCAAGTTTACCTTCAATGGAGCAACTGCTGCATGAAGACATGGTACTACATGCAAGAATGATAAAAAACAGATGTTTTGACTTTCAGGGCTGACAACTACTGCCTCTCTCTGAAGTCAAGAAGGCATAGCAGCTAGACATGAACAGTTAATATTCTGAATAGAGCACTTTAGTGTTTGGATATCCTATCCTACACACCAACAAGCAGATCTCAAAAATAAATAAAGACAGTCTTACTGGGAAATTATCACATTTAGCAAGTCAGTTTGAATGCACGCATTCTGTCACACTAGTGAACCTTGTTTGCCTCTTCTGTTTTCAAGGGCTTCATACCTCCTATTCCCTTTTTGCCAGTTCAAACAGAGTAGGAGCACCTTGTTCTGAATGCTGCTTTCCAAGTATTTGTTGGAGAGCACACAACAAAAGTATTTTACCACAGGTGAAAACAAATATCCCTGAATACCAATTACAAACAATTACTTAGCTTTTTAAAACATTTTGTTTGTTTGTTTGTTTCCTCTCTCCTTTTAGACACTCAGTTATAATTTGTTAAACTCAATCAAATAATTTTAGAAAACATAATGAACATTTAGTATGCATCAAAGCCATCTGGAAGTGCTATGCACTGCACACAGAAACAGTGGGATTCATCTATGCATACTCAGCTTTGGAGGTTGTTCATTCCCTAAGTTTTACATTAGCAACCCAAACAACACAGGTCTAGAATGTGTTTAAACAGAAGAAGTTAATCAGCATAAGACATTTTAGAGCCAGAGCATTTTGAAAATCTCATGAGACATCCCTATACTCTTTGGCATTTAAATTCCATTGAACACCTAACCCCATTTTCAGATCTATTTCAGCTATTTTGGGGGATCTAATGCAGGTGCCCAGGTAAGGGCTGATGACAGGAGTCACGAGCTGGTCATACTCCCAGTTCAGACCAGCACTGGTTTGCCAAGGTCCTCAAAGGGAAGAAATGACGGCTCACTCTGGTGAGGGTCAAACATGGAATGGCTGTTTATTCAAATGAGACTCAGGCTTATATAGAGGGTTGAGGGAAGGTTCCAGAACTTAGGTGGAGATTCAGAGGAGCATGCAAATCCTCACACAATTAAGGTAAAAGGAGGAAGGGCCACAGCCTTATAGGGATAACTGGGGAGGAGACAGCCATATATGGTGAGACCACATTGCGGCAGATCTCAACCAACAGAAAAATGGGGAGACCATGAGGGAGAACTGGGGAACCATTTTGAACAATAATATATATATATATGTATGTGAGTATATACATAACAGTAAACACTTAAAAAGTAAAATATTGGGAGTCAATAAAACATGGTCCATATATATGTTTTTTCTTGCTTGGACAGCTTGATTGTTAAGTCTTCTCTCTTCCACTCCAGCCTTAGCATCCTGCTCTGTGATATTTCTTCCATTGTTCAAAAGACCGTTCTCCCACACGGGTTACAGTATCAGACAATCTAAAGTACCGCAAGATTTTTTTTTCAAATGTTTTATATATAACAAACGTGGTTGCCATACAGAATTACTATGATCAAATTCAAGTAGGTGGTCAGCTAAAAAAAAGGAAATCCCTGGGAGTGGAACCTGGCTCAGGCTCTTAACAGATGCAAGCATTCCCAGGACTGCTTGGGTCAATCACTGTTGGTCCTGATTACTAGTTTTTGGTGCTGGAAAAAAAGATGCATATTAACATACCACAAGTTTGCTCACAAGGTCCTGACACAGAAAAGGAGGAGGAGGAGGAGGAAGAGGAGGGAGGTAGACCAGAGCCTTGCTGCTTCAACAAACTTTTCCTTCCTCTTCATTTCCCACTAGTCTTCCTCTGGAATGTCAAAGAATACCAAAGTATTTGTTTTATGTGTTATAGGACAGATGGGTTTCTGTGTTTGAAAATGATGGCATTGATAATACAATAACTTCCCTCAAAATTCTGGGACTCAATGCTTGAGGTGTTTTACCTTCATGTATGAAGAAGCAATTCCTGCCCCAAAGAACTTGTAGTAGAAGAAGAAATAAATTTAAAATTCTAAATTTGGACCAAAAGAATCCCTGTAAGGCATACAAAAAGGAATATAATTTCAAAAAGAAAGTTTGAATAGTTTCATATATAACTCGTTGAAGTAAATCCCATTATTTCCAGGGAAGGCTTCACCTTAAGTGTCTCTAGGTGAGGTCTGAGACATTTCAGAGATGTAGGAAAGGGAGGCAGTCCCATCTAGTACCTGACACAGGTGCAGGAAACTGTGTCTGCTTGCCTTCCTGCCTAGTACACCAGGAACTTTAATTTTAGCCTTAAAATGTCACCTCGTATTGGACTTTTTTTTGCGCTTATTGTGACCCATTACTGCTTGAGTAATACAGAGTGCAAGGCATCTGTTGAAACACCCTAAGGCTTGAGAAGGTCCGCAGTTCTATTCTAAGAGCATGACTTCACAGCTGTTAAAATAATTTTTTTGTTTCATAGTTTCTACAAATTAAAATACCTCTACTAATATTAGCTTGTTACATGACTAGTTGCTGGTTTCCTTGGAATTGCCTGTCTGTTACCTCTGGATAATTCACTTGCTGTGTCTAAGCACTGCTCTGATGGCTCAAATACTGTAGCATATTTTGTGCATGTTGCAGCAAGAAAAATTGACTACAGCCAACTACAGTTCAGCCAACAGACCCACACAAGTACTAATAGTGTGTTGACATGTCATACTATTACAATGTAAAAAAAATCCTTTGATTTCTTAAGTAGCAAATATCACAATAGATTGAATATGAAAAGCCTCACTTGCAGGACTCTGAAATACAAGCAGGGTATTTCACAACAGATCCTCTGAGTTCACACAGCAAAAAATTACATATGTAAACATTCATGAGTGCAACCCTTTCATCAGACTTAACTGCATTTTACCACCACCAAAAGCCGGCATGCAGGAAGAAAGTATTAGCAGTCAGGGCTTTATCTGCAATTTGTCATGCATGTCAACACATGGAAAGACATGCTTGAGATGGCAGTGACAGTGCAATTGAACAGATAGCATGAGACATGCCCTTCAGTTTGCTGACATGCACTCAGCATACGTCACAGCACACTCAGTGGAAGCAATTTCTGTCCCTGAGCATTCCCAGGGAAGGGACGTGCTTCTCATCCTGCACCTGCACTGCTCTCCGGGCTCCAACTCCTGATTAACACAATGTGAGCAGCAGTCACAGCTCCGGTCTTTGCCTGTGCTGGATCTATAGTGTGAGATGAAAAACATTTTCAATTCATATGAGTAATGAGCATTACAAATTAGACTCAGATCAATTATTAAATGACGGTGATTATGAAATATTAAAAGGAAGCAATTATACGTAACGTATTTGTCACAGATTAAAAATCAGCATTCATCTAATATCCTTCTATGCCTAATAATGTATTTGGATATTTAACATATTTAAAAGGAGTGCAAAAAGCAAAGATAAGTGGGAGGGAGTTGCATCTATTAAAACAAGAAATGGACTTGCTAATGACTTCTGCAAAACAAAGTTTTCTTCTGTCTTGGGTATAGTTTATCTCTGGTCTCTAGTGAGAACATGCAGGACAAGTCATCTCAAGCCTGTGTACCACTGGCATCATTGCTGACTTTGAAGACGCTCCTTTATTGTACACATTCAGGGAGAAGAAAAATTTTGATTTAATGTCTAGCCCTGTCACTTGTGTGGAAGTCCTGTTGACTAAAGAGCGTTTTTGTACTAACAAAATGAAGTTGCTGTTCAGCTGGGAGTTTATCATGACAG
This sequence comes from Margarornis squamiger, assembly GCA_035222235.1. Lineage (NCBI taxonomy): Eukaryota > Metazoa > Chordata > Aves > Passeriformes > Furnariidae > Margarornis > Margarornis squamiger. The sequence continues at coordinate 35,599,528 of JAWWTY010000106.1, read as the reverse complement.
AAGGTACAAGCAATAAAGTCACTTGTTCCCTGAGCTTCTTCTAAAGCCCTGCTGTGCTGAGATATTTTGTGTTGCATCTGATGAGTCAGTGGTGCAGCTTTCTCTCTGTGCTTGATGTACTGAGGACGTGACGCTGCTACAAAACCTCATTAAATTTATTCCACAGTTAAAGATGGTTGAAAAAAACAAGGAATCATTGATAGAGCAGTTCTCACATCAGAAAATACTGGTTCCATGGATATGAGACATTCTGTGAAGATTTGTAGGTCCTTGTGAATTTTACATTGGGAATCAGGCCAAATGGCAGGATGTCTGGTTCTCCCTGCGTCCTCCTGACTCCCCAAGTGGTGAGGGAACTTCTGTCTTATCTGATATTGGTACCCTGCTTTCATCCTTGTCTGCAGGTGTCCTGACCTCAAAACTGGTTTGCAGTTCTCCCAGCATAGCAGCATCAAGGAGAACACGCTGGCTTCTGTGTCCTGTTGGCTGAGCCCAGGAGGTGTCACCAAGGAGAAGAGGCAGGTGAAGAGGCAATGGGTATGAGTTTCCAGGGCATTGCGTCTGTCCAGGACATAGGGGTGGGACGCCAGTGTCTTGTTCATGTGCTCTGACAGGGGCAGAGAAGGGGCAGAAAGAGAGCAAAAATCGGGCTGCAGTGAGAGGCTGCTGGCCCTCTGATCCACACAGTGGAGTGCCCAGAGTGTGAGGGGTGAAGCAGGAAGCCCATTGGATGCACAGAGGGAAAAATTATATTTAGCTGCAAAAAAAAAAGCAAAATAATCCTGTAACTTGTCCTCTAAGGTTGTTTCCATGTTTCCCAATTTCCAAAACAGTATTTGTTTGGAACTCAGTACATTTCAGGATTTTGCTTTTTTGTTCATACTCAGGAAGGAATTTTAAAAATAATGAGTTATTTTTCTTTTTCATCAGGATGGAATTTTCCTATTTACTTCTGCTCTAGTGTTACTAGCTTATGTTTGGATTTTGTTTTCATTTTGGAAACCTCCTACATCTCTTGTACGTTAATGCATGCAGGTATTTTGATTCTTCAGCAGGTAAGGCTGCATCCTGCAGTCACCCAGTGACAAAAGGAAAATTTTGAGTCACTTGTGTTTGTTTTTGTGGTCAATTTTTATCTGTTCTAGAAGGACAGGCAGCTGTAGCCCTCAGTTCCCAGATATTTTTGGTTTAAACCAATAATTGAGAGACATGAAGAACATTATTATATAATATTAAATATTAAATAATGCTCAGCTCATATAAACTGAAAGGCAGCAGATTTTTGGGTACTAGTAAATGATTAATCCTTTTTTTTTTTTTTTTAAATCTTTCCTGGAGGCTGAAAAATCATCTTTGAAGCCTTTTTTATCTCTCGAGTAAATATGTGCAGTTATAATTAGACAGTTTTGTTAAACATATATTATGTAACCAAAAACCTGGAACAACTCCAATGTCATTTCTTTCATCGTGTAAATATGTAATTAGGCAAGATTTTTTCCAGTACTGCTGCTGATTACATTTTCCTTGGTCATGCAACAATGGGATTTTTCTTCTCTCAGACATACCACAATCTGAGCTCTACAAGCCCTGATGCAGCATACTATCTTTTCACTCCCAATTGCTAATTTTTTACCCACTATCACTTTCTTTGTATGTCTCCTTTTAAATGGGGCAAACCCCATGTGAGATCTGACATAAAATATCAGTGTAAGAGAAGAGTAGGCACTGAGCATGGGGATTACAGCTACTGTTTTCTGTCAATTGTGGCTAGTCAGAGTGGAGTAATTCACAAGACCAGAGGATTCAGATCCTGAGCACACCACTGGTCCACACCTATGTGGTGCCACTTTGCACAATCCCTCTGCTGAGAGGATGTAGTGTCTGTGGAAAGCAGTCAGAGGTTGTAGCTTCCACCTCTTGCAGCCCTTATTTATGGAGTGAAAGTTCTGTCCTGAACTCCAACAGTCTTGATGACTAGCAAGGGAAACTGGCCATGAATGCTGAGCTGGACAGGCTATAGGAGTAAAACCTACCCTGACTGCCTACATCTAGCCCACTTGGCTGAAAATCAATTTATATCTTCAGACAGTGTATGCTTCCAAGGGAACTTGGTTTAGTGGTGGGCCTCACAGTGTTAGGTTCGACATGATGAACTTAGAGGTATTTTCCAGCCTTATTGATTCAATGATTCTTTTTCTTGCATTTCTTGCAAAAATACAGACACTTCTTTATAACACTGCTGATAGCATGTCCTAGAGTGGGAAAAACTGGCAAAGATGACTGACAGGAGCATGTCAGCACAGCACACGTACCAGATTGGTTTAACTTGGGCACAAATCTTTTGTGATTTTGCCAAGAGCTTTCTAATAGTAGATTTTCATGTTTAGAAGTGGTTTTGAAGATGAGTGAGTAACTGCAAAGATTCTCAGGGCTTGGGCAGCATTTTTATTATTTTTGGCTTTGATTGTATTTCTCCAAGAACATGTATCATTTTGAAAGACCTTTAACATTCAGGAGGCAGCTAGAGATTTTTAAAACCTAATTGACATTTTAGTGAACTTCTGAAATAATTCAGACTTGTATGATCCATTAATGAGTCAGTGGAAGGGAATTTCTCTCCACTCACCAGTGAAACAGAGCAGTGCCATACTCCTATACTGTATTTCAGATGGTTGTTCTTAGACTCGTTGTCATTCTTATTTTGGTTGTGTCATAAAGAAACTATAATGTTGCTTTTCATGCTGAATATAATATTAAAACGGTTTCACTTGCTGGAGAACAAGAAGTTAGAAAGAATTATATATATATGCTTTGAAGAAATAGAGCTGATGCTTCAGAGAACTGCAGAAAATTAAGACTTATCTCAGCAATAAAATTGATCTTTAAAAACAAAATTATTCAGTTTTCAGAGATTTGTGGTAATTCAGATATAAAGCAGAATTTTTTCTTTAAAAGAAAATCATTCACCTCTAACCTATTAGAATTTTTTGAGAATATGAAAATAATGGAGGTTAGTGGGGAAAAGGTCAATGTAGATTGCAAAAATTTAAAGAAAGCCAATGATAAAGTTCATTTAAAAACCTTGTGAAGTGATCCCATGGTGACAAATGTACCCTCAATGCCTTGAAAACAGCTCAGCTGTGAAAGGACATGTGCACAGTTAATTTTTCTAAATTGTGGAAAGCTAATGTCAAGTGTAACAACGTGCTCTACAGGATCACTTGTTTAATGATCAATTGTACTAATAGGAAAATTCTATGAATCTATTACTTTAAGTTTTATGAGTGTGCAGGAAAGCAGTAGTGGGGCTGAAGAGAAAAATACTGAGTTTCCTAGGACACAACATTATTTCAACTAATCAGTGTAACTGAGGACAGAAACTCATCAGGTTTTAAAAAAAGAAAAGAACAGAAATTTCCAGCTTTGCTTCACTGTTGATGTCTGCCCATTGTCATGTACAATGACAGTCTCATTTCTCCTACCTGTCCCAGAGCAGCTTTTAGTAATCTGTGGTTTGGGGATTTCAAGCACAATCTACAGTCCTTTATTTGGAGAAATGGATTTTCAGAAAGCCATGATTAGATAAAGCAGGGTTTTTTATTCTCCAGCTTTATATTCTGGCTTAGTTTTTTGGGTGAGCTTGTAGGTACACATGTATGGCAGGAGGGGGAAGCAAACCATCACAAGCTTCGAGACTTTCCAGCTGTGCCAATCTGCACTGTAGTGACTGGATGTCTAAGTATTTGTAGAGTAACTATATTGAAAATGATAAAAACCTAACAAGGTAGAAGAGAAGGAGAAAGGCAAAGTAATTCACTCCTCTTTCTGAGGTGCATGTTTTTGAAGTGCAGAACAGCAGGGTGTTCCAAATGTTTTGGACTGAAACCCCAGGAAGATCCTTGTCCATCCCATCCACTGTCGTCTGCTTTCTTCATAATCAATATATTCCTACTGTCAAGAAAAGTGTGAAAATGTTTGACTCAAAAAAGCTGCCCTGCATTAACTGTCTTGGGAGCTTAAGGCAGTTTTTCTACTTGAATCGAACAACTCACCTTAAAATAACAGTATGGCATTTCCCTAGAGAGATGAAAACCAAAGCCTGATCTGTCATAACTAATAACAGTAGAACTTTGTCAGACAAACAGTCAGCAAAGACCTCAGGGAGAAGGGAATTAATGGAATTTATTAACATGTTGCTGTTGCCTGAACATGTGCAACATGTTTGCTATACAGATGTTGAATGAAAACGTGCCACAGCATTCTTGCAAAGTGATGCTTTTTTGTTGTATTTTCTTATCTACTGTAAAAACTTCAAAAGAAAAAAATCATTAATTGTACTGAAAATAAGTCTGCTCATTAAGAAGGGCTGAAGCAATGCACATAAAGTGAGCACTCACCTAATCTTTATTCATATTTGGAATAACAACATATATCTGATTCAAGAAAGTATAGAAAACTGCAGCTGATTAAATGATTGTGTTTTTTTCCATCATAATTGTTGGCACACAGTACTTGAAGGTCACTTTATATTGTATTATATTTTTATTAATACAAAAAATGTGAAAATTATTTTTTCCCCTCTAAAACAATGAAGTTTATCATAAAAATTGTTCACATACAAGTACTTCTCCATCCTAATTATTTTGTTTTCAAATGAAAACAGGATTTTGATGACAGGACCTGAGAAAATGGCCGCAAGTTGTGCCAGGGTAGGTTTAGATTAGGTATTAGGAAATATTTCTTCACACTAAGCGTGGTAAAGCATTGGAACAGGCTGCTCAGGGAAGTGGTGGAGCCACCATCCTGGAAGTGTTCAAAAAAACCTTGTGGATGTGGCACTTTAGGACATGGCTTAATGGTGAACATGGTGGTGGTGTGGGTTGTTGGTTGAACTTGATGATCTTAAAGGTTTCTTCTAACTGCAATGATTCAATGATTTTATGAAGTGTTGTTAAATGCAGCAAACTCTACCAGAATTTCATGACTTACGTAATCAGAACTGATGTAAAAAATTGTCTCCTAACTCTGTGGTGTCATTCTTTGCTGCTAAATGGGTTCTGCAAACCCTGAGTATGAGGCCGATCCTGTATGCAGGTACCTGTCCCTTATACCTGCAAACTGTCTGGAGAATTTTGGTGTGACTATTCATGCAGGTAAAGCTGAGGGTTCTTTTGAAATGTTGTAAATAAAAGGCTGAAAATAACCTTTTACTTACTTCTCTTAGAAGAAAATTAAGATATGCACAACTTCAAATTGGCTTGGAGTTATAGTAACTCTATAATTTCTTACTGTGTTCTCTCATGTGGAATGGATGAGAAAAGACCTGTTTCTCCATGAAAAGAAGAGCTTTATGTTGCTGTAGGTGTTTACAGGAGGGAGATGGTGGAGCTTTACTTTCCCTGCCATGATCTCTGTGACCCTGCTAAAGCTGTGGCAGCATGCAGTCCTGATTGAGGGGCCTGTGTGGGCTCCACTCGCTGCCAGATGCACTGGTAACACATCTGGAGAACAGATGTTGTAACTTTTAAAGAGGGTAGCAGATGGTGCTGTGCTCTTTTGCCCAAACAGAAGGCATTATAACTTTAGGGATGCCTGAACCAGGCAGGTGCTTCACTTCTACTGGCTCTGAAATAGCCCTGACTTCATGCACAAAATATAGCTCTTGTTCTGTCATTTGCGGTTTCCTAAAGGTCACTGACACAATTTAACCTGCTGCCGTTCACTTGTTAGGAATAAATCTCATGTCCAGAGGAGATTCTGCCAAGTGGGGCAGCTGCCCAGGGTGCTCAACTCCATGGGTAAGGCTGGCCATCCATGTGAGATCGAGCCTCTGCTCTGATGTTTCAAGCAGCCCCGCAGAATGGCACAACGTACTGAGTTGAATGCTTCTGGCACTGTTATGTTCCACTAGGACACTGAAATCACGTGACTAGAAGGAAATTCAAGACTAAGGAGATGAAATTCCCAGGAGCTGGCACTCAACACTGAAACTCACAGGAGGACAAAATATTGTTCTGTCTTCTGCCATTACCAGCACTTAATACAAGCCACATTCTTTTAAACTGAATTTTCTTTCAATGCTAAAATAAATGCTGCACAGACCACATCATTCCTCCACATGGCCACTCACTCACATGAACTTTAATAGGAACCAATCTGCTACTCCAAGCAAAAGTTAACCGAATAAAACAAAATTTATTGAATTGCTACTTGAATAAACTGAGAAAGGAGATTAACAGAGGCACTGATCTAGTTGTTTCTGTTGTGAAGTGGCGAGATGCTGCTCATGTTTTTATGTAAACAGCTAACTACTTTATACAGATATTTGGCTTTTATTGACCTCAAAGAAAATGCTGTTGATCAGAGTTGTGGAAAATAAGTGAATGATAATCATATAAATGTACCCTGAAAAAAGAGAAAAACTGTAAAGCTGCTTCCAAAAACACAAGTTCAAGAATAATGAGGTAAAATTACATCTGTAAATAACTGTAGACAACGTGGCCTCAGGAGAAAACTCAAAAAGTTTATATTCCTTATAAAGATCATCTGAACGCTGCTGAGGGAACTGAAGTATCAACCCATGGTCTGTAAAAAAGACAAATATAAACACAGTGTATTTTTAACTGGAATAGCACATTCAGGGTGGAAACAGTAGATATTTACTGGAACAGGAAGAGCTGTACAACTTAAATATAACACAGATTTTTTTTTGCCACAGATGGGAAGATATGTATTGAGAGTCTTAGTAGCGTGTGTATTATCATGATATGAACTAATCATTAATATTGGTTTAAAGCCATCCTTGCATTTAGTTCTAATATTTATTTCAAATTTACTTAATTGTTTCCAATTCTATATTCTAATCAATTTGAGCAAAAAGGATATTAGGAAATATATGAAAAGAAGCAGGGGCTTCTATGTAGACTTTTTTTTTTTTTTAAGAAACAACCATCATTTTATGACTTGACTGTCCCATTCTGTGGTTTCTCATATCTCTTTTTTCCTTTTTTTTTTTTTTTTTTCCTTAATAGATTTTTGTACTGAAACCCAGCATAACCTAGATTTGAATCGGAGCAGATGTTTGGGCTTCAGCATTCTCCTGCCTGTTTTGCTGTTCTTTTTATTGCTCTGAGGTAAGATATTGGGTGTTTTATTTCAGAAATTTATCCTCAACACATGAATTTCCCATCTCTGTCTCTTCCATTTAGGACCACAGTAATATATTCAGATTTATTTCTAATCCTTGATAGTGGTTTAATAAAAAAATTTATGCAAGCAGCAATTGAATATTTGCACACGATAATAAAACTACTTCTATAATCCTTCAGGACTACATTATGGCCTACTTGCCAGCTAGGTTTTTACTGGGGGAAATTCCCTGATGCTTCTACAAAGGACAAGGTGTTAAATTTTCAGGGCTATTCTGTTACTTCAAAAACCTTGGCATTGGGAGAAACGACATACAAAGCATTTGCAAACTCTACTTTTTACATTGATTTTGATATTAATTTAACAGCTTTCTGAGACATGGGCTAAGAATTGAGGAAAATTGAGATGGAGGCCAAAGTCCAGGCAAAACATCACTCCTCTGTGGCTATGTGGGTTGTAGGGCTGAAGAGATGCAGGGGTGTGAGAAGGCAGTGAGATGGGAGATGATGAGAGCAGAGGGTCCTGTTAGCTCATGGTGTCAGTGAGACTGTTAAGCCAAGTGGATGTTATTCACATTCACTAAGAATTAATCAAAAACAAGTGGGTTTTAGACTAAGTCTGTAAAAGGGGAAGATTTGTCTGTGTGTGTGCGTGTTTTACTGTTCTGAGACTTTTTGTGGTTCAAAAGGGGATGTGTGGGACAATGAAATAGCTGTGTAAGGACTTTATGACCTCCACCTATTACAATACCACCATAAAATTGCTTATATCTTTTGGAGACATTAAATTTGTGTTGCACTGTAATTCTGCACCCACTTTCAGGCATTTCATTCACTTTGGTGAATTTTATTCACAGAACCTAGGAAGAAATAGCCTCATGCTCCCCTCTATTTTAGATATAACATGGGTATACAGAGTAAAAATATCTTTTCCATGTGAAGTTCCTTATGCCTTGCATGCAAGCTGCACACAAAAAAACCACCACTTGCTGCACACAGAAAACAGTTTGTGTTTTTAGTGGAAAACAAAACCAGAGATCTCCCTGAAAGTCCCAAGAGCCAGGAAGTGGTAGTCCTGTGACCTGCTCCCTCCCAAGCCACCTTTTAGAGGAGTGCTGGCTGATGAAAGAGAAGTCTTTACACCTACTGAACCTCCAGGCTCTCTCACAGCTGGACAGGTTGAGGTCCTAAAGTCATTAGTCCTTCTCTCCCTCTCTACCTCCTTAAAACAAAAGTATAAATGGTGATAGCACTTGAAAAGCTTTACCCTTACAGTGTCAGTGCATTCACAGGCACTTAAGTTCATATGCAATGTAAAGAAAAATACCAGTAGTTAAAAGCTGTTATCTGAAAGGTGAAATAAAAAAGTTTTATGGTGATGTTTGTTCTGTAGAAAGAATTCAATAGGGTTTCTTTTTTTCCTGCCACCTTTTAAACAAACTTCTTGGTGCCTCCTAAAATTATTTGAACTACTTTAATGAGTAGTATTCCTTAATACATCATACATTAAGGAACAAGACCTCATTTGAAAACACAGCTCCATTTAGATTATGCTTTCATGCATCAGAAAAATTATTTTAAAAGCTTCTTGAACCCCTTCTGAGAATTGTCTTGATTCCCACATCATTTGCTCAGAAGTGCAATCAAAATCTCTTAAGAACAAGACACAGTCTAATTGGCATACTTTAAAATTCTTAATTGTGACTAGGAGACAGAAACTTATTTTAAGCATACGGTTTCAAAGAAATACTTTTTTTCTTTTTCAAGAACCATTGCAATTGTTAGTTATCTCTTTGAAAACTTGGTGAAAACTTCAGCAGTTCAACTGCAAACTTGGGTTTTTGGAAATTAAATTGTTCTGTTGCCTCAGAAGATATAAATTACTAATGTTTAACTCAGCCAGAGTAAAAATCTTGCTTATTTGTGTATTATTGAGTGTTTTATAGCCTGGTTTCAGGAAAGAGTTTAGGTTCTTGTTTTGCCTGAATAATAGCCCTTAGAATAGGACCGAAAACCTCAGTCTTCTGACTGTCCTATTATCTCCATATGCATTCAGAAACACACACTTATGGCTGTGATGGTAGTGATGCACAGAGTTTCATGCTGTTATTTTATCTCTAAAGTCAGATATTCTTATTGCCACAGGAAGCCTCCATCTCAGACACCTTCAGTTATATGAAGATCAGGCATCTTGTGCAGGAGAGCCAAGACCAACCATCTGTCTGCTTGTGGATGGGTGTCAGAGCACTTCCCAGTGGTAGGCCCTCCTCGCTCTCCTACCACCAAGTCTCCCCACGACCCAAAGGGAATGAAGAAAACTTGCTATCAGCACTTAAAGTTAAATGACATACACGTTACCTCATCAATTCAGCTTTGTGACTTAACATAATCTGCTATAAACACCTACACAAATGTTTCCTTTTTTTTATTTTTTTTAAATTTGGTTCATAATAAAGATATTGCTTTGAAGTGCTACACTTGTTTTTTGGTTCTGCCTGAAAGACAATAACTCAGATTGTTGGAAAAGGATTTCTCTGTGTTGTCGTCTGACATAAGCCAGACTTTTTTTTTTTTTTGTGAAATAAGGCTTTCTTCTGTTTATGATCAATCTTGCAAGACCAGGATTGGTCTCATCAAATTTCTCCAACCTTCTGGTGTCTCATGACTGTCCTGCTAAATCATGAGGTGCTGTCATGGCTGAAGATCTAATGTTAGTTGCACCAAAATATTCACAAAGAAGAATTAAAATTGCAGGTGTATTACTCTAGAGTAGACACTTTCAATTTTCAAGTCCCCTAAAATACTCTCTGTGCATCCCTGTATGTGAAGGTTCAGCCTATTGTCAATAGATAGAGTAGTGTGCTTTTATTGTCTTTCACAGACTTGTTAGGACTAGTTGAGAGACTTGCCCAAGGACTCACAGATGGATAGTTAAAAAACTCTCCCTGGAGCAAACCAGAAATTCTCTGACCTCATTTTCACAGTTATGCTGGAGTTTGTTTTTGATGCAAGTAATTTTCGAAGGGAAGACTTATTTGTGTAGAATACAGGCACAACCAAGACAAATATATGTGGCAAGTCCTAAGAGAAAATGGGCTTGGTTAACACATAAAATAAGCTTTTAAATATGTTTTTACAGATGTACAGGGTAAGGTGGAGATTTTGTGAATTATGAACCTCTAAACAGATAATGGCTTGCTGGAATAGCTGAGAATTTTGAGATGGTTTTTGGAAGAAGGCAAGAAGTGACAAATATCATAGAATGAAAGAGACATGGTGAGGCTTGTGAGATAAATTAAATCTATTACGTCAAAGAAAGATCATAAATCATAATGTTGAAAGGGACATTAAGAGTTTCCCACTCAGACAGATTCTTTTTTCCTTTTATATGTTTTTCTAACTTTCCTAAAGACCTTGAATAGTCATTTTGGTGCTCTGCAATTATTAGAAAGATTTTCCACCTATCCAGTTTAATTTTCCTGTATACTATATATCTTTCTTAATAATACATTTTCTTTCTCTCCCTTTTCTTAAAACTAATGATACCCCTTTTCTAACCACAGACAATTTTTTACTCTCTGAGTCCTTACAGTACAGAAAAATATTCAAGATCCTTCTTTGCCTTTTGTAAAAGTGGCATTTCACAAATTCACAGAGGCTTTCTAATGCTAATTCTAAGAAGAATTCCTCTTTCACTGAAAGCAATATTTTGCTCAACAACCCGCAGTCCCAAAGAATGGGGAGCAAGAAATTTACAGGAGGAAATGAGGTTTTCAATCTATGAGGAACAATTTTAAAGAAGAACATGAAATGGATTTAAGCATATCTTCACAATTCTAATAAGAAAAGTCATGAAGCTTATGAAACTTTGGAGGACACATAATAAAAAATAATCCTTTAGGGTTATGACCTCCTTTCTCAGTTTGCATATAACTTTAATAGGAGTCAAGGACAAACTGATATAAGGAAATTGATGTATCAGATTAGAGGCTTTTAAAAGTCCTATTCCTGGATCATAGACCACTCCCTGGCATTTTCAGTTATTGGATTGTCTTAAATATAGTAGTTCTTACTTGAGAACTACATGACATTTTTTGCAGGCAATTATTTCTCTTCCTTGTCATTAACACGGAAGATATTTGATGTACTAAACAAGATTTGTATGCTTTACCATAGGAGTCCTGTGTAGTTGTGCTAAGAAAGGTTTACTTATTCAGTTGCTCTGGTAAACAGGTGCAGGGGCTCTGTGGATAGCTGAGAAAATAAGTAAAAGAAAGAGAGGTGTCTCACAAACATTTGCAAGAAGACACCTTCAGAACGTATAGGATGAAACTTAGCATACACACATACATAGCACTCTGTGTCTTTGTGAAATTTGTCCCCAAAGAATTTTTCCTACCTTTTATAAGAACGGAAGAAAGAAAAGAAGAAGATCACCAGAAACAGAATAAGGCATATCAGGTATAAAGAATGTAACCTGGTATGACTTACTGGGCAAAAGTGAGGGAGAAACTTTCAGGAACTCCTGGAAAATTTTCTTCCATAGCAGAGAAAAGAAGGCAGAGGAGTAATGCCCCTACTGAATTTTCTGTCTTAAAACTACATTAAATCCTTCCACTTTATAGTCTATCCATGATAAATTCAGTATTTGTCTATTAAGGTAATAAACCACAAGGCACAATGACAGTGAGAGCAGGATCCCAGGGGTAGGCAGCTGGGTTTTGGATTCTAGCTGAAGAGGGTCTGCTGTCCCTTTCAACAATAGTTTGCATTTTTCTTTGCTACACTGCTTACATTCAGTAGCCTTGGGCAGATTACATCTGAAGTATGGCCAATGCCATCAGATCCTTTACAGACTTCATTTGCTTCACAAGCAGGGAAGAGGAAAAAGATCAGAAGGAATAAGCCTGTTGAGACTTAAGAAGCAGAGATCATATTTACCGTTCTCATCTTCAATATTTACAAACCACAGCCACAAAATTTTGTTTTCCAGTGTCTTACTGTAAAAATAATCTTTCAGTGTCTCCAGCTGAATAAAAAAAGTGATGCCAAGGGTCTGTCATCCATCCCTTTTATCTTGTATAGCATTTCCTATACCTGCTCCCAGAATGTAAGAAGAAAGACCAGGAGCTTAAAGAGATTGACAGAGAATATGTTTTAATCACTGTAAATTTACTTTGCAGATGCCGTCGGCTAAATCATTCTGTAACTTTGTGCATACAGACACTTTCACTTCTTCCTCCTTTTCTGAAGGACAGGCAAAAAGGTCCTTCTAGTGAATGATGCCTCTTACTGAGTAGGCTGACATTTCAAATCATTGCTTTCCCTCAAAGTATCAGGTAGGCAGAAAGTCTCTTCACCTGGGGCTGTTAAAAGCAACACTAACTGCAGCATGGTGGATTGTGCTCCCTCTGACAGGCAATGCAGGTCATTGACATGGGGGTCTGTGACAGCCCTGCTCCTTTGAAATGGAGCAACAGCAACCACATATTTTTGACTTGTGGGCTTTTTCTTTATTAAAATCTGGGTTCCGCCTGGAAAAAACCCATGTTTTTCTTATAATTGTATATATGTTTCCTCTTTGTAATATTCTTTCTAGTTTCTCAAATATTAATTATATGATCATTAAAAAGAAAAAATATTTATTTCAGATCCTTATAATTAATGTAAAAAACCAATAACTGGTCTGTGAGAAAACAGTAATTATATTTCTCAAGTGGTTGAGCAAAGTAGGTAGTGCTTCAGTAATAAAGAAGTGAAGTCACAAAACTTCAATTTTTTTCTTTTCTTTAAGGTGTGATTATGCAAAAATTAAAAAAAAAGAAATCCATTCAGCATCTACCGAATAGGAATCTTTGAAGAAAAGGTGTTCCAGTGCTTTCTTTACTGTTCAACATGATCAGGAAATGCTTATATTGCATCCTAGAAACACAGCAAATCCAAGAATGTGAAAAACAAGTATGTGAAAAATGTTTGAAAACTTCTGTGACTTGTCTTGAAGAACCATGCATATTTTGCCCTGGATTTTTGGAACTTCTAGGACCTCATATTGCTCTGAGACATGAACTCATGGGAGGTAAGGCCTCTGGCACCAAGATAAATGTTGTATATGACATGGGAGGGCATGGATATACTTCTCATTGTGGGAGCTTACCTTTTATCTCTGGACCCCACTGGCTGTCCACTACCCCATCTGTAGTTTTAAATTGTGATATGTAGATCTCTGGAAGGAATTTAATAGAAAGGTGGTCAGTAAATAAACTTTGCTTCCATGAAAGACCAGGAAAAATATTGTTAATTTGGAAGCATGTTTTCATCGAAAACCACATTTTTTTGCAATGGCAAGATACAGATATTTTGATTTTGGTTTTCAAGTTTTAAAGGAAATATAAAATATTTATTGTTTGGAAAATGTGTTTTATTTTCTTTTTAGACAAGAGTAAAACTTCTGAGCAGTTGAATGAACTTTGAAATAAGTAGAAGATTCTAGCTTTAGAAGTTGTACAATCAAGAGCACCAAAACTCAGGTATTACTACAAAAGAGAATTCAGATGTGGGAGAGTGCTCAGGAGCTGACATACCCTGAGATTATTTCAGGTGGTTAAAACTTGGTGGTAATAACGCCAAGGTCATGGGTTCAATCCCCTCTATGGGTCATTCACTTAAGAGCTGGACTCAGTGATCCTTGTGGGTCTCTTCCAACTCAGAATATTCTGTGATTCTGTCTTAGGTTAGTCCAGTGCTCCACATAGTATGTGATAGAAATCAGGCCTAGTGGTGGTAGCATTTCATCAGGTTTAAGAGGCAGCAGCATGTTGTCAAGTCTGGGGATGTCATGGTATTCAATGGCTTGTGTGGGAAATAAATCCAGTAAGATCCAGAGATGCAGCAACTTGAAAATATATTCAAATAAATGATGAATTTAAATATATTTGAATAAACCATTTTGTTGAATAGGCAACAGAAATGCTGGTTTTCATGGTGAGGTATAAGAACAGATGTCATAAACATTAATTATTAGAAGGAAAAAGTGTGAAAGAATTTCTAAAGCACTTGGCATTGACCCAGGTCAGCAGGCATTGAACTTATTGGAAACTTCTTCCACTGTGTTCACTAGTTAGGCCAACACTGAGTTCTTTTAAATATCTCCTGTAGTTTTATCTATTTGAGGCAATATTTATGCAACATCAGTTCAAATACACAGTATATTTTCAGTGAAAACCTTAATTTGAAGAAAGAGCAATACAGATTTTCCCATTTTACTCTCTTGTTAAAGACCAGATAATTACAATAATTTAAACAATTAGCAAGCTGAGCTTGTTCAAAATTAATAAAAACAACCCCCTTTTTTTTGGCTATGAAAATGTTTCCTTAGGCTTTTTCTGCTTATTTCTTCATTTTTTTCACCTAATTTTATCAAATCTTATCAAGGTGAGATGCTTAAAAGAAATACCAAAACACATTGATTAGTATAGTGTTATAGCATCCCATAGATCTTACATGTCATAAAATTTCTAGTAGGTCACATGAAAAAGATAGCCCCTGACTAAAATACTTTTAGGATAAACATTATAATTAAATCAGAGCTCAGAGTGGAACAAAAAAAAATTTAAATTGGCTCCAGAGTCCTTGATTAAAAACAAAATCAAAACCAACAAAACCAAGAAAAGTAATTTTTATATTTTATTAGAGCCAAGAGTTGTGAAAAATACCTGCAAGATTTGGTTTGCTCATTTATAGCTTTTTCTTTCTATACATATTTCTACAGATTGTTAAAGTTTTGTAAGTGAATGTGAGAGGCCATGTATACTGAGTCATGTAGACTATATAATGTAAGTAAAAAGGGGAATAAAAATGCAATTAGAAATATGTGTCTTTTTCTCTGTACCAGAAATGAATATTTAGACTGGACATTAGGAAGCATTTCTTTACCAAGAGATGTGGTCGAACACTGGGATGGGTTTCCTAGAGAGGTGGCCACTGCCCCAAGACTGTCAGTGTTTAAAAGGTATTTAGACAATCCTCTTAACAGCATGCTTTACCTTGGTGAGTCCTTGGTCACACTGGGGGACTAGATGATTGTTGTAGGTCCCTTGCTACTGAAATAATCTATTCTAGTCTATTCTACCACAAGTGGTGTGTCAATTTTTCAGACGCATTAATCAAACTTCTCAGCTGGTTTCTTTGGGTGTTTATGTATTATTGAAGGTATTACATCTAACATACAGGAAATTTTATTTTGCTATTAAAAATTGTTTATCAGAGATTATCTAAGGACTTTGCCACTTCAGCTTTGCTAATAAGTTAATTAATACGTGACATTTTGAATTGTCCATTAAGACAATTCCAGCCAAGCCCTAAAAATAACACTGAAACTCTATGAAGTAAAACAGAAAATACACAGAAAAAATTAGTCAGGAGATCAAAAAGAAAAATTTCTAAAACTTTATGGGATGGCAAATTCACATAAAATGTCCACACAAATGGGTTATTATACTTACACAGCTTGACAGGTCCTTGTATTTTAATTTGAAGTATAAAGAAACAGCTTGCAAGAAATTTTCTAAGGAAGAAAGGAACAGAAAACTGAAAAATAGCCTGACTACACAAAAGTGGTCAGTAATAAGATTTCAATTTCTCTCAACACCATTTGGAAAAAAAAAAATAAATTTTATATATATATGTCACAGGGCTGGCAAGTTTTGTTGTTTGTGGTGTTTGTGGTGCTGACGAGATGACATTTTCATGTCCTGTTCCTGAGATGATCTGACCTCATTTGGCCTCAAGACCTGGTCTTTCACAATGCTGCCTCCAGCATGGTGCTGTGACGCCACAGGTCCCTGAAAGGGAGGAACACTTGCTATTCCTGCTGCAAAAGGGTGGTGCAGGTTCCATGGTCCCCATGTCCCTGATTTCAGCAGGGGAAAGGAAGGTGTAAAGAAGTAAAGTGAGGCTGACCTGCTGTGGGAAGTGTACAGAGGGCTAGTGATGCTGACTGAGCCAGCATGTTGCTGCTTGATGGTTAGATGCTGTCAGTGCATTTTCTCTTTTCTGGGATTCAGACTGCTGCACCTGATCATCAGTAATGAGGTCTAGGAATAAAATTGCTCCTGATCTCTGGTGATGTGAATTCTACTAACACAGCATTTAAAGACACTACTCATAAGGCATGGTAATTTTAGAGATGTCTCCTGCAGATACTCAGAATTGCAATGAAGCATTATTCTTTCCTAGCTTCCCAGTGCTTCCCACAGGAGCTCCAAAATCTTTTTATAAAATGATAAAAGAATTTCTCCTAAGGAGTCTGTCAGAGAGTAATTTATTTATTTATTTATTTATTTATTTATTTATTTAAAAGTCGAAATCTTTTCAATCACTCAAAAGCAGGATGTGGACCTCCCTGATGTCAATTAAAAGAAAATGTTTGTTCTCATTTACTAGACAGAATTACTTTTGCAGATAGCTGCTGCTGCTTCTTTCTTTGCCACGCTAGGCCAAACCCACATTTCTTTGATTACCATACACAGGCAGTGTGTCACTCAGGCCATTCTTTCAACAACTTTTCCAAAAATCAACAATGTCATGGACTGTAAATTGTGACAGCCATAGGCTGTCTGGTTGCATGAGAAGAGGTTGCATGGGACAGATCCAGATTACATTATGGAGCCTTGTACAAAGATAACTAAGTTAGGTATAAGGGAAAATTGCAATATCCTTATATGCTCTTTAAAACCCAGTTCTTGGGGTCAGAATAAATAGACATATAAAAACCTTTCAGCCCCTCTCCCTTGGCTCACTCTTTTATGAGGCTTTATATAATGCCCAGAAATTTTATAGTAAGCAACAATAGGACATTTAAATAAATTACAGATTAAATAGCCAAAATTTGTAACCATAAACATGACATAAACTATCTTTAATGTAATGTCTTTATTAATCTCACTCTATGAATTTCTGCCAGTGGAACACTATCTAAACAGAAAAACTCCATTCTGTTTCTGGCTCTTTGCTGTGTCTTCCTCTTTAGCCACAGAAGAGTCTTGAAACGCAACTAGATTAGGTTAAACCAACGTTATTTGCTACTTGTGCTTGTTTTCTGGTTCTTATCTGATGCTGGGCTAGATCCATCAGTACTGGTGTCACAGGGGAATCAGGGAAATGGATGTGGCTAGACAGGCAGAGGAGAGAACAAGGTGGGATCAGAGGAAGAGAAGGCCAAGGGGGAAAAGTTCAGCACTGCAGTTGTTTTTACAGGGCTGGGTCTGTAGCCATGCTCCAATGGAGATGACTCAGACAACAGAAAGAGCTCTGTCAAGAGCTTCTGTGGGAGAAACAGTGGCTTTGGTTCCACTTCTCAAATGAGCTCTAAGGAGCTGATTTGGGCTTGGTCCTAATTTTCTTTTTAAAAGAAATTTCTTTAGGTTTTGTTCCATCCCCATCACTGCACCATTCCTGACAATTGCAACTCCAGAAAGCTGTGTTGGTTTTTGAACAGTTCTAATTGCACAGCTCACATCTCGGTAGAATACCCAGTTTTGTCTCTTCCTGAACACTTTTTTGTCCCTACCTAAGCCCCTTCTCTTGCCATCCACATGAGCTGTTGAAAAGTTTCCTCTTATTATACAATGTTTAGCATAATAGCAATAGATTTTCCTGCTGTGTACTACAGTACTGGAAAACATTTAAATATTATCCACAAAGCTGAACCTTTTTATAATCACCTCTTCTGTTCTCCCTAGTAACTCAAAATAATTCTTGATCTGAGCCAGCTAATATCCTCCTGTTAAAGTGTTTCCAAAAGCACTTCAGTTGTGTGCACACTAAGGTTTCCTCCATGCTTTCCTCTTCCATCCCTGTCATTCAATGTTCCAATTCAATGGTTTTTCCATTTCTGTTTCCAGTGAGCTCATTTTAAAGTTCCAAATTACTCCTTACATTTATGTTCTCTATTAATTTCTTTTATTTCCATTTCTTTCTTTTTTAATGTCATTATTCATATTAGGATATGGCACTATCTTTCAAATTGCAAGTTCTTTTTTTTTTACTCTATGGATCTGAAAGATGCAAGAACTATATTTTGACTTCTGTAACCAATTTTCTATCTTTATTTTTTCTCAAAACAGAGTAATTTTTTCTCCTTTTTATGTTAAAAAAAATCAAGAATTACCAAACATTAGGGTGCTCAGAAGAGCAAGCCTGCTGACTTATTCTTCCATATTCTGTAATTTATATTTTATAACTCCCATGGATGAAAAATGGGATATGCACAGCCCATCTTTTTTTAAATGTCAGTGTCTTAACTGAGCTTGAAATCAAAATTCATTTTTGAATGAATTCTTTTGCTATTTATGCTGCATCTTGAATGAATATGGATCAGTAACTCTAATAAATTAGCATTCAGGTTTCATTTCCAGACCAATTGGATAGGACAATTACCATTTTCCTAGGAGAACAGGGGAAAATGGCTACTATATTACAGTGGATTTGCAAAGTCTGCTTTTCCATGAGATATCCTGAAGGCAAAACAAATATTTCAAACACTAAGGAGCCATGGCATTAACTGCTCTGAGAGTCAATTTTAACAATTAAGATCTTACCTCAGAAAAAAATGTTAAGCAAATGCAGAAGATTGAGTAAAGCACAGAGAAGAGAGTGCTGGGAGAACATTTCAAAATGAGAGGACCTCAAGGGAGAAGGACAGATAGGAACATGATGGATTGCACACCAGTGATAATAAATCATATGTACATGTTGCATCTGTGAGAAAAGACTAATGACTGTATTTGTTTCAAAACCCAAAGGCCAAAGGAAATCTTGCCTCAGACTCTAGTTTATTTCTTATTTATTTCTATGCCTAAGTTTAGAAATTAAGTGGGTTTTTTTGTTTGTTTGGGGTTTGGTTTTTGGTTTGTTTGTTTTTGGGGTTTGTTTGGTTTTGGGGTTTGTTTTTTTTATTATTATTTTATTTTTTATTCTAGGTACAGAAAAGAGCCCTATACTAAAAGTAATGAGATAATTTCCTACTTGCAGAAATGTTTGAGATCAAAAGATTAAACATTGTGGAAGAACTTTAGTGCTGCAAATTGGGAAAAAAGATTCTGCATCATGTTGATAACACAAGATCAGAGCTCTTTATTTGTTTATGTACAAGGGTTTCCCTTCTATGAGACAGTAAAGTTTAAAAATAGGTAGCATGGGAGCTTCAGAAATTACATGCTATGAATATAATATGCCCTATATTTACCTTGTTTGTTTGTGAATGGACCATGAAGCATACAAAGATAGTTGCTGTTCACAAAATAATGACTAAATCACTGAACATGAATCTTCTATCTGCAAACATTTCACTGCAGCTTGTCTGTTTGTAATATGTGGTTGGAGACTTGAAACACAAGTCTTTGTTCAGCTTCTTCAGCTGACATAAACATTTCTGTTGTAGTACAAGTAATAAGGAACCAAAGTTCTGCCTCAAAAGGCATTTTAAAATCAGTAGTTATTTAGTGTTCATAGCATTGTCTCCCAATTCCATTATTCTAATTATATATATAATTATATATAATCATACATTATAATTGAAGAAGAAGAAGAAGAAGAAGAAGAAGAAGAAGAAGAAGAAGAAGAAGAAGAAGAATGAGAGGTTTCTTGAGTTTTGCCAAAAAATTATACAATCCCAGC
The DNA here is from genome assembly GCA_035222235.1 of Margarornis squamiger. Classification (NCBI taxonomy): domain Eukaryota; kingdom Metazoa; phylum Chordata; class Aves; order Passeriformes; family Furnariidae; genus Margarornis; species Margarornis squamiger. The sequence goes on along the minus strand of JAWWTY010000106.1, from coordinate 35,579,705 downwards.
ACAAAGTGGTGGTAGAAGTTAATTCTGGTCTTCAGGCCTCTGCTGCTGAGGGACAGTGTTATTTCTCAGCTAAAGTGCTAAAGAAAGGTAAAGTGGATTAATTTTTTCACAGGAACAGTACTTTGAGCCCATTTTGTCCTTCTTCTGGCACTCTTCTCATAAGTAATCCTATAGGCTCACCATTACACACCTCTGTCAGAGAGGAGATTATGTCACAGCAATGCTTTCATGCTTACTGTCTGTCCCTGCTTAACCCTTTAGTCCGCAGGATGGCAACTGGAGGAGATCCATAGTCTACCCAACATTGCTCCTGGAGCTGGGAGTGGAACTGAAAAGGCATGCACTTCCTGCCAGCAAAGGTTGGGGATTGTTAAGTGGTGAAAGAGCTCAGTAGCATTATACATCACTGAAGGTGTGCAGCTGACTATACATAACACACGGAGAATATGGGGTTTTAGCCATAAAATCAATCCTCAGAAATATGCCGTTCTACGGAAAATGTTTATGTAAGGTGTTTATTTTTTGTACTGCTCATGTTCCTCTCTTTCTCATGTAACTCACTGGAATTTTCCCTGAGATAGAAATACCTTTTTTTTTCCTGATCTAATGTAGTAAGTTTTACTTTATAGCTGAGAATCACTTCATATTCACAGTTCTGAGAGAAGGTTGCTGTCTTACATGGGGCCAGTAGCTACTGGTGGCAGTGGTTCACTGAGGTGCCAGCAAGACTGCTGCAGAAAGTGAGACCTTTGGTGTCCCAGGGTGGGGGATGCAGAAGTAGTACCACTGTGTTGTGTGTTTGGATGCACAGAACAGATGGCTGGGAATATTCAGGACATTTGGGAAGGAAGAGTAATCCTTTGGGTCAAGGCAGTCCCTTTTCTCTCACCACCTGAAATATGAAACAAAAATGAGTGTGTTCTCTGTTTGTCAAAATCTATTTGACTAAATTGCTGTATTTCTGTAAATTTTCTGCCATGTCATATTGATAATAACCAAATAATGCCATATATATTATCTTATGAAAATGCATCAACCACTTCCAAGGAGGGAGGAATTCCAGTGGTTTGCTGAACTCCTTTGAGTGGCTGGTCTGCAAGGCCGCAATACCCTACTGTGTGTTACATTACATTTTAGAGCATCAGGCAGATTGCAGTTTATACCTATTTAGGAAATAATGGCCAACCATATCTTAGTATGGTTTTCTTGAGTTGTGTATACTTACATACACTTGTAGGGTCAAAGTGCAGCTGAGATGGAGAAGTGGTCCCACAGATGATTTCTCCTATTTGGCATGAATCCTGCCTAAGCAGATGATTTAGTAAGCAAAGCAAAGCAAAATTTTTTTCCTCTCAAAACCTATTCAGGTGCTAGTGAAAAAAACTGAGAAACTCCTCAACATTTTCTACTGGCTGAGCCATCAGACTGACACAGCCTGTGTACTATAGAATGCAATTTTATGTGAGAATATATATGCTGAAATATGATTCTAGAACAAAAGTGGATAAGCAAGCTCACCCAGCACAGATTTCTCATCTCCATTCTTTCTCTTCTTTTATGGGTTTTTTTTCCCCCACATAGGAAGTCATCAGAGTTATATTTTTCCTGATTAACACATTTCTTCATCAACTATAATTGCAACCATTAAATTAGATTGCCTCCTGTTAATCTTCCACTGCTTCAATCCTATTATGCAGGGAAATAATGTAAACTGTCAGAGTGAGAGGATGCAAGTGCCAATCTTGAAACTAAAGAAAAATATTGTTTTAATAGAAAGCCTTTCCATCACAGTGAACCTTAAAGCAATTTAGAGATGGCATTTTCTCAAACCACAAAAATATGCATAAAAAATTGGAAATCTTTTCATTAAGAGGAGGAAATAAACAACATATAAAAGTTGATGGCATTCTCACATGCATCATTTGTATAGTTCAACAGACAGCTCAGAATTAAAGAGAGCCTCAGGCAAGGAGTCGAAGAAGTAAATAGGAGCACTTGAAGTCTTAATTTATATTTCAATATAAAGTTTATAAGGCTAGATAAAAAAGTAGGTACTGGAAACATTAAGTCCCAATAGTCTAGCCAGTCTGATTAATATCTCTTTGAACAGAACTTAAATTAAGACAGTCCAGGGAAGACACAGCTGGGTTTAAAATGCACAGCTGCCAGCTTGGCACATAATGGAGGTGGAATACTTCCTCTAGAGCTAACTTATGTTAAAATACCACATTAATCTTGCAGTGAGTTTTAAGGATCTCATGATCTGAGTGAAGGTATTTGTTTTTGCAGTACTGAAACATTCTATACACCCTCTTCTGATTTTTTTGAAGAATTTATCAAAGATTGATTAGAGCTCCAGCATGTTCAGAAGAATACTGCCTTTTTATAAGTTGAATTAAATTATAAACTGCCCCTAGATTCTAGCATATAGATAAGACCAATGATCCCTGGCATGAATAATTGATCTTTAATATCACTGTAGTCCATGGTCAATGAATTACTATATGAGATAGTAAGGGAAAAAAATGCTCATTATCAGAATAAGTGTAATTATGTTAGCTTTGATGTGAAGAGTTAAATATTCATATTTAGAAAAACTTACAATTTATATACTATCTAATTTTTGTGGTGACTTGAGAACTTTGTCATTGGTGGATCTGACAAACTGTATGTTCATTCAGAAAATGTGACTGGAGTGTCAAAAGAAAAAAAAATTAAACAACCGAATATTTCCATAAATGCCCAGCTCATTAATTTTCATCCAAGGTTTCTCCATTACTTTTTCATAGGATAATTTTATTTTTTTTTTCTCCTGTAGGTTATCATGAAGGTCTTCTCAGAATTCATTCAGGCTTCCATTTGTAACTATTACTGTTACAATAAGTACATTTCCTGCAACAGCAAAGGTTCTCTTGGCGGGGGTTTCAGGCTTATTCAGGCTATTTCAACCTCTGCAGTCCTCCTTTCCTTGGTGCAGCAACCTGGCAGTTCTCCAGCTCTTGCCTGCTGGACAATTATTTCCATTGCCAAAGAGGTTGAAAGATGCTTAAATATACACTGTCTTTTTATGACCTTACTTTTCTGAATATCTAATTGCAGTAGTCACCCTCAGTACATTCTGCTACTGAAAGCAGGCGGCAAAATTAACTATAGGAGACATGTACTCAGAGCTTGACATGTTTCAAAGGAGGAGACCCCTGAGCCTTGGGTAGGGACACGTGGAAGACCAGGTCTTCAGCTCTGCTGGTGTGGGCTAACCTTCAGCAGCCAAGGATGTCAGGATTGGAGGGAGACTCATGTCTGTGATCTGCAGTGAGGCTTTGATCATAGACATCTCTGGACAGTTGTGTACAAAACTTACGTGATGCTGAATATGACTGACAGCATTTAGAAAGGATAGTCACTGTGTTAGCAGTGGGTTCAGGAATGACTTCAAGAGCTAAGGATGAAAAGTAACTTCTCCATAGAGACCTCTCCATTTCAAAATATTTTATATGGTGGCATGCACTTAAAGATAAGGGAACAGAAAACAGGGAAATGGGAAGGACAACAAAGAGGAATTGGTGGGTGACAAGACAAAGAGGCAAGAAAAGAAACACAGAAATGCAAGACAAATATGGAAATGCCCACGGGGGAGAAAGGATGGATGAAATGAAAGAAGAAAGCATCACAAAGATGCTGCAAGAAACTAAAATGAAAATAAACAATATGATTCTGAGAACAAGAAAGTGTAAAGAAGTCAGAGGAAGTTGGAGCAGGCACTGAAAAGAGACATAAGGAAATCAACCACCTGTGCTCCTGCAGGGGTGGGTGATGAGGGGAGGCAACACATTTGCTGTGATCAGCACCCAGCAACCCCATAGATCAGACAAACAGCAGAATCTTTCTGTTCTTCCAGGCACATACTTGGACCTTAATCCTTCCAAACCCAAGCTGACATAACGAAAAGCAAAGCTACTGCCTGAAGTACATGAGCAAGTCAGTTCCTGCTGAGCTCCTTCCCTGTTTGTAAATGTGATCTGTCACAGTGGGAATGGCCAGCTGACACTGGTGGGGTGAGACACCACTGACGTCTGAAGAGACCACCCACTACCCCTGATGTTGCCCTCAGATGACTTGCCTTTCTTACTCAATTTTTCATTACACTGTCACTCTGGCAGTGGCAATATCTGTGTAGCACATAGATTTTTGACTATAACAAAAGGCTTGTCAGAAGCAGATAAGGCATTTTTGTTGAAGTAATTCTCATTCTGTATCCTTGTCTCTCAGTCTGTCATATCTCTATGTGAGATATGACATCTCAGCTATCTACTTTGGAATCTAAGCAAAAAAGGTGTATTCTTAGTACTATGAAATATTTCCTAAACCAGTTTATGTACGTGTTGGAATGTGGAGTATGGAGCCTAATTACATTACAATTATCTCATAATTTTCCTGGTAAAAGTAATTGTATATTTGCAGTTTAATTACAAAACAGTTTAATGATAATTGAAAAGTTATTAGTGCATTATAGAGTGAAACATTATAGGAAATCACCATTTTGTCCAATTTTTTGCTTGTATGATACTCTCTAAAGTATTTTGCTAAAAGAAGTTATTTGTTCAGATTTGGAAGAGTTTTTGAGTGGTTTCTTTCTCTCATCCCCAAACCTGTACATTCAGTCATCTGTCTACAAACCATGAAAATTCTTTTGGTGGACAGGCAGCGCTTCATCATGTCCTGAGGTGCTTTTTGAGATAAGATGGAAATGGAAAGCAGTAAAGCATCTGTATATTGGGTGATAAGGTGATAAAACACGGTGACACAGTGATTTATAGTATATCCAAGATATACATGGAGTAATTTTTCTTTGTTTCTTTAAGAGAAGTGGAGCTTTGCACTTGAGGCTAAGCTTTGGACTGTTAATTGGGAATTGTCAGAATGAGATGTCAGTGCAGTGAGACTGCCATAAGATTACACAGTTGAAGCAGAACAAAACTTTTCCAAGCAATGGATGACTGCATAAAATTTACCTATTATCCTTTGCATTGGATTTCAAGTGTTTGAATAGCAGTGATCTTCATGGTCGCAATATTCAGGAGAAAACTGTGATCTACTGGAAAAATATTTCAAGTAAAGTTTAGATGGCAACTCTGTTATTTCTGCACTTCTTACATCTTTGGTAACTACCTCAGACTGTTTAAACTCAGACTGTTTTGGAGGGACGGCTAAGATCTGGCTCCCAATGGCCTTACTTCTTGCTGGGAAAGAGTGATCTGGTCCTGAAGCTATTCACGTCTACACGGTAAACTGTTAAATGGGGAGATCCCTTTGAACCATTGTTTTGTAATGGTAAATCAATGTGAGCATGTGGCAAAGACCCATTTTGTCAATAAAAGAGGAAAAAGGTCCTGGCTGAGGCCAGGATTCAGCCTGTTTGCTACGGGTGGATGTTGAAAAGCAGAGTGTAAAGCGTCACCAATGCCTGTCAGTGGACCATGCCAAACCTCTGCTAGGAATGAGTCCTGCACACCTGAGCAACATGTCCTGCTCCCTACTTGCTAAAGGAGTGTCAACAGGTTTCAAAATAATGACACTGATGGTGAGTGAACTGCAACATATTTTTCTTTCCCATCGTCACCCACAAGGGGAGGACTAATGATGCTTTTGCTTCTGTTGGCAACATTAGACTTTGCACTGATCTTCAACACATGCAGAAAGGGCTTGCATGGTGCTTCACCCCTCTCTCTGATGCTGAAGAAAAACTGTAAGGTGCTTCTTGAACTGCAGCAACTTCTATGTTACTATTAGACATGAGAACAGAGGCATCTAAACCACACACTGCAAAATATTTTTTATGGTGTAAATGCATGAACTTAAAAAAAGCCCAAACAAGTGGAATCCTTTCTATTCTTCTTGAAGTTTTAACCATGAAAAGGGAAAGACTGAAAAGAAGCACTGACAAATCACTTATTTCAGAACTGGAAAGGAAATTTTTAAGTGCTCAGAAAATTAGTACACAGAACTATTTTAAAATTAACAACAGAGTGATGACATATTGGAATGAATGCCTAGAGAGTTATAAAGCATAGGGTAAATTAGTTTCAGATGGATGATAGAAGTTTTTGTTAAAAAAAGCTTAAGTGAGCTAGAAATCTAAATCTTCCTTTTAGACATTAAGAGCATTTAGACTGGTTTTTTTTTTTGAAGTATGACTTGAGCTCCTGAGTCACAGACACCCTTTGAAAACTGTTTAATTATAAGACAGTTTTCTTTGTAATGTAGAAATGTGAGAAATTTTAGACAACCTTAGATGGGGAGATTTGTAAAGAGCTTTGCTGAGTATTGTTGAGATGAGACTTCCAGAAAATAGAGTTCTTGGAAACCTCAAGACTTGGCTAAAGGGTCTTGGGCTGCTTAGTGACAGTTCTGTTGGTCATCTCCCCAAATGAGCAGCAGTAGAAGTAACAGAAGCAGATGAAAATATGAGGATCATTCATAAAAACAGATTATGTTTAGGTTTCATGAATAAGCAATAAGGAAGGAAATCAATTTGCCCATGAATTAAATCTAAATGTATATGTGTACAGCAATTTATCCTATAATGTTCTCAAAGAAAAGGATATTCATAGAATGGACTTGTATTACTGTTAAAACCTGTGTGGGCACCTTGCAACAACCACATTTTCAGTCAGGTTCTTCCTGTAGGAATTGTTGTGTGCCCCCTGGTTTCTCATCTGTTCTTGTGCTCCATGTGCTCTGATCTCTGCTGTTTTTAATTTATTTAGGTTTATTTAGTTAATTTAGTTACTAAAGAAACAGTTATTCTCTGGGTTCAAGAAATATTGATGTATTTTCACAATGTACAGTCTAAGAATATTTGTTCACAAATTGAACTCTGTTACCACTCAGTTTGTCAATACTTTATGTACTAAATCTATAGATTTTATGGCAACCTTGTGATACAAATTTGGGATAAGGATTGCTCTGATCCCAACATTGCAGGAACATGGTCTGAACAATGTTAGAATTTTTTATCAGTAGTGTACAAATCTTGATGTGCTTGATGAACCTTTCTTTATGAATTTATATTCTCTGTATACAGCAGAACTTTTGCATTGCATGTATTTAGAGTTAACACACCATGGCACCTCTGTTGAAACATGAATCTTTGGCATTAATTTGAGAATATCTGTATTAGGATTGGAACAACACTGCACTAGGACCAATCACATTTTTGATGTTGTGAGGTTGGTAATTACAGTAAATTATGTCTTGTATGCTTAATTCAACACTCCAGATGGGTTTTCTCCAATACTTTTTTTGAGCAACTATATGCTTTCTGTGAGCACAAGTGTCCTGATATAGTAACAAGACATGGAAAGGTATTCCACTGAAATGTATTTAAGGAGAATATATATAAGATCAGAATATTTACAACCAATTTTTAAGCTTAGCTCTCTGACCCCTATTGACAACTTTTTTTCCCAGTATTTTGATAGGATTTCAATGAACATATTATTTTCAGAAATCTATGCTATGGACGGGAAAAGTATAACACTATTTCATGAAAACAAATGTGAATAATCTTGTCATGCTAAACATAGAATATGGCAAAATAAACTACATGGATTTTAAGGCAGACATTTTCAATAAAACCAGCCACCCACAGACATATTTAATCACCTTAGTACACAGGATTTGATTTTCTATGGCAACTGAACATCTGCCAACTCCAGTAACTTCTCAGATACTTTGAATATTTTTCTCCAAAATGGATGTCCACAGCACCCTTTCAGTCAATATTTGATGTTCCATCTGGTCCAGGTGTGTGCTCCTGCTGTATTTGTACCATTTGGATTTTTTAGAGGAAAATTTGTAAGCAATGTTGTTTACTTTTGAGTACTTAAGCTCCATCGGCCTCACTGAGCTTAAGATATATTTAGGCCAAAGCCCGTGTGCTCACCTGGACATGAATGTTTTCTCAGTCAGAATGTATGCTAATAAAGGCATAATTTTACTGCTCTTTTACAAAAATCCATCTGATTTTTTATCTCTCTGAGTCTTTGGAATGCAAAATACCCTGCCCTTCTGTGGCATTTTGCATGCCAACATGAAATGAATAGCCTTACTGGACTATGCAGTTTGAATTAGGTGATTCTCTTATTCAGACAAAGCCTGGCTGTTACTACCTGCTCCTGAAGTAGGTTTCCATAAAGCAGAGTAGCTCCAAATTAATGTGACCTACAGGTCTGCTTCCTGTCATTCACCTCCAGGGACACTTCCATAGGGTGGTTACACCTGTGGCTGGGAGCGATGATGTCTGAGAGCCCCAGGGAGGATCCTGGAGCTACATCTGCACCTGTGAACAAAGCTGGATTAGCACCAATCCTACTTCCTTATCCCATCTAAACTGTACATGCTGTCTCTTTGCTTAGATACATGTGTAAATGTCCTTAGATACAATCAGAGAGGGATAATCAGTCCTGACAATTTTAGATTGATAAACTGACTGATTTGATGAGCTAATTTGAATTTTGATGACAAACACTTCAATAACATGAAATAACAATGGAAAAAGAGCAGAAAAAACTTCTGACCAGTAAAACCTTAGCAAATACAGATGTGATATAGAAACAAAGACTGTTGCATGGTTTTCCTAACTGGCCAGGCTTATTATAGGCTTTAATAATTTTATTTTACTAGAATGTCTATTTATATGTGCAGTTGATTAGATGAGGGGGGGAAACTACATTTGTCTAATTTTCACTTCAGGCATTTGATTTTAGAAAGCCAGAACATGCAAAAAAGTTAGAAATTTTGTTGTCTAACTTTCATGTTACAGGGTGATGACTAACAATTTCATCTGGTGGCCCTGGACATGAAAACCTTCTTGAACTGTTAGAGGAATTCAGATGCACCACAAAGTGAACTACTCTTGATACATGACAAAAATTAGCATGCTTCAAAATCACTACATTTATTTCTAAGCTTTATGACACTTTTGTTGTTTGTATTAAAAATTGTTATATAGGTATGGTGTGCCATCCCTAAGGGGAAGGGAGCACCCAAGATTCATAGGTGTCCATGGTCAAAAAAGGATGACAAAAGTCAGAGGGTCCTCAAAAACTTACAAAGTTTTATTAGTGAATTACACACAGGGCATGGGAATTTGTATGTTAGTTCATTTTCTTGTATAAATACATGGCGGTGGATTTTGAATAAGGGAGTAGAGTGAAAGAGAAGAAAGGGAGAGATTAAAGAGAGGGAGAGAGAAAGGAATGAGAAAACGAAAGATCACCATTTTTAGCTCCAGTGTTGATCCAGTTTTTGGCTTTCAGGGTCCTTGGGCCACTGCCCAGGCCTCATTGGGGTACCTTTTTATAGATAAATTTCCCCACCCTGGAGCCAAGTTCCTTGCTTTCTATGAGAATTAGTTATGTACAGTTTGTTCTTCTAGACCTCTCTGAAAATGGGTTAGAGGGCTTCAAGGGGCTTTGGTGATCTTGATCCCACCCTACTGAGTCAGCCTTTGGTCAACAGTCCATGCCCACTTCTCAGCCTCCTTCATGCACCTGTGCTCTATTGTGTTGTGCTTATTTCCAGGAGCCAGAAAAAGGACATTTGTCCCAGAAAATGATGCCCTACCTCTTTATGGCTCCCTTTTCCAGCCGTATCCTGCTCTTTCTCATAGTGTGCTTTCACCAACAATCCTTGATTGACACTCTAGCTATCTGGCTAATGTGTTTGAGACATACACTTTAGCCCCTCATCTTCTGGGCTTCTACAACAGGAAAGGGAAATTCTAAATACAATTTTGCTATTTATTAACACCGAATCCCTAGTCTATTTACAGACATGTTGCTATTTTGCAACATGAATTACATTTAAAAAGGGTATACAATTATACTTCTAGGATAACAAGAATTCATACTGAATCCAAATCAGGAATGACTGACATGAAATAAAGATTTTGCTTACAAGTCAGCATTCTTCTAAAATTGCATATTCTTATCAGATTCAGTGCTCAGGTCTCATTTGTACAAAATGGAGAAGAGCCAATTTTGTCTCCATTAAATTTTGCTGCAAATTTTTAATGCATGTTTCCATGTCAGAATCCAAAAAGTGCTCTACCAGAAGTGCTCATTACTTTGATATTACATGGACAAATTCTGCCCTTGGATATGCATTTTTACATTCATGTGTAAGATGAGAATTTGATCCACAATTTACAATTAAGCAAAGCAAAGATAAAAAGTAAAACTTGATATAAAGAGACATGAAGCAATTTTATTTTGAACCCAAACAAGCATACTTAACCCAAAATGTAATGCTGCTTTTTCAAGACCAGAAAGCTTAGATTTTAGAGACTTTTATGTTCTGCTTTTATGACCTATCTCAGTACTTCAGTTTGCTGGAAATCCAGGTGTAACTATCTTCTCTGTTGGGACAGTTTAAAGCTGCTTCAAGGATATCAAGTCTTTATGGCTAGATTTGAATATACCTTATGGTGGCTTGTTCCCAATTGTTAACAGTTTTTCACATGTGTATGATCATAATATCTGCAAATTAATAGCTCATTCATGACTATGTTAAGTGTCAGGCCGCAAGGCTGCTGGGGCAATGAACTCTTCCTACATGATTTTACATTTTTTATACTTTATGGGGTTTTTTACTATATATGTTCATGTTACAGTACTTATAAAAGGCAGGAAACATTTCACAGGAGAGGGTTGCATGCATGGCATTGTTTGAGGAATGATTCTTCAGGAAAGAGTATATTGTCGTGACTTAAAAGACTGATATGTACATATTAAGAAGAGGCTGAATTAAGATTTTCATCCTTAATGGAGAACAGCGTCAGGTAACAGAAGCCCTGACATGCATCTGCACATGGACATGCCCACAACCCAAAGCAGTATCAATTTTGTTATGACCACTGCAAGCACTCAGGTGTATAGAAGTGCCCAAACCAGGAAATGAATTTCAGGTGCATACATCACACTTTTTAATATATTGTTAAGATTTTTAAATGCTTTTATTTTGTATTTTTTCACCCATTTATTCAACATATGGGATGTTATTTGCTCTGGGGAAAACCAGACTTACCTGATAAAAGAGGAATTTTCTGCAGAAATTGGAAGATATAGAATGAATGTGGCAGGGGAGATTAAGGGGTAGATATAGAATGTTCATTTCTGACATGGACCTTTTTGTGTGCTAGACAAGACTGTGTTGGTATCTTGGGACTGCCTGCACAGATGAAGAATAGGTTAATGACAATGAGTAACAGTCATTGAGTTTGAGTTTGGTTTGGTTTTTATGTATGTTAGTGTATTGGTAGAATGATGACTTATACAAGGGGAAAAATATGCACAGTTACATCACTTTGGAGTATATTGTAAGGAATATAGTGACTTTTGTGGGTGACATAAATCAGCAGGTGAATGGCTTTGACAAATTTAGTGCGAACAATCCAATGATGTCCTGTTTTCTCAGAATTAAATGAATTTTTCTGATTATTAAGAAAAGTGTCCCTATGCTAGGTATTAACAGTGACTGTCAACGATTCAGCAAAGTTTAAAAGTGATATAACACCTCACTACTTTTACAACTATTTTCAGAACCAGTATAAGATGCTCCCCTTGTTGGAAACCAATATTTGAAGTAGTAATTTCAAAATGCAACTATAATCTATAATATACAGTATAGGGGGACAATCACTGCTCTGATTCTTCCAGCCTCACTATTTCTGATACAAGCCAGGGTACCACTGGCCTTCTTGGTCACACTGATGGCTCATATTCACTATGATTCCATAGTTTCTTGCAGGACCATAACATCAGCTATTTTTGTTTTGAGAAGCACACTCAGAAAAGCTTGGGTTGGTAGGGATCTCAGGCAGTCATCTCATCTCAGCCTGCAGTCACAAAAGAGCTATTTTCAGGCTCAGGTCATCTTGATGAGGCATTAATTAATTTGAGATTTTAATATCTCCAAAGATGGAAATTCCACAGCATCTCTGTGTTTTATGCAGCAATCAGTTCATCTAAGAGCTAGATTAGGTTGGGTTTTTTTCAGTGTGAATAAAGATGTTGTTATGTGTCCCTGAAGTGCCATCTCACATTTTCTATGAGAGCTTCTGGATAATTCCCATTTGCTACATTATTAACCAGACTGAATTTTGCTTACTTTCTTTTTCATAGAACTCTGTGATTGTTTTCAATTTTGCCTCTGAAGAACCGACAAAGCAAGTTCATGCCAACTAGATAAGCCACCTGAGGGAGTCTAAACAGAGAGCTGCAGTGAGCCCATCTTACATAGTGGAAGAGAATAACATCTCTAGAAAGTATCTTTACCCACCCAAGATCTGATAGGTTTGAAACAAACGGTTGTCTCAAAATAGATAAACATTAAATATGTTATTAAAATAAATCAAAACTAAGTGTTCCAACTTGAGGAACAACTGCTTTTCTACTGACAAAAAACATTCACTATATTTGCCTGAATTCACATATTCCATGAACTGCATTTTTCAACAAATGAGAGGTTTAAGGTTTCTGCCCTGCCTGAATTAATTTTATATAATTAGAGATGAATATTACAAGTCTGAGGAAGTGAATTACCCGTCTGGATTTCACATTGTGAAAAAGTTTAAAATAAATTTTAGCTCAAATTTAAGAAAAACAGTTTATTATTTAAGCAGATTATATTTAAGCAGGCAAACAGCTGGCAAGCTAAACAGAGGGTGCTCCATTCCCACTCACTGTGCTGTAGCCTTCCATGAGAAACTGACCTTCAGGCAAAGAGGCATTTTGGCCTCCAAGATGATGCTGTGAGCGAAACAGGGGAGGAGGTGATGGAGGCCACCTCAAGAGTCTCAAAAAGATTGAAATATTTTTCTTCTCAGTGACCCATTCTACTCCATCTCAGCTGCACGGGAAGCATAAAACATTATACTACAATGGGAATTTATATGCAAATGAGTTTCACACTGCATTGAGAAGCAGATTTAAATACCTGAAGTGCCTGGAAGCCAGACCTTCGGATCAGGTCCCCAATGGCTTTCAGTAAGTGAAATTCCCTAGTACTGGGCTAATGTTGCTAATGCTGTCATTCTCCACACCCAAGCAGGAATGGATTGATTTTTTCCATAGATCTCTAGTACACACATCAGAAATGGCAGCCCAAGAAGAGTCAACACCATTCAGATGTGTTTCTTCACTTTACATACAAATAGCCACATTGTTCCAGTACCTCTGTTTAGTTCTTAATGATTAAAAAAAAAAAAAAAAAAAAAAAAAAAAAGCTTCCATACATGAATATTCACTTGAAAATGTTTTTCTTGATTGACTTTAGGTCAACTGCATGTAAGACTGAGTACTTGAAATGTGACAACAACACTTCTAGATATTTTGAAAGAGAAGCCTATATTTTAGGAATTTTATTGAAAGAAAAACAAGTGTTCTAAAACCTGTCCTCTCCCCTAACAGATCAAATGACTGAAAAATTGTGGGCATGTCTCTCAACCCCTATGAAATATCCATTGTCTAAATTATTTGAATAAAGATTCTTTGACTTTTTACATGTCTGCATACATGTAGGTTTTTGACCTTCAGAGTGCCCGGGTTCATGTGGTGATGCAGCTTCAATTGGCATAATTTATGTAGAAAGGCTTGTAAACATCAAGATTAAAAGCATATTGCAACTATTTGTCTGATTCTGCTCACTGTGAACACATTGCAGGGGTTATAAAGATAAGAAGGTCTTTAAATTACTCTGTTTCAGTGAAAAAACAAATACAGCATTAGGAGTTACTTAGGTGAGGAAAAAACCCAGAAAACATTAGCAGGTCACTCTATAATACCTTCACACACTATGTCTTGAAAATTGTCTATAATTCTAGTGCAAGGGTCTCAAAAGATTGTAGTAGAATTGAAAAGAACATTGAGAAGGATGATGAGGATGATCACAGATACCAGACAGACTCTGCATGCAGAATGACTAGACTTCTCTGACTGAAGAGAAATGAAGAGAGGTGGTATGGCAGATGACTGTGAAATCACATCTAGGGTGAAGAAGGTAAATGGAACATGAAGTTGTATGGTGTGCCTGAGGTGCATTAGTGTTTCAGGATCTGTAATGTCATAGGTCAGCTATTTACAACCTTACAGCCTTTCACTCGAGCTGCCTGGAGCCACACCAGCAGTTTTCCTTGCATTCATACCAGTGCCATTGGTCTCATGCAGCTGCACCTGCATACTCCAACGATGTTGTTGTGAGGCTTCTCATGAGAAGCAAAAGCCACTGGCATGAGAAACATCCCTGCTTAGTTTTCTTCAGTCTTGTTTTGCTGATTTCAGTTTATGCTAGGGAATGCCAAGCACAGTACACAACAAAGCAGATTACAGTCAATTAAATACTTGATAAACACTACACAGAAATACATGTGCATGGAGATTTAAAAGCTGATCAACAGGTATTTCTGATGCCTCAGTAGTGCACTTCAATCAGTGCTAATAGCATGACAAAAAGGAACACCAATAGGGAGTTTAAGCCAATCCCCATGGAAAGTACATAGTACTGGGGAAGAGAGTAATGAGACTACGGGGAAAGCAATAAAGAGTACTGGAGGTAAAGCAAAGGGAGACTCGAAATGTGAAAGTTAGTCAAAGTTGTAAGGTGAGGAGGCAGATAGTGGGCAGCTGAAGAGTTAGGGGAGTTAGGAAAGCCTTCAAAGAAAGATGGAAAAGAGTCAATACAGATGGGCATGTCCCAAATAACTGGGAGTGCACACACTGCATGTCTGTTGTTACAGTCATTTTAGTGTCTTGTTAAATCCAGATCTGAAAGAGAGAAGATGCTGCAGTGTTGTAGCTGTGAGATGTCTCCTGAATCTAACATGTCCATCCATGGTTGTAGAGATGACATCCTTCACTTTTATCCTTAGTGATAACTGCATGTGAAAATGACCATGGCAAATATTTTAATTCCAGATTCTTGAGTATCTTCAGGTTGAATGTAAATTTTGTGACAGTTAAACACAATAGCACAGGAACAGAGACCTGTTTTCTTGTGTTCTCGTGGGAACCAGACTGCACTAGTGACAAGTGTCCAGTCTGTCAAAACCAGTCAGATGTGTAATACTGGGACAGAGCTAGCAGGGAATGTTCTCTCAAAATATTTTCCTTTTCTGGTCATGCTAAATCTTAGCATGCAACTAACACTTCATTGTGTAAGGAAGCAGAAATAAGCTAAAAACTGTTCCCCTGATAATCTCAAAAGACTGCAAAGGAATTTAAAAGTTAACAATTTCATTTAAAAATTTAATCAGCTGTTACTGTTATCTATAATAAGAGACTGCATATCCTGACAGGTTTCTTAAACATCAGTGTTTAAGTACTAGAGAGCCGGTACCTCAGACACCCTGAGCATTACAAGGCATATCAGAAAGGACCCCAGTAATATGCCCAGATTGAAACAGCATTAGCAGGCGTTATATGTTCAGCAGTTTCTCTAGAAAGATAGAGGGTAGGATTTTCAGATGGATGTGAGAGGCTTAAGAGTGAAAACTCAATTACTTTTACTGAGTTTCTCACGTTCCCTCTGTGCTTGACTGGACCATTACCAGGCAGAATGATCTGTATTGTATAAGTCAGATTTTATTAATACACAGCAGGAGCCATACATCCCAATGAGGTTGGGGCATACAATGCATACCACTCTAACGCGTGCCTTCCTTGCATTTGACCAGTCTGTGGCAGGGGCAGTGCTTGACAGCAATACCATCTGCTATGCTGGCAGCCAGTGTGAGAGATAGGGGAAAATGCTGGAGATCTTACCCTGGCTGTCACTGTATGTGAAACTAGGGATCAAATTGTCAGATACCCAAGACAGCCACCCTGAAAGTGGCTCCCAAGATTCCTGAACTCTAACTCTTATGAGGAAATGTTGGAAAGTGATTTGGAAAACTGTGAAAGTAAATGGGATGCTTAGGGCAGTTCAGATAGCATGAATGGTGGAGTGTGGATAAAGAGATGTCTCTTCTGAACCTCAGAGGATCTCTCATGTTGTCTGCTTCATTGCATATTGGTGTTTCCAGACTAAACTGTGATAGTCTGGGCAGTCTCTATGGGGACAGTGTTTGGTTTCTGTTAGATACTGGTGGCTTTGGCTATTTTCCTATACCAGGCAATATGCTCCATTTTGAAAGTCCTAAATAAAACAAATGGGAACAAGCCCTTTGATGTGTTAAAATTTTCTGAAAGCTATTTCATTGTAAAGCTTTCTCCTTTTTATTTGTTAAGACATATACAAATGTTTATACATATACATGAAGTTAAGGATATGCTTTAAAGATTTTTTTTCCCCAAGAAGTTGTGAAATGCAGATATAGTGATGGGGAGAGCAGCACTATGAATGTCCAGAGACCAAAAGAAGAGAAAATGGAATGAGAGGACATGTTTCTTTCCTTGGTTGCAACACGAGAAATGTTTATGTGGTAATAACAGAAATGGTTTTCTTTTGTGTTCAGGATACAAGCACTGTTGAAAACCAAAATGGAATAGAAGCTGAGAAGCCACATGTAACAAGGAACTTTCCTGACATCCCTTACAGCAATGCTTAAGGGGAATATACTAGAAATACGTTTTTTAGTAGAAACAATGAACTGCAGCAGAAGGATGTGAGATGAAATTAATGGAAACACAAATAATTCAAAGTCTGCATAGAGAACATGCATAAATGGTCACTGAGGAGGTGATCTGGAAAACACTGGGGCATCTGGAAATCTGGGGCATTTCAATAACTAACTCAAACAAATGAATCTAATATATATTAAAAAATCAGTGAACTACATGGGAAGTGCACAAACAGAATGATGCATAATAAGGGATTCTCAGAAAATTTAAAAGAGCACACATTGTTCTGCTGCTGTAGGATATAGCTAGCTCAGAAATCACTTTAGAATGTCAATTACTGTTTTTATTTTCCTTGATTCCAGGCAAAAAAACCCAATACTTATAAAAGCAGACAATATGAAGACAAATATGAGAAACCAAAGGCTGTTTTACCTGGGTAAAAATGGGGTTCATTGAAAACATGGTGTTATTTTGACAAAGTGAAGGAACATCTCAGGAATAAAAGCTTTGATTTGTATTATTTTGTGCTCTTAGCCTGAAATTCAAGTGAAATGAGGCACAGTACATGCTCATCCACAAAGGCAACAGAAAGCTCAGTCAGGACAAAAAGCTAGCAGAATTCCAGAGTACAGCTGCTCAGAGACCACCAAAGAAATGCATCTTAATTCCGCTCATTTTAGTACCCTTTATTTTTTAAGCCAATATTAATTTTTACATGCTGGGTACGTCCTAATTTTTATATTTCAGACAACAAAAGTGACAAGATGCCTTAAGTAAAAACAGTTTGCATGTTTGTTTTCTTTTTTTGTCTCACCTGCAAGAATAAGATCGTTTTGTCAGGAAATCAAGTTATGAGATTTCCTGTAGATGTAAGGAGATTAAGATCATAAACAGTGACAGTCATTCTCAGAGAACCAGGGACAAACATATATAAAATCAATATATCTCCAAATATGACAAGGAGTTGTAAAAAACGTGGTCAGTATTTTACATTAGCTTAAAAATTTCAAGAGCTCCTGAAATAGTGATACTTTTACTACTAAACCTCACTACAAAAATTTCCGACGTCCTTCTAATTTTGAGTTTGCATCAACTTTTGGCAGTATAATTGCAAGCAAGACATTATCAGTGGCTCAACCTTTGTGCTGGGATCAGAAAATAATAGTTTCCTGTGGAACTATATTGTTCTTCAGCTAAAACAAAAGCAATGAGAATACGCCTTGACAAGGAAACTAGAAACTTATATTGATGATAGGTGACAGTGCACCAGATGATAGGTTTACAATCCTGTGTGAAGCAAAAGCTTGATCAACTTCTGAGGTCAGAACTATGCAACATTTTGACTTTGTCTCATCAAGTAAATGATGTGTTTGCCCAGGTAGGTGATGTAAAGAGCATTTTTCTTGTGGTTTGAGGGCAAAAGAAAATGTCAGCTTACCTGGAGGACTAAAGTACTTATCAACCTGTCAAAGTCACTGACAGAGTTCCTTTCTTTTACTGAATGCATTGTTTTGGGAGGTTGAGGAAGAGTCCACAGTACGTGCATGAAGAGAGATTGGATATATTGCTGAAAATTATGGAATGAGTGGATTTATTCACACACAACACAATTCACATAACACTAGTTCAAGAAAGACATTCAGGTTAGAATGGATAAAAGAACTGGGTTTGGATATCTTGATCATTTTGTCCTTAAACAGCTTTTTTTTTTAAAAAATTGTACTTATCTCCCTTTTAATTCTGGTCACAGAATGTTGGATTTTATTATATAATGGTAAATTTGAAATAACACCAAGTACAGTTTTGAGCCTGAAATATCAGAGTACCAGGGTTGGAATAACTATGATACAGGTTTGATGAATCACCAAATCTCACTTTTCCACTTCGTTCCTTTTTCTAGAATACATCTCATACAGCCTCACCATTTAAAATCTCTGTTGGACTCATTGGATAGTCAATGGAGAGAGAAAAGACATTTCCAAATGACAGCTGATTTCACCTACCTCCAGGATCTTACTCAAACTCTCCTACTGGTGTGAACACTTGGTCAGAGAGAGCACACAGTCAACTGACTTAGTCTAGACCTCTAGATTTTAAATAGTTCAAGTTAAGTTATATGAAATCCATCATGAACTACTAGTTCATGCCATTCCTCACCACTCCTCTGGAAGTCCCCAAACACCAGGTGAAACATACTACACCAATCACATAATAAAGTTTCATAAATTGTTTCTTAGAGAGAATTCAGGGAACAGCTTTCTATATGATTATTAAAGTAAGAAAAGTGTTAAGTTGGAAAAGCTTGTTTAAGCATATTTAAGAAAAGAATAGCATATAAGGAATATGATTTCCTAATTGGTTTTTCTTAAAATTAATTTACATTATTGCAGACATCACATCTACTATTTTCTATTTGTGTCAGATG
Source organism: Margarornis squamiger (assembly GCA_035222235.1). Classification (NCBI taxonomy): domain Eukaryota; kingdom Metazoa; phylum Chordata; class Aves; order Passeriformes; family Furnariidae; genus Margarornis; species Margarornis squamiger. The sequence continues at coordinate 35,560,661 of JAWWTY010000106.1, read as the reverse complement.
CAACAGATGTTTTATTTTTAGAGCTGATATAGAGATTTTAAAACCTCTTTGTTGTCATCAGGTTAGGATCAGATAATATTTTTTTAACAGTTTCCAAAATCTGTGCTTTAGCCCAAATATTAAGCTGGGTTATGGAAAGAAATACAGGATAGTGGATGGAGCCCATTTCATACAATGAAGTGTTAAACAGGAGAATACTGTTAATGAAGTGTTAAAGAACCATTTAAGAAAAGTTAGCAATCACATTGTCGAAATGCAATATTTCTATTTAATTGAAAAAGTGCATGAATATTTTTATTGGCTTTGCCTCACTTAGAGAACATTATTAACATTTGCATTTCAACAGGCTACTACATCTTCCTTCCCTATTTCCTTGTCAGACTTTGAGATTAAACACATTAACATACTCTATCTCTGGAAAGCAAAGGCAGCAGCTGTATTTTGCAATAACTTCTTACTCTTGTTGCATTGCTTATTCATAATACTGCAACTGCTTCCTAAATTTCATGTATTAGCTGAGCCCTAGTGAGAGACAGGGGTAAAATCAATCAGAAACCCTATTTTATAGTAGGCTCCCTTTATAGATTAAAGCAGGGTCCCAGGTATAAATACTTCTGGGTGCAAAGGGTCCACCCTAGTCTGCAATAAGCATATCAAAACACTGACCTTGCATAATGATCTCTTTCAAAAATGCTTTTTCTTAGATGCCTGACCTCTGGCAGTTTTTCAGCAGCAGAGGCACTTTAGTCACAAAAGCACTTCAGAAAAACATACCTGTCATCATACATCTGACACTATAGGTTGTTTCTCTGTTAGAACAGCATCCACTCTGATTTAGGGTTGTACATGACCTCTGTCATCCTCATCCATGCTGGAGAGTGGGCAGCCTGTGAGTGTGCTGTGTGAAAGGGTGCTAATGAGGCTGCATGAGATGCTGCTGAGACTGGTTAGGAAGGCTGAATGCTACCTAACATCCACTAGTGGGAACACGAGATTGATCATGGGGTCATATGGAAAACTCCAGAGAGACAATTCACTCTCCCACAGGAGTCTTGAAGAAAGAGCTGAAGAAGTTGTCAAGTACAGTAACACGGGAGCATTGCCCCATGTTGCTTAGGCCTAACTCTACTGAAAATGACAATTTCTGCCAGCTGAGTTCACTGCAGGTTATACTCTTACTGCAATGCTTCCTTTGAGGGGCAGAACCTGTGTTTCCCAGGAGTGTTAGGGTGATCTGGTAAATGCCAAGAAACCCCATTTCATCTTCTGAATGTGGACATTTCTAGTCCTGAAATCAGACAACATCTCATAAAAGCACTGCACTATGAGGAGTTTTTCATTATTTTGATGGCATATATCAAAAACATTATCCATGCTCTGCATTATCCATACATCTCTGCTGATACTGCTAGGGATGAAGTACCATAGGAAACTATTCTTCAGAATGATGTTATACACAGAAATACTTTACACCATCAAAAACTATTCATGATGATTTCCTTGCCTAGGTAGTTATCTTTATTACATTATTAATGTGATCAGAGGCTATGCTTTTATTAGTACCTGTAGGTATGTATGTAGTTTCATAGTATGAATCATAGCATATCATGTTCTTATGATATCCATACTACAGAGCCTTGGGGAGTTGTACATTTTGTTAACCATAGTGTGAACTCCTAGACTGAAGGTCTTTTGTGGTTGATGCTACTGAGGTGCACTCGCAAAACAGGTTTTCCTCCTTAGCTTATCCAAATGGACGCCAGATCTGCTCTGAAATTATTCCAATGAAAATGTGATACATGAGAGAACTCTGGGAGGTGTGCACCTTTTTTTGAACTAAAATACTAAAGCAGATACACCAATAAGAAACCTACAGCTTTATTGTTCAGTGGAAGTTCTGGGTTAATTTGGAAACCAACTAAATTAGAAGAAATCAATGTGTTCTATATCACTATTTTCTTGGCTTATGTCTCCTACATGTGAACTTCTAAGTAAAAACTGTCTTGGGATGTAACTTTTTCTAATCAGTCAGGTTTTAGATGCGTAACTTAAGCAGCAAATAGAATCTGGTTTAACTGGTAAAAAAAAAGTCTAGAGTCTATGACAGACAAGACCCCCTTATGAAACAGCAAAGGTGTTTACCAAGTAGGAATGCAGTACATTTGAAAAACTGCAGTTTCATGCTGTACCACATTCAACACAAACTAAATATTACCCTGACCTCAATTCCATTAAACCAAGCTCATTCTTTTACAATGCTGCTGACTTCAGCTGACTTATTCTGAGGGTGAATTTAGGCTGATAACTTTGACAAAATACAATGGTATCTAGAGGACTGTCAAAGACATTTGACTTTATTTTCAGAACTCAGGTTTAAAAATCCACTTAGATTTAGCTTGTCAGTTTCTGCTGGAAAAACACAGAACTATTCAGTATTATATCACGAAATAGCAACTTGCCTTATGACTTGAAAGGCTACAACTTACTACAGAATTTTTATGATATCAAAACTCATAGCAGAATAAAGGTGATATACATATGGTCCAGAAATTTGAAAGACAAAATTATAACTAAATTTTTGTATATATATACTTTTCCTTTTGGTCATATTTTCACTTCTGTGGGCAGTTTTCATAGCTTCTTGAGCTTCTGCTTGCAAACTACAAAACCACAATTTGCTTCAGATAGCTTAACTCCTATTCAAATACCCCAATCTACGACCCGAAATAAATATCCCAAATAAACCTCTTCTAACACCTGTGGATACATACAATGTCCACAGATACACGTAGAGCACAAATCCCTCCAAGATTTTTTGGAACAATTTTCTACCATTAAATGTTGAGAGAAAAAAAGGATAAGAAAATAATGACAAAACACTTTTCACTTTGGTATCTGTGAATATAACAAAAGCCTTTTGACTTCTCCCGTAAATCCTCATTTTCTTTTTTACACTGGAATGTATCTTCTATAATATTAATAATCTCTATATTTTTAAAGGTAGACTCGGCTGACAGTAGTTTATATTACTTTATAAATTATAATAGGCCATTTTAAAGGACAATGGAGCCAAATTTCCTATGGGAAATTTTGACACATTCCTGGATGGGAGAAAAATGGAGAGAAAAGTAGTATTGATGATAAGTAAGTTTTTCTTACCAGTAGCCAAACTCTGAATTAATCCCTTTATTTTTCATTGTGCTTTTCTATTATTTCCAGCAAATCTGCACAGATTTGTATCCCTTTAGAAATGTGCTCCTGACAGCTGTGAGCAGATAGCAAGAGAACTTACACTGCTGTCATTTGTTCTGGCAGTACTTGTAGGTATCATCATGAAACAGGATGGCAGCTTGTTTATAGAAAAACAAACTTGTGTTTGCGTTTGATAGGCCCTATTAAGAATGTTGAAAGCTGTTTTAATCTATCTAATATTCTTGGAGATAATGTCCACTTAATACAAGACTAACCAACATTTTGTTTCTGGAGACAAATAAACATTGGGAAGCGTTTACAAGGATGTTTCAATATATATTTTCATTAATATTGGTACTGTGCAAATTGAATTAAAGTCAGTCTATTAATGTTAGCTACAGTGATCTGTCATAGCACAGGAAGCAGTAATGTGAAGAAAAGAGCTGTTGTACTCGTCCCCAGGGGAACATTACTGATTTATGCCAATTATACCAGGTAAGAATCTCTCCCATGATGTATGGGTGTTACAGAGATATGAAAATGTTGCCCCTGGGCACAAAAGGCAGCATAGTTGCAGAAGCAATTTTCCCTTTACCTCCATCTGCAAGATGACATTTGTTTCTGAAAAGCTTTCAATAAAAGGGAAATCCCAAAAATGCATTTTCTGTACTAATTTCAGATCAGACCAGATAAGTACTTCTTCCTCTAAAAACCAAGCTACTACCATAATTCCTCTCCTTCCACACCATTTCTTATCTTTTCAGAATAACAATAGACCCACATGTAGCTCCAAACAAATGATCCACGACTGATTTACCCATTGTTATCAGTTGTACTCTATTTTTATTGGATGACTATCAGCCGTTATGGGATGGCTCTTGACTGATACAGTTGACTGATAATCAGGTGTGTGGTTGTCCAGCTGCAGGTTTTAAAATGAATGCTCATTTTCACTGAAAATCTTTTGGCTCTTCCCTGGCAAGGAAAAAATTGCCATTCACAGTCACCCTACAGCACCAGGGTGTTCAGTGTGTCTCTAAATGCTAATATGTGTTGTTTATGTTTTCCCTAGGGAGAGCTATGACACAGTCAGCTTGAATTCACCTCTACAGCTTTGCTTAGCTCTGATTTGTACATGAAATCTTATTAAGTTACAGCAAATATGTGCTGCAGGTATATTATTGCATTGCTATTGAGCAGGAAACAGAACATAACTCACAGAAAATGCTGAAGATATTTGTGTCACAAAATATAGGATTCATCCCATTTATAAGCTGCAAAGACATGTTAATTTGAGCTTCATTTTCCCTCCCACCTGAGAACTACAGAGTTTCAGAGAAGTGAATCACCTCAAGAAAGAGGAGGCAGCCCTGGTATTAACAACACAATTCTCAAAATGATAAAACATGATTAATACAATTGCATTCACTGCTTTTTTTTATTATTATTAAGGTTAATTTTCTCACTGAAGATCTATTCTTTTTCAAATACCTGATAAGAAATATTTCCCTACCAGGTTCAGTCTGACTTTTTTCTATTATTTTTTTCAGTAGTGTCTCCTTGATAATAATTTTAAAATAACACTGAAACTGCTAAATAAAAATATATAAGCTATATATAACATTTCTGATGGAAATTCTCAAGCCCAGAAACTAGTTTCCATTTTTCTGTATATTCCAACTAAGTCAGCGGGAATAATAATGTTTGCTCAATTTGTTTTATATTTGTGTGAAAACTATGTGTTTATTTTATGTGGTAATGTGATAAACAATTAAAAAATTGGATAGAAATATTTCATATTTTGATGTGTTTGCATAAATTTCTTTCTGTGTGCTGTAAGAAAAGGGCAGCTTTCCAGTTGTTTCCATGGGTTGTGCATGTAGCTCAGATACTCCTGGGTAAACTAGTGTTAACATCATGGAGTTATTGTGGGAGACATGAGAAGGCAGGTCATGATGAAATCATCTTGCTAGGAGACTTGAGTCAAACCCAGAGGTGAAATGCTCTCTGTTATTGGGTGTATTTTGTAATTGTAAGCTTAAAATGGTGGCCCTTTCCATGTTTTGGTTCTGTTGCAAAGATGTAAAAGGCTCAGAAGACTCACAGTGCTAGCATCTAAATAAAATACTCAGCTAGAAAATACGTGTTCACCTAGTTATGAATTTGCTCTCTGGAAAAAAGTGACCTGAAACAGAATAGGAAAAATGAGTGGATGAGTGTTATATAGTTTTAGTGCATCTCATGCATAGTTAACTTCCATTCTGCTTTAATGTTCCATCTAAAGGACACAAGAGGTAATCCTGGGATAATTCTGTAGCCACACATCACCTGCTGACAAGTTTATAACACTAATTTCTGGAGTTTGTGAGTCTCCAAAAGTCACACTGATGAAATATAGCTCCCTCTTTCTTTGCAGGCTCTGTTGAAATGTATTGCACTACGTGTATGTAGGGTTACACCTTAGAGAATGAAATCCATGCGGACCTATGCTTACATAGCCTGAGAGAGAGTTACAAGCCCTTTAAGATCTCAGGGAGGGAGTTGAGTGCCTGGTAGAAAGATCTGGAGTTTTAAACCAGAACAAAATGTAGTTATCTGGGGTTCAGGGTAGGAAGAAGGAGTGATCTAGGGAACATCTGCCTCTGTAGCTTTTCAAGCTGTTCAAGTGGATCAAAATGTCATACAGGACATTCCTGTTGTACAGGAAATATATGACATTCAGAGCAGATCCTGGGTCAGGTGTCCAGCAAATTTTAAGTAGGTTGGTCCTGTTAACTCCTCCATTGATTTTTAAAAACTTTAGATCTGGTCTGTTGACTTCTGCCTCTCTGCCAGGGCGTATAAATATCCTAAAGTGCTGGAATGTAAAAAAGGAGTTACCTGAATTGTTTTTGCTCATACATTTAAGTACAAATATTTCCTCCAGGGTAACATCTAAATCTTTTAAAATAGTAAACTATTCAACACACTTATTATTGTCTGCATGGAAAATTATTTTAGTCTACTGTGAATGTACTGTTCTATAATTCACTATTTTGTAATCTTTAACAGGAAGAGAACAGAAATTAACTCATGCCAATCATGTTGTTTTCTTCTAAGTCTCACACATATACTAAGAGAGAAAACAGATTAGCTGTTTCAGTACCTTGCACATTCTTTTTTTCTTTATTATGTTTCATTTTTCTTCTTTTAAAAACTCATGGCGATGAATGTGAAGGACAAACACATTACGCTGAGTGAAGCACAATTCATAAAGATGTTTAACATGAAGAATTAGATTTTCTGCTGAACCATGTCCATGGCTTGCTGTCCTCATTCCTCTCCAGAGACCAGCATATTTTTACCAAGAGGTCTTGATCTGTATAAGCTGGAGCTGTGCTTCAGTTTGTGCAGTGTCACTGTGCTGATACCAGAGCGTTTTCTGGGAGAGGAAGCAAAAACTGTGTGTATAAGATTAGATCTAAACGCATGGTTTTGCACAGAGCTGTGACCAAAGAGCTGATTTTGTAGTAAGAGATGTCTCCCCCTTCATTTTCATGGACTCTTCTCCTTTTTTTTTTTTTTCATGTTTGTCTCAGAATTTCCAGAAGGCTGGCTTATTTGATATAACATACCTGGTAAACTGTGGTACTGAGAAGACACACAGCAAGGAGAGGTGAGTGCAGATGATCAGTATAAGGGAAGTGAAAAACCACATAGCTTACTGGGATTTGTAACCTTTTGCATAAGCACTGTAGGAAACAGTCATGGCTCAGGAGTTAAGGGAGTTCCATAAAAATTCAGTGTTGTGGAATCAAACATCTGTTCTGCAATAGGTTGCTGACATCAATGTAGGCATAAATTACTAACTGTAGACCTAAAACTTTAGAAAACTCAACAGGGACTTTTTCTTAGATTCCATTTCATAAATGAAAAGAGAAATAGTCATTTCATCACTCCTGCATGGGGATATTATAAGGCTAATTATATCAAAGATGTGGTCCATCATTTCCATGAATGGAAATTGCAATGGGATCTGTGTAAAATTTGGTTCTTAAGTTTGGTCCTTACATCTGAGGAAATAGTAACACTTCAGGATGCATGAGCAAAGATATAAGTAATTTAATGTCTCAATTAAGCAGGTAAAAACTAATCATACATTTGTGATAATTATGAGAATACAATTACCTTCTAAAATGTGATAAAAGCTACAACCTCTGTCCTTCTCTGGCCACTATTCTCTGCATAGTTTCTCTGCTGGCTGTATGGCCTAATTTTTCTTTTTCTTTTTGCTCAAATTTTCATGCAAATCTTCTAGCTCATTTTCCAGTATATTTCATTCTCTTGAGGTTCCCAGTTCTGCAACTCAGAAAAGGAATCCTGCAGTAATTCTGCTGACAGCAACTGAAATGCATGTGCAACAACACCAGCCCTGAGTTGTCCCTTTGCAGGCACTGGCTGAGACCAAAACTGTTGCTCCCTCTCCCTGTGACATTTGAGAAAAGGTTCATCACATTTCCATTTTCCTCATTTTATCCTCACTCTTGTCCTGTAACTGCCTAAACCTTTAAAACAACAACTGTTAAGGCATATAAGGATGTTGTAGATGTGAAAGAAGTGGTGGTCTCTGATAATTTATCATCTTTGGGAAATGCTGGCTTATTTTGTTTTCCAAGAGCTTGGTATTTTAGTAAGATCTGTATGGAAAATGAAATTCAGAGAGAGGTTGTGTTTGAAACAAATAGGGTGGGGGCATTTATGCAAAGCTATCACATAAGAAAAAAATCTAAAATAAACAAAAAAGAAGGCAGAGCACTGCAGCAGTCCAGCAAACTAACTTGGTCTGGCACAGCAGCTAGTGTTTCTACAAAAGCAATAAAAGCTGATACCATGTGCTGGCTCACGGCACACATAACAATTTCATTCTAAATCTTTGTTTTCATTCATTCTGTTTTTCTGAAACTTTCATTTTTAAAAGTGCATTTGCCCATGGTGGCTGTATGCTAGAAGGGCTTGAAAACATTGTGGAGAAACTTTCAAGAGCTTTTGATCTATGCCAGCTCTTGGAAGGAGTATTCTTTCTAGAAAGCACATATAGGGTAACATTTTAAAAGAGAATAACAAAGAGTGGATTCACATTGGAAGGTCACCAGTGTACCTGAAAGAGACGGCACCTGGGAGGCTGAGTTATGATTCTCTCCACCCAGCTTACTGCTTTTCCACAAGATGCCTTAGGAGAGTCACATCTTTCCCTCATAAAGCCAAGCTGCTAATCGAGAGCCTTATCCTTTGTAGAACTGGCCTGCTGTGCAAGGTATTCTTCAAACACAAAATCATGGAGATACTTGTTGACTGTTACCTCCTGAACCAGCAGAAGGAGGGATCCAGCAGCCCACATACCTTTTCCAGCAAAACAAAAAAGACTAGAAGTCAGACCAAGCAATTTTAGAGCTATGAGAGCCTCTTTTTCTCTTCACAAGAGAATAGTGTGAATAGTCAAGAAATTAGGCCATACCTAGACTTTCTGTATGTGCATATATCCTTTTATCTGACATGCTTTAAATTTCAACCAAAATCTTCAGCTTTGACTTCACAGTGCTCCTGTGAAACATCAAATGTATTTGCTTAACTTGGAGGAGACTGGTAGCCTTGCATTCATCTGATTTGTATTTAAAGGCTAGTTTAAAACTTCTGAAGGCACTTCTGTCTCACCATGTATTCATATGTGAATAGTGAATTTTAATAATTCATTTTTAGCTTCTCCTGCAAAGGTATTACTGTAGTTCGGATTCTGTCCTCTTAATTGCCTTCTCAGTCTGCACATCATGATACTTGGGTTGATGATAATTCTCTTGATCCCTGTGAAAGCAATAAGAATGCTCTACCAGAAAAGTTTTCTGATGTGGACACAGTTCTGACCCAGGAGAGTCTGCATTTTGCAGATAATATTTTAACTTATGATAGTTCCTGGTACAGAGCTAAAGTGCCAGGAAAAAACGCGCTTATTAAAATGCTAACTGAGTGTCTCCTCTGAAGTAAAGATAACATCATCAAATTTCAGAACCATTGGGGCAGCTAAAGCTAGAGAATTGATTGACTCTCTTGCAAAGTGGCTCTAATTCAACTAATTAGATGTTGAATGAGTGTTAAAGTTCAGCCAGAGTGATTAATTTCTATTTCAGCAGCTGTACCCTTCTCAGTTAAAGTTTCTCAAAGTTAAAATACACCATAGTTACAGATAAAAAACATGAAATAGCTTTGTATTTGAATGCCTTTTTGCAAAATACTGCACCTGGCTTTTCACAACAAATACAAAGCATGATCATGCTCTTCCACATAGGTATCCCATGAAGTAGGCACATTTACTCAAACAATTCTCCTAAAGTTTCCAAGATACTAGGTAAGAGCCATATGCCACATACTGGAAATAAGTCCTTCAAATTGTGTGCTCCCAAGGATCTGTTAGCAAGCTTAATTGCAGCCTCAAAATCTTGGCAGGTCTGTGCTCCAGTGGATGTCCCCAGCTCTGCCTCCCTCCCCATTCAAGGCAAGAAATATTTAAGTAACGCCCCATTAGTGCACCCCACCAATTCCTCTTTCCTTTGCCCCTAACAGAAGACAGTACAGTGGCAGCTGTCTCTAGCACTTTATGGTGGTTTGGGCCAGGCAGAACCCAGCTCTTGAGCTGCGGTCACACTGGGATTTCTTTGGAGGAAATCCTTTCTCAAGCAGGTCCCTTTCATGGTTGCTTGTGCCCACTCTGTACTGCCACTTTGTTAGCACAGAAGTTAGAGGGTTTTGGGAAAAAAACCACAAACAACAAAACAATGAAAACCAACAAAAAAACAAACCAAAACCCCCCAACAAGCTCAGGGCACCAATTCAGCTGGAAATTAGCCAATTTTCCCTGGAAAGGTTACTTCTCAACTAGGTCTGTTCCTCAATTCAGGTAATTGGGTGGCTGCATGACCTGCTGTGCTGACACTATGGAGGAATGGTTAGGGCTCCCTGGGCTCCTGCAGCTGGCATGGGCAGGCTTGCCAGGTACTGCTGCTGTTCCAGGCACCTAATGAGGCAGAACACCATCAGCCATACTTTTCTAATGGTTACTGAATTACACCTGGAACCAGACATAAAATAAACTATGGGAATAGCGTGAGTGAAAAAATAGAACAACTGAAACACTCAGCAGAGCTTAAACTCCAGAAATGTGGCTTAATCAGAGTTTCACATTGTATCTGCAAGCAGTGGCTGCCACTGGAGTGGAAAAAATTCAGTGTCCTTATTCTTGACTAGCACTAAAGGACATGACAGTTTTCAATTAAGTCTGGAAGAGCAGGCGAACTATGAGCCTGTAACAACACAATATGAGAAACACAGCAATGTCTGTAGAGTATGTGTGTACTTACAATACATTATTAGGCAAAGTGTGAAATAAATGAAACCCTGGGAAGTGTTTAATTCTGCTGTCAGAAAGAGAACTGTAATCTCACTGTTATGGGGAAGAACAGCAATGAAGCCTTCAAAAAAATATAAGAATGCTTCTAAATTCTGAGGGGCAAAAACCCACAGGGACAGCACTGGGAGATCTGGAATTTAGCCAGTAGCATCTTCTGAACTCTTTCCGGGTGGGCACTGAAGAAAGGCAGACAGTGTCCTAACCCCACAGGTATGACAGAGGATGAAAACACCCCAGAGGGAGACCTGGAGGAGGAAGGCACACAGAGGTCAGTGCTGGAGCCTGCAGGAAGCAAAGAGAGGAGTGGTGCATGCCAGGGCACTGGAAGAACTTGGGAAAAGACACGAGTGAAGATGGAAGGCATTGCTTGGCATGTGTGCTCTCAGCAGCAGTGTAGAATCACAGTAGAATCACAGAATCACTGTATCAGCTGGGTTTGAAAGGACCTCTGAGATCATCAAGTCCAACCTATGACCGAACACCACCTTGGCACCTGTGGCACTAACTGCCACATCCAGTCTTTTCTTAAAAACTCCTCCATGGATGGTGACTCCACCACCTCCTTGGGCAGCCCATTCCAATGCCCAATCATTCTTTCTGTGTAGAACTTCTTCCTAATGTCTAACCTAAACCTTCACTGGCACAGCTTGAGACTGTGTCCTCTTGGTCTGTTTCTAATTGCCTGGGAGAAGAGACCAATCCCCAGCTGGCTACAACCTCCTTTCAAGAGGAATTGGAGGAGTGCATTAAAGCTCTTAGCTCAGAGGATTTCATTTCCACAGAAGCAACTCACCTGATTTTTGTCTTAAAAAGAAGAGGAGCACTTACTATTTTTGTCAAACTAAGTTGTACAAAGGTGTATTAGTCAAGCAGCTACTGGGAACAGTGGAAGTCACAATAAGAAAAAACAGAGGCACTTGAACGTTTGAAAGGGCAGAGCTAAAAGTGACAGAGGGAGGCTGTCACTTCTTAGTGGGTGTTTGAACTGTGTGTGAGCTAAGAGTATTGAAAAATTTGTAATGAGATCAAGCTAAAACTGTGTCAGCCCCTGTTCTACTATAGACCATCTGACTGAAAAAGAGGGTACCAAACCAAGTAGGGAAAAGTCTTCTAGGAAGAAGCAACTTCAGCCAGGTCCAAAGTAGAGCTGAGAGTGCACAGAGACCCCAGTCACAGCTGTGGGGTATTATAGACAGTAGTGGATGGGTATCAGTTTCCACAAGCTGTATTTTCTCCTAGACATTTGGTGAGGACTGTAAGAAAGTGGAGTTAAAAAAAATCAATGACGATAATTTGGTGAAACAGAGAGCAATTATAAATGCCATTTTTTCTCAAAACATAAAGTATCAGGACACCACAGAGGGACTGTTTTAAGGCATTAACATAATGCCACACAAAATGCTCTACAACATGTTGTATTATTTTGTATACTTACTCTGATGAGCCACAGCAGAGTATTTAATATATCCTTTTTGGCTGACCTGTTGCGAGGAACTAATTCTTGTCCAATGACCCTCATAGTGTCAGAAAGCTTTTTATGTTAATTATATAAAATCCACCACACTCTGCACAATCTGTTTGCTTTCTCAAATATCCAGTCACGTTTAATCACACTTGATTCTTCTTTTAAGCTCAAATTCAGACCAAAAGTCAGTTTTTTGTAATCCACCTCATTCACAAATATAAACAATGAGCAAAAACAAACCATAGAAGCATTAATGAAATACGTTGTTTTCAAAACCTGGTTGCTGAATTTTTGTTCTCTGCCTGTTACCTATTTGGATCTTTGGCTTTGGATCTTTGTTTTGTGAGCCTGTCCTCCATGACTCTGTTTAAAAATATAAATGAAAAGTGACTGGGTAAAATTTGTGCTGCTGAATTATGTGAAAAAATAATATTGATTTTAATGGTACTTCAGTAAATACAAACATGAACATATTTCTATACAAATATTTATATTGTTGATAATGCTATTCAGTTCATTCAGTCATAAGGGAAAGGTTTTGTTCAAATATTTTCAATTTGTAAACATAAAAGGAGTTTGCTATGCCAAACAGGGCTGAATTTGACAACCTCCTGGCAGAGGTGAGGCTGTTGCAGCTCAATGGCCCGGGTCCAACCAGTAACAAAACTGACCCAGTAGGCACAAACACTTGGATGCAGGTGTGTAACACACACATGCGCACACATTGGCAGAGGCAGACACACAGAGCACTCACAGGAACATAGAAAACACCCATGCCCTCATCTTCCTCCCTTCTCTGGCAGTTCTGGATGAAGCTCTGTAAGTGGGAATATGTACATATATATGCATCGTATGTACCTCCAGCAGCTGCTTGTCAGCCCTTAAACTTTATTTCTCTTTGACGGTACTATCATTTTGGTGTCTTATAAGAAATGTGAGACGACAGAAACATCAATATCTGGGATAGGATCTGACGTTACATTAAAGAGGACTGGACAACGGCCAGGGTAAATATATAGACTATAATGAAATGAAGACAAAACTAGGGACATGGTAAGGGCTACACTCTAAAAAATGAGAAATGCTTTCCCTTGGCAAAAGATAGCAGTCACTTATTGTATACTCAAACTTGAACATTTTTCCCTCATGTATTTGATGTCTTCATTATTGTTACTACAGAAAATTCTTAATGTCAGCAGAAATAAGTAATTATATGGTGATTTCAGAAACTAATGTATCCCACTGGGTTTTAATCCTTCAGCCTGTGTCCATCTGTATTTCTAATTGGGGCCTTTGCCACAATACCTATTTCAGTTTCGTGCCATGACAGATTGAGAAATCTGAAGTAAACAGTCAAACATACAGCTGCAACTTAAAACATCAGTGCTTAGGAGAAGTGGTTCATTGCCATTGTTCAGACATCAAGTCTCAGGCTCCCTGGAAAATACAGTGGGTTTGAAAATATAATTTTTAAAATAATCTCTTTAGGGTTGTTTCAGTTACGAGTCACTAAAACTGGGATAGCCAAGGTTTTCAGCCAAGGTTTTCTAAGGCTGGGAGAGCTTCGTTGCTTTCTTATTTCCCCTTCTCTCGCTGCCTCCTGCATAGCTTAAGTGAGTTTCTTAGCTTTATGTGTGGATGGGGAATTTGAGCAGAATAGAAGCCATTATTCAAACAAGCCTGAGCATGGCTAGTGTGGAATTGTTACAGCTGATAATATGCAAGACGCTTCTAAGGAGTAGGAAAAATAAAAGGAATTAGGCAGTAAACAAGATTTGGTTTTGTCTGAGCATGTGGGGTGATATATCTTCAAGTTGCCATTTTCCCTGAAAGAAGTTCTATGATTTGCTGCTGAAAAGGCACACCCATCCCCTTGAAGGGTTGTTGTTTTCCTGAAGTGGACACCATGCAAGGGTGGAACAGAAGTCCAGCTGAACAGCCCTGACAGAGAGCTACAGATCACATCTCTGACAGAGATGCCCTGCAGTGCTGCACAAATGTACAAATGGGACCGTGATTCTTGTGGCATCACTTTTAAAGTACACAAACAGGGAAGGAGTTTCTTCAAGTGGCAGCAACATGGATGCAGACAGATGATTTCCTCATGTGGAAGCACAAGGAATAGCTTTGTCTTCTCAGGTGTGGTATTTCAGTGAAATTTTCCTGAAGAAAACTAAATATTTGACTTTCCTAAATATTATTTCCCTTTCATCCAGTTGTTTTCATAGTCACCCAGCAAAGAATGTTTGTACATGTTTTGATTTCCTTCTCTGGAAAGCCTTAATCTTTCTTGGCTTGATGGCCTGGTACAAAGACAATGTTGGCATTGACCCAGGAATGACCGTGAGGAAGCAAGTGTATCTCCAAAAGGAGGGCACATCAAGGTTAATCAACCTTTTGGAAGAAAACTCTTGTCCTTGCAGCCTGGTCTCATGCCCCAGAAGAATTGTGCCACTGTGGCTGCCATATTTTGCTCCCTCCTCATCTCTCAGGCAAATGAACAAAAGTGCATCTCAGAAAGGGGCATTATTTTAATCTTTTCAGATGAGAATTGTGGATGTCTCAGTCCTGCATGGGAGTAAAGAAAAGGGTACCCTGTGTCTCTTTTACACAGCTGTGCAAAAACGTAACACACAGTGTATTAGAACTGAACGCTTTTCTCACAGCCTATTCCGATTTTGAAGAGATTTCCTCCTTTTCTTTGCACAACACTCAAGTGAACTCCAAAGATAAGCATGTTTTCTTGGTTAAGCATTCCAGTTCCACTCTAGTTGAAAAGGCAAGGTACATTTGTTACACATAACCATGCAAAATCTGAGACGCATGATTCCAAGAGATAAGAAAATAGGCCTTTAAGTACGTATGTTAACTGTGGCCCCGAATGGACCTGAAGCTACTGATTTAGCCATAAAATTAAACTGTATATCTAAAATTTTTATACATTTTAATTATTTTTTAAAAAAGTTGTAGGAACCCATTTTATAGCTACTAGGATCTGTTGGGAAATTGGATAGTGCATAAAAGAACAAGACAATGAATGCTGCTGCGTACAGGAAGGAGCAAGGCTGTAATACTGAGGTAGTAATAGGGAAGATTACATTTACATTTTAGATGAATGTACTTTTAAGCAGTGATACAAGCTGGCTGTAATGTTATCCCTGAAGGGAAAAAGATCTTTCCATCAAAAAACCCCTATTCTGAGGATTATTTCTTTAGATATTAAGGGAGAATTTTAGTTCTGGTGCAACTTTATTGGAATTCTTTTTCATACTTAATCTCTAAACACTCTGGTGACATGACACAGGCACTTTGTCACAAATCCTGTCATGATGGAATATGTATAAGTAAATAAACTTCTGTAATGGCTCTACACAGAAATATCTAGAAGATTTGTTTAGCTGGAGAATCTTATCAATACTGAAAACAACACTTCTTTGGTTTGAACTGACAGTTCATTTTGGAAAAGAAAAAAATGAGATAATTATATCTTAAAATGCAATCTATAAATGCAAATAGATTTCATAAAGGCATTCATGAAACTGAAAAATCTGTAGTGTTCATGAACTTGTGATATTCTTGTGCCCATGTTAATAAGTGATAAACACTTCCTAAAGCTCTGTTATTTGAATTTATGTGTTGACATAGTTGCAAAATCATTTAAGATTTGTTTATCACTTTTGATCTATGTATTTATATTCATTGCATATTTCTTTGCATTATAATTGATTGCATAGAGCAAAAAAAAGAATGCAAAAAATGTGGTAGGATGGCTAAGCAGGTGTTAACACAAATATGCAGAAAAGAATAGTTAATTGTTTTTTATATTTCAGGCAATAGCATTAACTTTTTGAATTCCTGTTTTTTTGTTTGGTTGGGGTTTTTTTGTTTGGTTGGGGTCTTTTTGTTTGGTTGGTTGGTTTCTTTGGGTTTTGGATTTTTTTGGTTATGTGTAGTGGTTTTTGTGTCTTGACAGAAGAAAGTATTTCTCAGCAACACTGATGCTAGGATATCCCAGCTTTAAAGTAGGAAAAGCTGAAAACTGGTCTGTCTGGTGGAGAAACAACTTTAGGTATCAAAACTCAGCTGAGCAGTAGAGCTATTAATCAGTAGAAAGTTTAGCAAAACTAAATACTTTGCAACAGGCTGCTGACTGCTTGGTACCGGTTTCAATATAACAAGTCTGGTTTTTCAGCTCAAGGGTATTTTACTCTTCAGAATACGGAACAGGAGGGAGAGGACATCAATGAGGATGAGAAAAAATATTAAAAAAAAAATCAGGTGATTAGCATAATCATATGGGAACATGCCAAAGTGCTTTCAGTTTGCTGAGGTGTTGTCTCACAGTATTTTCAGTTTTTCTTGTACACATTAAACCAGAACCTGGTTTACCTGGTTTTAATTTTTACAGACTAAATCACACTACTTTAACCCAAGCAGAGTAGAAAAATGCTGTAATTGGGTAATATGGTTTTTAACTCCATAAATATCGAGTAAACAGTGTGTGGTAGCAATTTCAGGAAGTTTTGGTGGGTTTTGGTCACGAATTTAGCCTTATTTTATTCTTCTTGTCACAAGACAGTAATGCAGCAGTGGAATCAGAAATGGATAGCTGCATTTGTTTGATAGAAAATCCAATGAAATGTATTGTGCAACTCCAAACTTTTGTAAAAATTGCAGATCAATGCTGTAAGAAATGAATACTGATGGGACAACAAAACAGGAGACAAAAAGAAAAAGCTTGAAGTAGCAACTTAGAACAAACTCCTTAATACAGTGTTTTTCCTACATATTTATATGAAACCCAGTAACTTATTTCTGTGGCTTTGACCTTGGAACATCCATGGATTTTCACAAATTCTAATCATACATGATGGGGTTCATGCAAAAGCATTAGGTGTTGTAGGTCTCATCTGCATGGAAGCAATTTCACATCTCAACAGATATAAAAAGGGAGAAAGCTTCTAAGAAAGTGACTGTATTTCTAAATTTTTCATTGATAGTCTCAAGAACAGTGTCCTGAAAGCTGATTAGTATTGAGGCACTTCAGAGTGGAAACATGAATATGGCATGGAAATTGCTCTTTGGGCTAGCAGAATGGGTGGCAGGAGAATAAATACTATACAATGTAATAGTATAGATATTTATCATGTATTATATAGATATAAATATTTATTTTTTGATATTTATTTATTTTTTAGATTTCCACTCTGCAAATTTGTAGGCAAGTAGTCCTCTAGGCACTTATTTTAATTTTATAACATTGTTGTCACCACAGAACACTGGGAAGTTTTTGGTCATTCGTGCGATCAAGGTGGTTTTTCTCCCTAATCAAGTTACATTTGTGGAAAGGTCAGAATATAGCTAATTGAACTTTGAAAGAATAATTGGTTTAAAAGACTTAGTAACTTGAATGATTTTGGAATTTATCTACACAGAGCAAGTAATTTTTATTTCATTTATGTTGAGGAGCAGTGCTGTGACTTGGTTAAAATCTATACCACAGCTCTGTTCAGACATGCATCATTCCTACAGTTTTTGGTGAGAAAAGGAAGTTCTTTGATGGGTCAAGAAAATATCAGGGGGAATTGAGAGGAAAAGGCCTTTCTGCTAAATTCTGAGATACTGAGGTAGAGTTTGCACCTTATGACACTGTAAGGTACAAATTCAAACCAGCATTCCTGATACCTGCTTGCCAATTTCTTTGCAATTACTTTGTGTCTAGCACTGTATTGGATTTCAGGTTGGTAAACTTTGAATAATTATACATTGCCTAAAGACTTTTATCAGTTGCTCAGAAAAGAACCTTTTTGTGTTGTTTTTTTTTTATTATTATTATTCCTGTTTTGCTTTGTAAATAATTATTACAGCTAGTTGAAAAAGTCAGAAAAATGTGCTCATATTTTTATAACACTTTTTTATTAATGAAGAGACTGACAGACCCAAACAGTTTTGAGCACCTGCCTAATTCTCATAATCAGTTTCTCCTTCGTAAGTAATTTTGTAATAGCCCCATTGTTTCAAGAGAATCATTTAACTATCTGTTTCTTAAACTCAATGCAATTCTTATTCAGAGAGGATGATATTCTTATTTGTGACAGTCTTTCAAAGGGGACGTGGGGAAAAAGTACGACTGTTTCCAGAAAAAAATCCACAAAACAACTGCTAAAACTCAACACTCACATCTTTCTTGATAATTGGCTTTCTCTCTGCAATTTGGGGAGTCCCTGTACAATTGATGCCTAGATTACACAGAGTTCTACATATGCTGCTCCTTTTTCTCTCTCCCCTGATTTCACAGCTATTGTACGATGGTACCCAGGGGAAAAACAGCACTGAAGGCACTGCCAAAGAAATCTTGCTTCAGGGCAGTGATAGACAAGGTCCCTGTGCCAATACAGCCCTGGGAAAGGAAAGGCCTACAGTACAGAGGGGTCAAAAGGGATGGTTGCATTCAACAACCTAAGATGCAGGTCAGAAGTAGAAATAAGATTTCTGCCTCTTACCGATCTGAAAACTCTCTGCGACATGGTCATGTGGGACAGGAAATGCTGGGACTGGAGGAATGCTGTGAGTTAATTGGACAGCAACAGTGATGCAAGGACCACCTAGAAAGAAAAATAAAAACTGCAAAGCCAACACTTGAACTAAATAAAATTTCTTCAAGCAGTGTTTTGAGGCATGTTGAGCGCCATGAAGGGAGAAATTAATCTAACAAACTGGTATCCTTAAAACCAAATTCTCCCATGGCTGCTTATTGTCAGAGCAGCTGGTGCCTGTGTGCCAAAGGGGATGTTTTCTCAGCAGAAGCCACTTAAATGTAAAAGAACCAAACTTTTTCTGCAGTTTAAACTCAGTAGTCACTTATCAGGGATCTGGAACATTTGGAGGCTTAATCAGTGAAGAGAGATAGATCATTTCACACTGTTCAGAAATGATACTAACCAGTACCTCTGGGCCAGATCACCTATAGGTAACACAGCTGTTGTGGAAACGATTCTTGACCTGCTGACATTTGCTGATTTATAGGGCAGCTGGGACTGTCCCTCCAGCCAGCAAAACCCCAGGTAGGCAGGAGGTAGGTCATGGGGAAAGATGAGCTGTGGCAGGGCACTGAGCTGGGAATAGATGTAGAGCTCAGCTGCTCAGCTGAGAGCAAGCTGTGAGGACCCTTGGACAAAGCCTGTCACTGCATAGCAAATAGCATTTGACAGCTGCCTTTTGTCTGACATAAATCTTCTTCACTTAATATTTTCAAAATAATCCTTATCTCCAGAGGTTGTGTTGGCAGGTGTGCGCACACTCCTCATGCTTACTGCTATTCATGCACTAGCTCTTAATTCAAATGGGCTACACCAATATAGTTTCATCTTTGGCAAAAAAATGTCCCAAGCAGTGATGGCATAGATGCAAAAAAATGATTTTGGGGGCTACTTTATGAGCAGATCAAAAATGTTCTCCAAAGGGGAACATAAGAAGATATCCTTTACTGTAAGGGTGATGAGGCTCTGAAACAGGATGCCCGGAGAAGCTGTGGATGCCCCAACCTTGTAAGTGATCCAGACCACCTGGATTGGCCTTTGAGCAACCTGGTCTAGCAAAAGTTATCCCTCCCTGGCCCTGGCAGGTGGGTTGGAACTAGGGGACCTTCAAGGTCCCTTCCAACCCAAAGCATTCCATGATTGTATGATAATTCTATCAAAGTGGCTGGCTCAGCTGATGAGTGAGATACCAGAACTGTGGCATGCTCAGGGTGCCCAGTTAGGGAACTTGAAGGACAAGACAGTATGTACCATCAAGGAATTTGAAATTAACAGTGTTGCCAGGGGTGCTGTTGCAGGGTAGTGTAAAAAATGGTCACTGTGAACTTTGCCTTGTGCTCTCTCCCATTGGATCTCAAGAACTGAAACACGACTAAGAAGCTCAAGCTGTTACAGTCACCTAAACTTTCTGAGTATATTTTAACGAGTACCTGAAGTCCTGAAGCCAACTGCAGGCTACTCTGCTTGTGGCCTTATATACAGCATCTTGTGTTAGTTGATAATTGCCTCCCTAAAACTGTTTCAATTACTCCCAGTTATCAGGAAATAACTGTCAATTTTGCAGGTCCAGACTTTTCCTGGATCAAAAGGAAGAAATGGAAAGTGCTATTGATGTTTTGGGGGAGATTAACTCCATAAAGGATTGGGATATTGAAAGGAGGAATAATTTTTCTCTACTCTGAGGAAGAAGTATTTATAACAATCATGCATTGGATAAGTAAATAGGTTGATAGTCTCCAATTTTTGATAATTGGGTCAATACAGTTTTTAAACATATTTAACTTTAATACAAAACCTCAATTTTTGGAAGAATGGAAAGAAAATGGACAAAATAAAGAAAACTTTAATATAAAGAAAACCATAATATTTTGTGATACACTTGAAGAAATAGCAAGAAAGGTAATTGTACCACTATATTGCTCTGATCACATCATGTATCTCCTCCTAACTTCTGTTGTGCTTGGATTCACTTTTAATACCCTGTGTAATGTCTTCCTTTCTTGTGTTTCACTCCCCTTGCTGGATCTTTGCCCAGCACAATTTGTGACACAAACACTTCTCACTATTTCTGAAATTTTCCAGCAAAAGTGAGTACCTTTCTTTCCTATTGCCCAGGGCCGGGTTAGATCTGCCTCTCTGTCTCACTAGTTTTTTTGCAGCCACAACACACCAGTATGTGCTGGTGTGCCAAAGCCACTGTGGTGTATGCTGACAACTTTTGCCTCATTGCTTACCTTCTCTTTGAAGAAGACTTTCTTTTGTTCTCCATGTAATTAGATGTGAAGTTCATGTCTATAGGAACAAAGTGTTGGAAGAGACTATTAGCCAGGAGAGAAAAGAACATTGATTCTTCCAGGGCAGGTAATGGTATAGAGGGAAATTTGCAGGTACAGTAGCCTTAAGAGCTGAAGGGACAATAATGCCATAACTGAAAATGGGGAGTGCAGACATCAAGCCTTCTGATTCACTGATGAATAATTAAAGAGAGGTATGGTCTGTCTTCAATATGTTTTCTCTCTTTATTGCACTTAAATTAAAATTACTAAGCTGCAGTTCTTAATATATCATCTTGAGGCTGCTTGTGTGATCCTGAAAAAGTTGTTTCTTTAACTTGGAGCTCAGTTTCAACTCTTATCAGTGTTTATTTGCACTAAATAGATGATAACAAAGTAGTCCTGTGTTTTAATACTGAGGACTATGAAAGTAGGCTGAATAAATCTTGACCAGACAAGGCCTTCTCATCTACACAAGGCCCAAAGACCCTATGTGAGCTGGTCTAACTTCTGAGTTGGATATAACTTGGAAGTTGGCTAGTTGACCTCTATGTGCCTCTCCCAAGCCAAATTAAACTGTGATCTCAAAAGAAATATAGACCAGAAGCTCATGAAATAGATTGGAGCATGCCAACATCTGCCACTGATGTTTTGGGTTTTGTACATAGCAATGCTGGGGTTTCACTGAAGTTTATAGCAGTATTTTTAAAATAACACCAGACATGTAGACAGCATTGAAAACATGTCTATTCCTTCTAATTAAATGTTTCTATTAAAAAATTGTTTGTTTGTGTTTATCCAAGAAGACCAGTGAGTTTACAAGCTCATGCACCGACTTACTTCACCAAATTAAAATCTTTAACAAGTAAGGCTTCTGGACATGACGAGAGAGAGATACTTGAAGTTTATATGTACATAAGTTTAATATGTTGCTAACATCTGTATCTATGCAAACACATATATTTACAGAGAGAAAGAAGGCAGATGTACAGAGAGAGTAAAAATAAATCTCAAATCCAACATGTGTCAATAGTTACTCCACAATATGTTTCCAGTACTTGTCTTTTAAATAATTCTGTCAAGCACTCAGTAATGTTTAGTGATTGTGAATACATCAGACTGGAAGATACTCATATAATCACAATTGAAAGAATATGAATACTATAGTCTTGACAGAAGTGCTAATAATTTAGGTTGGAAATTTCCAAGAAGGATATAAGTGATTTCCAAACAGAAATAAATATGACAAATTATTTATATGCCCTTTAAACATCCCACCTATATCCTTTCCTTATTTATGGATTCTAAGCATGCTGATTTTAAGTTTATCAATATAACTGAAGACATTACATTTACAAGAATAATATAAACATGTGTGAGCTTTCCAGACATTTTTAAACTGATGTAGCCCTCCTAATCTCTGTTTTCTGCTGAGGAGATAGTGTAATTAGTTTGTCCCTCTCAACTGCTTTCACAATATCCCACAGGATATATGGGCTAATTTCTTCCGTGTTGCTATAGAAAAGTATTATCTTACAATATCTCCAGCTGAGATATTATGCCACAAATCCTTTTCAGAAGCTGAATTTCACAAGCATTCCCAGAGAGCTGCAGATAAAGAGAGCCCATATTTGTAGGCATTAGTAAGAAAGAAATGAAACAGCAGATACATACTGCAGTAGGAACTCATGTAAAATTAGTCACCAGTGCAGGTCCCCTTGGAAAAAGGCTGATTGGATGTGGGTTTCCAGAAACTGAGTGCAGAAAAAGAATTAACAGGTATAATGGAATACACTTTTCATGCACAGAGCACAAAATTCAACCTCTGCAGAAGGTGAATCACTTAAGAGCAACTTATGCTATAATTTGTCAGTTTAGGAGGAGGATAGATAGGGGACAGACAAAATGCTGTCTAATTCAAGATTTAAAGGCACTGCAGGATGAAAGAAAAAAAACATGGAAAAGTTCCTTTCATGAAATTTGTGATGGTTTTGTGGAAGAAGCTTTGGAAAACCTATGGAATCACAGAATTCTTATCTTCATAGAAATACTATTGCAGATAAGAAACACAGTTTGAGCAGGCAGCCTAAGTTAGCCTCTCTGAAGAACAGATAATGACATGCTGGAAGGCTGGAGTTGGTATGGGTTTCAGAGAATGGAGAGTTGTCTGAAAAAAACATTGAAACTAAGGTAACACTGAAAATAATTACATCATTCAAATGTGAAAGACAAAATGTACTCTAGTGGTATTTCTGTCCCCTTTTATTTATGCCTGCACATGTTCATGGAAGGAATATTTTTTCTTTAATATTTTCCAGTGAAGAGATAGTACCGTGGAAAAAAAAATACTTTTTGCATGCAGAATCCCTTGGAGAATGTTCACACAACTGTCTTCAAAGCTCTTTGTGATCCTGGGCCCATCCACACAGAGATGAAAAAAATATTGTATGACTCTGGTGATGGATTGTACAACCTGAGGAATGGAGCAGTTACAGAGGAGAAACATTGCAAACAGGAAGAGCAGGGGACTGATTGCAAGTGTCTCATAGTTTGTAACAGGCATCCAGAGAATCTTCCTTCGATCACTCCAAATAACACACATTTCTAAAAATCAGGCTGTAAGAGTAGTGTCATAGATATACATCTAGCAATGCTGCAAATAGGGGTTTTTCCCTTAATGATAACCATCCCTTGCTCATGCAGTGAGAGTAGGAGGCTCCCTCCCCTTTGATGAGATTACTCTGCATCATCTGAGAGTACATACACACTGCAAAGTCCCACAGCTGACCACCTGAGAGAAACAACAGCACACACCCTCTTCAAATCAACCAAATAAATAGACTAAAATCAAGCTTGCTGAACAGAGGATACATGAGAGCACTACAGATCTACAATGGGCTTCAGAGATGCTTTAGTTTGCAGCAAAAAGCCCAGGGCTCCCGTCCTCTGTCACCAAAGCCCCGGCTGATGGCAGTGCAGGGAAGCTCCTCAGCTCCCAGCCTGCAGCCACGGCTCAAGACTTTCCCTCGGGAAAGTGTTTAAACAAAGTGTATCTTGGCAGATATCCAAGAAGTGTGCCCAATGTCTGTAAAACAGCAGGACATTCCTAAGCAACGGTGTCTGTATGAGTGTGTGTGTATTTATATATGTGTATATATACCCACAAATATTTTGCATGCTACTTTGTAGTTAATTCACTTCCTAATAGGGAAAAAATATGCTAAAATAAGAATAGTTTCTCCATTTTCTGTCTAAGCATAACCTTCCTTTTCCCTCATGGGCTGTAAAAATCTCAGAGTCTAAACTAGCTTCGGCACACCACCCATCCCAGATATCAGAGCTGCATAGCTTTGGATAAGCACCTGCTGCACCTGGGAAAATTTTTATAATATGTATTTTCAGGCTGTTTTTCTTAATTTTAATTTTAATTTTTGTTATTTAATGTATTATGATGCTACAGCCATGCAAAGCTGCCCTGGGATCTGCAACATCAGGACAATCCCAGGAGAGGTGAGTTAGTGGGCAGGAGGTGGAGATGTGATCAAAGTTTCAGTAATTTCATCATACAGCTGCTCAGCTGAGTGCATGGATATCACTACTATTTACATGCTGTCTTGAATTTTAATGGTGTCCTTCAATTTCTTGGACAAGCAGGAAATATTGAAAGCAACAAGCAGGAGAGAAAGATTTTCATAAAGAAATTGTTGTTCTTTTCCACTGTGGTGGGAGCTCTTTTGTTGCCTGTGTTTGTCTTTGGGAGTGTCTTGTTCAGAGGCAATGCAAATTAAAGGGTAGGAGCTGGGCCTGCTGCTGTTGACATCCGGGGGCATCTCAGTGACTTTAGCAGATCTGTTGTGCTCTGCCTGTTGGTGTCAACAAGATCTGTGCAGACTGGGTGATGAGGATCTGGCCTCATGTTTATCATAACCTGATAAAGGCAAGAAAATGAGGCGTGATAAGTGAAAAGTTTAGTTAAATTTCTGTGACTTTTGGTCTTCTCAAATGAGCCGAATTTAAAATATTGTCCCAGTAAAAAAATATCTATAACATTTGAAAAAGTATTTACTAAGTCACCAAAATCCTATGAATTAAGTTCTAAAGTGTATTTCAGTCCAGCTTTCTCCTGGGTGAACTGACAGCAAGACAAGTCTTTCTAAAATAGTATTTGTTGTGGACTATGATTTCTAGCCTTTTTGCTTGTTTGTTTGTTTTTGTTTGTTTTTAAATGCAGAGCTACTGCAAAATTACTAAACTGAGAAGAAATTTAAAGGAAGTCACTGTTTAATCTGCCTTAGTATGATCCAGAATAATGTAACAAGCATTGCTGCACTTCCTGCATTGCTACCAAGACCAAAATCTGGATGATGTTCCCTGCTGAACTCATCTGTTGAACTGAAAGGGTCAGAGATATTCCTTTCCTTTGCATCCTGATGAGGACTGTCTTGGAGAAATAGCCTGGGTGACTACACACACAGAAGTCAAGCAGAGTCAGTGAATTAGCAACTTAGTAGGTTTCCTGATGGGCTGGAAGCTCTTGGGGAGCATGGCTACACCATTTGAGGTCTGTGGGGGATTTTCCAATCTACACCAAAGAATTCAGGACATATTTATACACTCAAAGTGCATTTTTTTGAAAGTATACCTGACATGCAGAAGGCCCATAGTTCTGTTTATTCAGGGTTAAACAATCTTGATGTACTGTACTTCCAACCAAAGTTGGGTGTGTGTGTGTTTGCGTGTGTGAGTGAAGGGGCTCAGAATCACCAGTGAAGCTTTGCCAAAATCAAACATGTTGATTCACTCCAGGATAACCCTTTAATATTCTCTCTTCTTTGAAGATAACATTTAGAGAAATATTTTCCAAAGATTGTGTTGTCTAACTGTGTGGTCAATATTTTGACCAAGACAGATACTGGCAATATTACAAAACATCCTTAAACATTTAGTTTATATATGTACAGAGCCAGTCTTCCCTGTCTGTCTCATTGCTGTCCACCGGGACTCTAGATTTAGACCACTTATGCACAGAGATGACAGTTTGAGAGTGCCATCATCAAGAACAGACTTTGTGCCCTAGTTTATATTGTAAGAAAATCTAAGTCTAAAAATGATTCATCACTAATCCAGCTGAAAGTCTGCCAGAGCAGAAGGAAGGGATTTTTTTCTCCTTTGATATGGAAGTTCTCAAGTGAAAAGGATGCAAAAAGTGTAATAGTCAAAGGACAAATTAAAGGGTTCGAAAACTATTTTAATACTGGTATGAACTGCTGCTGTCTGAACTCGTGGACATAAATACAGGTCATCCCCACAACTCATATAAAGTGCAAAAATTCTAGTTTGGGAGCATTAAGCTTTGCAGAAATGCCAAACTTTCACAGACAAAATTCAACCAGCAGCCGATTTCAAATATTTCCAAGCTGAAAAAGTCTTTTAGAAAACTGTGCTCATTTTGTTTGTTAACAGAGATAATCAAATTTACAGAATTTATGGCCTTGTTGTTTTGCCAGGCTGGAGTTCACCAACATAAAGAATTAAGCCATTCTTGCTAAAGAAAAAGTAATTTAATGAGCTCTCAATAAGTAGTTTAGCAGGCAGTGTCAAAAAATTGCGGACTCACAGTAAATGACATGGTAGCAACTTATGCTGGATTCCTCTTTGAAAACCAAAGGCATTGCAAAGGGATGCCCATAGACTAACACACAGTGAGAAGCCAGAGAGCGAGTCAGGGGCTCAGCTATACTCCATCCCCTTTTCAAAAATTAACATAGCCTTTCTGCCAGATGTACCTACAATGCATGGGGGTAACTGTGCTGGTGCCTGTGCCTGTCCTCGCTTGGTAGTGTGTCTCAGTGGTGCAGAGAGGAAAAAGCCATGGCAGCGCTGCCCCTCCAGCTGGATGTGTGCCAGGGTCACAGTGATCTTGGTGCTAGTAATGCCTGGGCCCTGCTGTGCTCCCAGGCACTGAGTGTTGGTAGCTGCATTGACTCAATACAGGTTTGGGCAGAGAAAGGAGGGTGAAGGAGGCAGATATAAATGTGGCTCCAAATGTTGCTGCTCTTTCTTCAGATCCGGTGAGGTTTTCCTTCCTTTCTGTTACCTGTACCTTCAAAGAGCTCTGTGTTTCTGCTTTGATAATTAGCAGAAACACTCAGATCAAATCTAACTCTTCACGGTAGTGCTCCCATGGGCAATTCTGCAAGAGGCAGTCAGTTCTGTTTCACATCTTTATAAAAATTTGGAGCATTCACAGGCAGCTCAGGCTGGTGTTCATTACTGTTCCGTGTTTGGTCCCTTGGCCAATTCATAATCAATTTTCTAGCCTTGTGGTCAACATAAAAATACTTTCCTGTACACTGTTGACAGAAAAAGCAGGAATTTACGAGAGGAAAGGTGATGATGCTTAATTCAAAGCAGAAAACTGGAGCAGACATTATGAAAAACAATAAACCTGTCACCATTTTCTTAGCAGCTGCATGTATTTGACCTAGAGTACCTTACAGTGTATGACAAGAATTTATTCAAAATGCATTATTGAGGACAGGACAGGCACCCCTCTATGTAGACCTTGCATTTGAAAATATGTTGGCAATACATAAGCAACAAATTTTCTATGAAAGTACAAAGCACATAACATGCATGCATGGAGGTCACAGTTTTATTTTTTCTTGGGCATTCATGTCCAAAACAACTTCAAAAATCTTTCACAGAATATTTAATAAGATTCTATATCAAAAACTTTGCTAAAATTGATCTAAACTCAGTGCAGGTATTCTTTCTCCTCCATGTTGTGTTTCTATTGAGAAAAGCAATGAGATTAGTTTATTATGCTTTCTATTTAAAAACAAAGTTGTTCTTACATTGATTTTTTACTCAGCCAAATTACATCCTCTTTATTGAGACTGCAGATGTTGCAACTTAACTAAGGACATGGCTGATGTCACTTGTATTCAGATTTCCATTAGTCAAGAGGCTCATAGGTTTCTTCCTCTTCATACTTTCACTCATTATTTCATTACTGATTGTAATTGAATTAACCAGATGGCAAATGCCAAGTTCACATTTGCTACTTACTTCAGATGACAAAACTCAAAATATACTCACACTCTAGTATTTGTTGAGATACTAATTTATGCAGTACAGCTTGTGCTAAAAGCAGGATTATTGCCTATTTTTAAAATGTTTACTGACTAGAAATAGAGCAATCCTTTGAAGATGCTCAAAGGTTGAAGTTTTCATGAATTTTATGAAGAAGCCTCTCTGTGCTGTGGAGGCCTAATGAGATATTTCATTATTGAGGACGAAGGTGTGTTGAGTAAATTTTTTTGAGGGTCATATCTACATTTTGGATAGCTTACACTTTGGGGAATAACTCAGGGGTAGGAAAACAGTTCTTTGACATTTCAAAACATAAGAATGTAATTCTCAGTGTAGTTGACGCTGACTTAAATGGGATTAGAGTTCCACTCCAATTCATGGTGAGGCTGGGAAAACAAGAAAAGATTGATAGTTTAAAATTTTTTTCACCGTTCCCCATCCTTGTCGAAAGCAGTAGGATTTTGCAATAATCTGTAATCATCAAAAAGCAAAGATGTTATGAGAATTTTCAAAGGTAATATTTTTAATCACATTTCAGAAAACACGGTTGTTTCAAGTGTTTGTCTGTATTCTTTTGCTTCTCATGAAATATAACAATTTACTCCCTTTTTTTTTTTCGCAAAAGCAAAATGGAAAAAAAGAAAAAGAATAAAAAAGAGAATAAAATGAAGCTGAAATGTTGACAGATATTTTTGATAGACTATAAAATTTTTTAAAAAAATTAAAAGACAACAAAAATTTTCAAATTAATAATAATAATAATAATTATGAAATCTACTGTTTTCAGCTTGAGAGTTGAGTCTGTTTATAAGATTCTTCTCAGGAAAATTTCAAAATTTTAAATGGATTTTCAACTTTTGCTAGGCTGAAAAAATAAAGGAAAAAACACAGAAAAAGTCTAAGGTAAACAACACTGACATGTAATTTTACACTTGTCAAATTTTCTGTGTATAACATACAGCACCATAAGATATTGGAATGGCCATGTATGTAGTTGAATGCCAACATTTTCATTTTTCTAAAGGGTAATCATACTTCCCCCCCCCGCCGCCCCCCCCTTAAAAACCTACAATTTTCCTTGGGAAACTTTCATGTTTGTAAGATCATTATTCCACTGGAAAACCTTTCTCATGGAAAGTTCTTAAATCACACCGATTGCTTGTTTTCTGCCAAGAAGTTTGATTTAAAACATTACTATTACAAAGTTTCCTGCTATGACTATTAACTGTAACAGCTTGATATAGAGTTTGACATTTGTTTAATTTTTATTCTTCTTAGCTTCAATTAAAGGACAAATTGAAGAAACCAAAGGAAACTGAAAAAAAAAATATTTTTGAGAGTCACAGCTTGATTTTTCATCCCAGCCTTACAGAAATTAGCCTATTCTAATGTAGTACAAAAGATCTTGAGTCTCACAAGCTCACTGAATCTCAATGATCTTGTATAGATGCACTTTCCACTAGTAATTTTAATTTCTCTTTTCACAGGAATTTTAATTTTTGCTTTAAAGAACAACATACCAATGGACTTTTAGATATTCTTTGTATACAGAAGCTATTTCCAGTGCTGTGCTCTTCAGCACAGACTCGAGGGGCCCAAGGGGGTGCTGAAGGAGGTCTGGAAGTTTCACTTGCAACAGCATTTGGCTACTAGAACATCAGCAGCGTTTATTTGACTGAGATATAACTAGCAAATGATTGAGAGGGCATTTCTGATAACCACTTCCCATTTTTCTCCCTGCTGCTTCTGGGACAAATTTGTGTGCAATTCTTCTCCCTGAGGGGCGGGGCTGTCGACAGCTCTTTGCAAACCACAGGGCACCCAACATGCTGCCAAACTGCAGTGAGGAACAGCTGTGGGGCCATGAGATAGTGGACT
Organism: Margarornis squamiger; assembly: GCA_035222235.1. Lineage (NCBI taxonomy): Eukaryota > Metazoa > Chordata > Aves > Passeriformes > Furnariidae > Margarornis > Margarornis squamiger. The sequence continues at coordinate 35,530,781 of JAWWTY010000106.1, read as the reverse complement.
CACATTCAGAGATTTTTGTCTCCCAAGCATTGAGAGATGCCATATTTTTTATAGTCAGGATTTGCAAATGTAAAGAAGATTTGGATAAAAATAAATATTTAGCAGGGATTTAGCTAACTGGCTAATCTCCTAGAAGCTAAAGCTGCACAGTAATAAAAATTGAATGGCACAAATATATTGGCAATAACTATACACGCAAAAATTAGACCATCATGTTTTTTTCCTGTCATTGATATTCAAATATTCTGAACTGGGTTTTCACAAAGCATCCTATGTCTGAAACAAATGGCTGGTTCATGTAAAGCTTAATGAAGGTTAGAGCAAAACAAACAGAAAATAAACTCCCTCTTTTCTTGTCACAGCCTACAAAGTCACCCTCTATTTCCTTTATCTATCAGGGAGTATATGGAGCTTAAAGATTTCGCAGTCATGCAACATGCTGTAGGGTGGAAAGAGCAAGCTATAAGAGACTTTCTTAAACTATGTTTACAAAGAATTTATTTGCTAAACATAATCCCTGAGATTTATTTATCTGACTAGAATACATGTAAGCTAACCCCAGAGTCTTTCAAAACAAATATTGTCACTTGCACAAGTGATAATTTGTGCTAAACACAAACAAGCAACATTGTTTAGCAATTTTGTGATATTTGAAAGTATGCATGTTTTCTATGCTTCCAGAATAAAGTTAAAAATACCATAGCATGCCCTTTGGGATGATCGTATATTTAAAATTCACAAATATAATGTTGAGCATGGGCAACCATATTTTTATCAATGTTCAAATACTTATTTGCTAAAATGTGTTAATAAAACAACTTTAAATGTCTATAACTAGAAGCTGCTCTATTTAATTGTAAAGGTGATCAGTCTAGAAACTAAGATCAGCGCATAGATTTCCTGGTGTTAGATCCTTCTGGCCATGTAGGATACCACTGACTTTGAAACCAGTTGATGTTTTCTATTCCAGGCTTAGGAACTTGAGGCAATTAAACTTGTTTATTCTCTTTTCTGCACTTAAAAAAGTAAAATCAGTCTGGCATATCAGCAGAACTTTTGCCCCCCAGATATTAGGCTTTACAAAGAATAATTCATCCTGAAACTTGGAAGATTCATTAGCACTGAAAATGGCAAACTGTAAGCATGTACAAGAGAAGATAGTGCAAGTCATAGAGAAACTTTCTTAATAAGGACACTCTTGGCACAAATACAATTTAAAGCTAAAACAAGCAGAAATTAGACAGATCCTTTCTATTCTTTCTCATTAGACTGATCACATGAATCAGCTGTGACCCTAGGCATTAGCCCTCTAGATGCTTTGAGGAATATGCAGCTTCATTGGCTTTTTTTTTTTTTTTTTTTTTTTTAAAAAACAC
>JAWWTY010000106.1:35508389-35529305 GCA_035222235.1 Margarornis squamiger | reverse complement strand
TTAAGGAATTTCTTTACAAGGCATTATTGTTTGCAAAAGTATCTTTTCTTAATGTCTCTGCAGGCACTGACTTCTACGTGCTAAAATATTTCACAAAACAATAGTTTCTTTTATACAGTATCAGAGACTTCAACAGGATTGGATTTCTTGTACTATCAGGTCAAGTGCCTATTTTGCCCACAGCCACATACTACAATGCAGTTCATAAATTGAAAGAATTTCATATTAGAATTTTTCCTGATCTATTCTTCTAAAACATTGTCCATTTCAATCTTTTCGTGGTTAGAAATACCCTTCTAATCTAAAAATATATGTAATAAATTTATGGTTCTATATGTCAGTAGTTTTTTGTCTTAAACAGCTTTTCCCTTTTTCTTGTTTACCTATAGACTAATGCCTTAAGACATATTTTTTTAGGTTAAAGGGTTTTCCTGGTTTTTTTTTGTTTTTTTTTTTTTTTTTTTTTGGTTGGTTGGTTCATTGTTTATTTTCTTTTGTGTTTGGTTTGGTTTAGTTTTGGGTTTTTTGCTGTTTTTTTGGGGTTAGTTTTGTTTGTATGTTTGGGGGGGTTGGTTCTTGGGGGGTTGTGTTTTGGGTTTTTTTCGTTTTTGTTTGGTTTGGGTGTTTTGGTTTTTTTGTTTATTTTGGTGAGGGTTTTTTGTTGTTTGTTTGTTTGTTTTTTTAAATGAGGGAAGCCTTGTTCAGAGTATTTAAGATAAAATCTCATCTATGCATTTAAGAAGTTTACTATATTGTTCTAATTCTACTGCCTCATTCAATACATCCTGTTTTCATTTGCCATTTTCCTTGTTACATCTCATAGCATTTTGTAGTCAAATAAGATAGCATTTTTGTTGAATGGAAGAACACTGCTTTTTTGCTTTTTTTTTTTTTTTATTTTTTTTTTTTAACTTAGGCAGAATTTTATTCTTTCTTCACAGAGACACACAAGTCTCAGGGCACAATTCTTCTCATCCCAAGGAAGATATCTAAAAGTGTTTGCAGTCCTCACTTCCTAAAAGTGCCTATTTCTTTTTGTTGACTGCAAAATTAGTTTGGGATGATTAACTGTGGTGTAAATGTCTAAAATGTAATCATCCAACAGTTGAACTAAATTTCACTCTGTACTAAGAGATGGGTAGCTTGAGTCTTTTTCTCATCTTCTTTATTTTCAATTGAAAATATCATTTATAAGTGAACTCAAATCTTCATATAATTTTGAGTTCATGCTTTTAAATTTAATCTTGTTTACTCCTCATGATTATTCACATTTAATTAGTCCTCTGTTTTCACAATAGTTTCTCAACTTAAATTCATCAACAGATGTAATTCAGTAAAAACAAAAATAATTAAAAAACCCAAATATAAAAACATTGAATAATAGTTGTCCATCTTCTTGTTCTTCAAGTATTCCAAAGTTAACCTAATTTAATTCTGATAGTTTCCTCTCTGTCATTACACATTGACAAAAAGATCTCAAACAGTTCTTTACATAACCTACTGTCCTAGAACAAATCTTCATTTTCTTCACATTGGCTGATAATTTCCATCTGGTACAGTTTCTATTGAAGTCCAGATACATGAAACCTAATGCAATTCTCTTGTCTAAAAAATAATTTATCAAAAAGAATGAGTTATCATATTCTATTGCTTTAACATTTTTCAACAAACTTTAGCAAATGCATGCTTCAATCCCATTTTGATTTTCCTTTTTTATTTCAAAGACTATAGAAGCACAGCTTTGCTAAGGACCCTAACAGGCTAAAGTGAAACTAGGCAATATAATGAGAGTTTTATAATCAGGGATATATATTTTCCCTTTAATTTTCCAAATATGAAAGGCTAGTCCCTTTGGATATTAACTCTGCTCTTACTTGGTATTTTTGGTTTCAGCTAGAAATATATTATCGTTACTTTTTGATATCAAAGAATAAAGTAAATCATGTTTCATTCTTTCGTACTTTTTTTCTTGGTGGTATAATTCTATCAGCTTTGATATTTTTCTAACCTTTGTATTATTTTTGACCCTGCATTAGTTCACAGATTTATCTCTGTCATCACTACATGGTTTATCTTCTACTTTCATGACTATACACCTGCTGAAAACTTAAACAATACCTTTCTTCATCTCTAATCCTTTTTAACTTTGCACCAGCTTTCTCTATACCCTTTTATAATTTTACAATATCTAGATTTCAGAACATACATCTTCTTATATGAGCATTATGGTCAACTCTTCCAGCTGTCCATTTGTTTCAAAATCAGTTTAAATGTTTCCTCTTTTCAATGGTGTGTATATAATTCCTAACAGATTCCAATTTAGTGTCACATGCTCCCTCATTTATTCTTCGGGATTTATTCACATCTTTAATATTACTGATTACTTCTAGTATTATTTTATTCAATAAAATAACTTAGTCAAATGTTGTTCTGACTTTGACTGCCAAGAGTAGCCATAACTTTTTCTGCCATCCAGGATTTTAATGACAAGTTACAGTTTGAAGTTCAGGTTCAGATCAGAGGAATTCACATCTATTCCCTCTTAGCTGTCACCATGATTGCTGCCAGAGACTCTTTTGATGTGTTAGTTGTTAAGTCTCATACTTTCAGACCATTACTTTTAGTAAGATTTCCAATTATTTTTTGTAGTCTCCATATTCCTTATCCACCTTTTTTTGCTTTCATTACATTAGAAATGATAAAAATAAATATTTTAGACATTGCAATCCCAGTCTTGTATGCACTAGGGTTTCTACAGCAGAAAATATTTTTATTCATTTTATCTATGTTCCACTTGGCTGACTGCTGTATTAACACAGTGTCATTGGGTGTCATTCACCTACCCTATATTAGGAGTCCACAACACGTCTAAACACCACTGTAGATGAGGCACATGCATTTAGTCATAGTTCAGTAGTCCAGTGCCAGATGCCTGATTCTCTTATCTATCTTAGCTATAGATTGCATGGACCTTTACCTGAGGAACACACACACTTTGATTAGTATTCATATTGAGAAACCATCTCATAAGAAACATTCCTGGAAGAGGGTTTAAAGTGTTTTCTTTCATGAACAACCCAGAAATGGCTAATGTCTCTACTACCTCTTGGCTACTATCACAGTTTTGGGGCAAACACTGAAGAGAGAGAGATCCTTTAATCATTGTACTTGGGAGCTTCTGGTCTCAGCCTCAACAGGTTTCTGGTAGAGTTCTCACCACTGGTTTTCAAGATGTAATTGGAGAGAGTGGTAGATAAGTGTATCTAGACTCTCTTTCACAAAAGATTGGATGAGATGAATCCTTCTATTTTGAGCTGTTCTATGATTATATGACTTAATAAAATCAGCAGAATATTCTTCAAATAGCAACCCTCAAGCATATAATCTGAATCAGAAAGCTTAACTTACCTAAAGTTACCCAACTAAGCTTAGAAAACCAGAGCTATCGAAGAGCTATGTGCTAGAGTTAAATGATTCTGATTATGTATTTCAACTGTAGGAGAACATGGAATTCTCCACATTTCTTAGACCACATTGCCTTGAACTGAACCAACCACTCATAGTGGGTATGGCCTATTGTTACCTGGATTGTGAGGGGGATGGTCACATGCAGAGAGTGTTTGACAGAGATTTTACCTCTGACTGAGGGAAACAGTCTCCAGAGAAGGACTGAGTGCAAAGGCCAGAACTGGAACAGAATTACATATCCTGTGCACAGATCCTAGGGTCGCATCTCCAAATTTGATCTTCAAAGTAAAACAGTCATGCCACATGGCCAGCATTGCCATGATATATGCCTGCTACTGTGAGAAATGCACCGCATTTATTTGGGAAATTTGGAAGGATGTGCTTATATGACCTACAACCATGAACTCATTAGAAGAATGTGTTCAAACTCCAACTTCTAGTGACCAGCTACGTAGGCAAGATGATGAAATAACAACAGCATTTGCAAAGGATGTGACAAATTTCATAGAAATCCTCAAGGCTAACAGTCATCAGATAGTAATGAAGAAATATCCCCATACCACAGATAGATGGACTGACTTTGGTGATCACATGCAGCTCAAGAGATATGCTGAGGAGTGAGTACAGGACAGATGATATCACAAAGCTGGTACATTGCCTACTCTGAAACTTTCAGTTCAGACCTCACTGGATAAAGCTTTGGAAGTTAGACACAAATAGAAAGTTCATTTATGTGGCATCTTAGCTATGTCCTCTTGAACCTATTCCTGTAATTTCTAATAGGATTCAATCATAAGCGCTGAGTGAATATTAGCAGAAGTCTGGCAAATACGGAAGTAAGAAAGAGGAATTGTAGAGAATGACTTAGCTTCCTAAAAGCCCCTGTTCACCTAAGGACAGAATGAGTTATATTCATGTATTTTTTTTCCACACTAGGTAAAAATAAAGTCCACTGAATTAAATAGAGCAACATTTTGCAACAGTTGATACTTTTGACCCCAGACGTTTAATATTTCTTAATTGTGTCTAGTGGAGCCCTTAGGGCTGATCTTTATCTCACATAATCCACTTAGAAACATAAAAATATTAAAAAAAAAAAACACAAGTAAACTGATCAATAGAAGAAAACATATAATTAATCCAGCCATACATTTTTTTCAGTTATTGAAATATAGAGAAATAATTTGCTATATTTTGTTGTCAGCCAAGATTTGGAGTAGTCTAGATGTCTCATTGCCATTTGGCCATTCTATCATTCTCACAATTGTTGAAGTAACGTCCAAACATCTATTTTATTAGCAGTTTAGAATTCTGTCTGTTACCACTAATTAAAAGTTAGTTGCCCCAAATCAAAAGGCAGTTTATGAGATGTTACTGTCAAATTTATCAACTTTTCTCTGTGTTGTGGAGGCTGGTTTTGTACAATCAGTGACTTCAACATGATCAGTTAAGAAATCCCAACAACACTCTGTGGCATTTTAGTTAATTTCTCTATTAGGAAAATTACTTTTTTTCCAGTCCCTAATGATGAGTTGACATTCAGTTATGATGTGACTACCTGTACCAGGAGAATTATTAATAAACATTTCATAACAGTTGTTTGATATAATTTTGTTGGTGTTTAATTAGTCCAAAGTTAAATGATAAAATTAAGTTTGGATGTTGAAGACTTTCCTAATTCGTAAAAATTCTACATAATCTATAATATTAATAAAATGTTTTTGCTATATGTGTGCCTTTATATCTGATAAGTTAAGCCTGACAAAGTCTACAATGATTTTGGCACCTAAATCCTTCTTTCCTCCTAGAAAATCTTCCTTGTTGATGCTCATGCTATGCATTGTTTACAAATTACCACCAAACAGCACTTTCATCTGGTGTTCAATACTTCTGCAACATAATGGCTGCATGTTAATAGCAGGCTGTGGTTGCCAATGGCAACAACACTGCTTCAGCATCGAAAGGCAAGTACCATTTTGTGAGAGCAGACACACAGATGCCAGTTTGCTGTACTCCACTGTAAATTTTCCTGCTGCAAGAGCTGAATAAACAGCACCTTTACTGCTGGAAGCCATAAGCAGCCAGTGGTCAAATGGATCACATGAAAAATTGAAATGCAAGGGGCTTTGCTCCTTGGCTGCAAGCAGAGGGCTGGGGAGGGGTCACCAGAAAAGCCAGTCTCAGAGTTAACTATCACAACACACTGAGCACAGCACCTGAAATCCTTGAGGTAGTGAAAGAAAAAAGATGGTCATTCAGTTAATATTCACAAACAAACAAGCAAACAAATAAAATAAACCCTTATCAAATCACCATTTTTCTGAAGCCCATACAATTTCAATAATTTCCTCTTTGCTAGGAAATCACAGCAACTTTGAGCTCTGGTTTCGTTCTGCAGTGCAAATGCACAATTGGATTTAAACTATTGAGATTGAATACTGTTTAATGAAAAAGTAAGAAAATATTTCAGTCCAGTATTAAATGTTTAGCTTCATTTTGTGACACACTGATAAAATGTATTTGCTATATTTATTTTTAGCTATGTTTGCAAGGAAATTAATTCCACTTGGGATTCACCCATAAAAGCTGAGGGAGTTGACTGATGTCATTGAAGGCTGCTCTCAATTATCTTTGTAAAAGGCCATGGTGATTGGGTGAGGGTCCTAAGGACTAGAAGAAAGAAAATGTTACTTCTATTTTCATGAAGGGCAAGAAGGAGGAGCTGGGGAACTACAAGCCAGTTGGCCTCACTTAAGTCCTTGAATAGGTGATAGAGCAAATAAACCTGGAAAACATTTCTAGACACATAAAGGACATGATAGTTATTGGAAACAATAAACAGAGGTTTACAAAGGGGCAATCAAGCCTGAGCAGCTTGATAACCTTCCATGATGAAATTACTAGCTTGGTGGCTGTGGGGAGAGAAATGGATTAATTTGTTTAAAGATATTTTTATATTGACTTTGGTAAAGATACTGTCTCATCATAGACGGGCTGATGAAGTATAAGCTGTATAAGGGGACAGGAAAGTGGACTGAAATTGGCTGAACTGCCATGGTTAGAAGGTAGTGATCAGTGGCACAAAATCTAGCTGGCAGCCTGTGATTAGTTGAATACCTCAGGAGTCAATATTGGGTCTATTATTACTTAACCTCTTCATTAATGACCTGGATTCTGGGACAGAGGGAGCAATTTTTCAGAAGATAAGAAACTAAAAGGAGTGGTTGATGTACCAGATGGGTGTACTGTTGTTCAATGAGCTGGAAAAATGGATCAACAGTTCAGCAAAGGGAAATACTAAGTCTGTCACCTGGTGAGAAATAACTCATGCATTACTACAGGCTGGAGACCTTACTGCCTAGAAATCAACTTTGCAGAAATGACCTAGGGGTCCTGGTCTTTAATAAGGTGACCATGGGATAGGAATTTAGCCTTGCAAGTAAGAAGATTGACAGCATCTATAGTTTCAGTAGGAGGAGAGTTGCCAACAGGTGAAGAGAAGTAGTCCTTACTCTCTATTCACACTCATACTCAGTACTGGAATGTTGTGTCCAGTTCAGGGTACCCAGGTACAAGAGAGTCAAGGACATACTGGACCAAGTTGAGCAAAAGCCATGAAGATAAAAAAAGGGATTGGAATGGGACTGAATTTTTCACGATGGGGCTCAATTTAACAATGGATTTTTATATCAGATTTTCTACTTATAAATTTCCAGGCTGTTTTTTTTTTCTTTTAGGTGTGGGAACATTTCAATATGGAAAGTGCACTTTGTTGGAGAGAACTGTAAGAGTTAGGTGTACCACAGTGAAATACCAGTTGTTGGTTCATTATGCTTCTGCTTTTTTTTGTTTGTTTGTTTGTTTTTTGTTTTGTTTTTTGTTCTTTTACTGGTTTTATATTTTGTTTCATTTTTTCTTGTTTTGTTGCTTGCTGATGATCACCAATCTGTAAATCAGATACATTATATTAAATGCAATACTGTGTAGCCTGGAACCAAGAGGCCTGATGATGCTCATGAAAAATTGCTCTCCATATGAATTTTTGAACACTTCTGAATAACAGATGTAGAGATGTGGTATGTTGTTGAATGAAATATAGATATCTCTAAGGGAGGAAGGATAGATGAGAAGCTATAACTATTTGGTGTTTATATACCTGCCTGTAGTTCTGTTCTATTTAATATTTGGTCTGTCTGAACTTTGCAGCCTAGTACAGTGCCTTTTGCCTCCTCCCTTTTCCTTAACTAACTTATCAATACATCAAACTATTGCTGGAATTTATGAAAATTTGATCTTTCAGGTCACATGAAACAAGCACTGCATAATACTGTTGACTTCATGCATAGTATGACTACCACTAGAAAAGGAAATAAAATAGAAAATATTTCATTCTACATTTACATTTGCCTCTCACACAATACAAGTGAATAGTGGGTATGCAGGAATGAAAAAGAAAAATTAATGTAAACTACATATATGTATAGATACGTGTACATATATGCACACTTAATTCTGGTTCACAATAATTTTGTTACAATTAAAGTTAAAAAGAAAACAAACAAACACAAAAAAGCTAAATATAGAAGAGATTTAACTTGGAGAATAAAGCCAACTTAATTGTGTGATCCCTGTCATCCCAGAGTCTAATTTTCCCATCAAAAACCTTTTTCATCATGTAATGGAAGGCATTAATCACCAGACACATTGTGACAATGTTCTCCAGAACAATCTATAAGAATTGAACAGACTGTGAGAATGTCACAGAGGTTTCACAGGACTAGCGGCCCACTAAGTTGCAGTTGATAGTGAAATGCTTCTAGGTGCCAGTCTGGGTGGGTCTGTTAGCCTGGGAAAGATAAACAAAGGATACTCGGATGGATTATGACTGTTTCAGAGACCACAATAAGGATGTACTAAGATTACATTTATAGGCTAGATACAGAATATACGTACAGATATATTTTGTGTGTTACCTATGAAAATTTACATTCAAACACTGTTACTTCTCTATGCTATTATAGAAAATTTTTCCTAGGTAAGAATATATGCTTTTTGAAGTATACTATATTTTTCAAAGAATGGATTTTTTTTTTTTTTTTTTTTTTTTAATAATCCCCACAGTTTCTGCTCTAAACACACAATAGCACATAGAGAATACATCCAAAATGGACTTCAATAATCACAAATCAAAGGAATTCCCTCTTGAGCAATAAATTTGAAATCATTACCATTACAAAAAACTGACCAGATGTCAGATGTAGGGACTAAAATAATATAGTAAGGGAAAAAAATGTCTCTGGTTTAAGCTTTGAAGGGAACAGAAATACTTTTGTTAGTCACTGTTAGAAAATTTGGTATGAAACTTCACCTTTGTTGTTGCTTCATTATATTTTACTGTAACTATCATTGTTATTACCATAGTGTGTTTTATAGAACACTTTAGCATTTATTTTACAAGCTTTTTTGTTAGACATTTATAACGACACTGGAAGAGTCCTGTGTTTTTACCATTTGTTCCCTTTTCCTGGAGCTTGATGAGAAAATATTTTGCCATATCCTTCGTTCCATCACCAAAAAAATCCTTATTTTTTACAGCCTATCATAACATTTCATCTCCACAGTACAGCAATAACTTAGTCTTTGGAAAGACTTGCATTGTAAAACGTTATTGTAGGCATTTGCTTTCTCTTATGTTGCTTCCTACTGGCCATGGGCCTCTCTGCTGGAGATAGGAGCTGTAAAGGGAGTGATACCCCAGACCTACTTGTGATTTAGATTCACATTTAGGCTCTTCCCCTTCCCCTGTTCCATAGTCCTAAATTACTTACCTGCTTGATTCTCAACCCAGTATCAGAAACATGTGCAGTCATTACATAACCACAACCACACAACCTAGTCATGCCAGCATGAAGTCATGCTCCAAACTTTCAGAAAAATTGAAATAAGAAATTTCTACAGCTAGCTCATTGCTAGGGACACATCCAATGAATATTTCCCAAACAGTCACTGAATGGGCCTCACACAAGGCATAAAGAAAGGGCTGGTCTCTGTGCCAAAGCTCTTCATTTCAGTACATGAAAGAGTTGCATTAAATAAATGCCACAGCAGATCCTGATGACAGCCAGCACAACAATATATCCTGAAGCAAAGTCCTAGGCAGGTTTTCTCCTTGAATTTTAAAATGTTTTACTGCATGGGGAAAGATCTATGTGTACATGGGCATTCTAAATTAGTTTTAAGTGCATCAAAGTTTGTAAAGAGATGTAGTATCTCCTGTAAGACAACTGCAAGAAGCAAAAAAGTTTCCTTCCACACACTGATGTTGACCCATAAAGGAGCTTATGTGCTTGACATATGTGTGTGTTTTCCACATAAGTTGTTTTAATAAAATTGTCTAGTCCCTTTAAAATTAAAGCCGTCTTTGCTTTAGATAGTCACAAACAGAACAGTATCTTTCATACTAACCTATATTAAACTTAGTCAAAACCATCCCATTCTTCAGAAAGGATGCAAAAAGATAGTTCCTTTCACAAGCTTTGTTTTATCATAGAGTGAAGCCACAGTTGGGAAGAGACACAGAAGCTGCTTTATTTGTGTACTTATTTTTGTCTTTCTTTACTTATTTATCCATAATAAACTTGAAATCTTTATTTCTACCTAAAACCTGAAGTAGCTACCTCAAATCAAGTCTCTGTGACAGTCAGCTGTCTGACACCATACATTGCAGTGCCCTGGGATTTTGAAGTGATTTTGAGTCTAATTTCTTGACAAGGAACTGAAAAGCCCTCAGGGTGTGGCCACCAGGGACACTGAGCTCCTCTGTGCTCACAAAAGTGGTTGTTGGCTCTAGGGCTTCAGTAAGGATTAAAGTGCAGTGTGTTTACTCCTTAATCCATTTAGATGCCAAAGTCTATGGATTTGATGGTATTAACTTTATTTATGCTGAAAAATACCTCTAAGTGTAAAAAGATGTTATAGCATATTGCTAAACTGAAACTAAGGTAACCACTTAAGAAATGGATTTCCACAAAAGCCATGGAGAGTTAAGTGTCCAACTCTTTCTCTTCAGAAGAGTTTCAAAATCATAGCTAATAGGTGTTTAGACGTCCTAGTTCTAGGAAATCTTTGACATTTTGCAGCATATTATGGTTCCTTAACACTTTAGTCTTCTGCTCATCTGTCTTTATGTGCTACTGAGGTTATATAATTTGAGAATGTAAAGGGCTAGTCATTACCATCAGGGGGTGGCTGCCACAATCCTGTTGTGTGGAAGCTGATAACAGGGATGGATGCCTCTGCTGACTTCTGACAAAGCCATTGCAGCAATGATGATGGCTACAATGGCTTGTGCCCCTTGAATATCTACCTAGGGAAACTTAATGATGTTACCATGGTTTCTGAAAGTTACACTTTTTTTTTTTTTTTTCTTCTTCATGACACATTTGTGGTACAAAAAAGACTGTAAACTCTTAGGGTTGACAACCAGCTTTGGGGCTCATATGTGAGCATAGTATCTGATGATATGGTTTTAGCCTGTTACAAGCTATTTTATTAGTTCATATTATAATTTTAGACAGGGTGAAAGAACGGTGTGAATAATAGGAGGTCAGACCTACAGGGGAAAAAGGCTCAAGTTTGTGCACTGAGTGCATCAGACTGAATTCACCATTTCTTAGTCTTGTCTTTAATTGAGAGGAAGAAATGTGCATTGGGCTAAAGGAGTCAATTCTCTGTCACTTTGAAATAATTTGTATAGAAAAAATTCTCACAGAGATGATTACTAGATGGCATTTTGGAGCCAAAGGGATTAAGACTCTCTCCTGCAACAAGAAACAAAGCTTACAAAGAAGATCAATCTGTAAGAAACCATAAATAGAAGTTACTTGCCCAGTGGCATTTTGAGAGCTGTATTTCAACACTCTCAGATGACGTTTGGCAAAAATTTGTAGACAGGCAGTTTATGGACAAGTAGCAGTCAGTTTTTAAAGCAACAGGGAGAAAAATCAAAGAGCTTATATACAGCATTTAGTACTTGCATGGCACAAGCTGATGTGAATTACTAACTTGCTAATAATTTGATTTTAAATCCTTTCATTTCTAATAACAATGTTCAGATATAACATGTGCCATGTTTTATCAAATCATTCTGGATTATAGTGGCTCAAAGTTATTACATTGCTACTGACATAACATGACATGACCGGACAGGCATGTGATAGAAAAAAACCCAACATTTCAAATGTCTGCACATGCCAATAGCAGTGAGTTTGTGGGGACAGCTGAAAGGAACGGCACTGCTAGAGGTGCCACTCCTAGAGTGAGAAGAAGAGTGGCAAAAATCTGTTTGCCGAGATAAAACCAGAGTCAAACCCAAGTCCTTCCACTACTGTTCTCCACAGCTCATCCTGACCTGCACATATGCCATTAGCTGTTCTATATCCAGAACAGAGGGACTCTCAGCCCACCTGCGGTGCAAGTGCTACAATGCAGCTGCTCCCTAGGCAAGTGCTTGCATAGCAACCCCAGGAGTTCAGTGCCATGTTTGAGTCCCTAGTACAACAAAGTAAAACAGCAGTAATTAGCTCTGACACTTCTAGTACGTACTGCTGTCATATAGAGGACTTACAAAGTCTAACACAATAGTCTTTCTGGATCAATCCTTGCCTTGCCCTCTCTAGCCTGGGAAATGCAGTAAGAGGTGTTAGCAACCAAAATGACTACCATCCGAAAGGCCAAATAGATTTCCTTTCCTCCTTTTACTGAGGGATTTCAGTTTTGAGTTGTGACTGGTATTGTAGTAAAAGAACAAGATTTAACAGACCAAACTGTAATGCCTTAGTCTCATTCTGAAACAGTGGTCCAGGCTATTTTTATGATGATTGATGAGAAAAAAGCATTTTATGTGTGATTGTTGTTATCTGTTTCCAGTATCTGCCTGAGGCTGAGATGATTCGGATCTCAAAATTTTTCTGGCAAAATTCCAGAGGAGTCTAGACAGCCACCTCTGATGTTGACCTCTGCATTTAGAAGTTAGGCCAAATGAGTCCCTTCCTTGGGTTCTAAGAGGATTAAAATCTATACACACAAAACCATAAAGCACTGAAAAACACACGCATAAAGCAGAAAGTAGTTAACAGTAAGATACCCATAGCTGTCAGCTAAGTAGTATGTTTCCTTTCTCTTCTTCAGATGTATATATAATTAGAGTTTGCAACCAGGAGCTATCACAAGCCAGGGTAGTGCTTTTTCAGTTCCTCCCCAAGCAAACATATCTTATGAATTCAATGGATCTTTTGTCTGAATTGGGACCATGGAACTGTGCTTAGTGTTTATGTTTTGCCACAGGGTTTTATCCTTTGCCTGTAGTCAGTGACAAACTCAAGGGGATTTGCACCAGTTATTTTATAGTGCCATTCTAGTAAAAATAGAACAGAGGCCAGAAACTCTACCTTCTGTTATTCCTTCAAATATGAACGTAAACTAAATTGGCATTGTTATGTTTTCATTTTTTTTTAAAGTTTTCATATGATTTGTTGCATCTCCTTGGACATATGAGTCAAATTGTATTGTATATTAAATGTTCTTATATTTTCTTCCTATCCCAAATTTCTCATGAAAGTGAAAAACAGCCTGATGATGCTAAAATAGAATGACACTTTAAAATAAAATATAATAATCTTTCAAGCATCATCAAACAGCAATTTTGATCACAGTTGCTATGACCTGCTTTTATGCAGCTTTAGCTAAGGAAAGAATGGATCTTTCTTTCCACCTACAGATATGACTGACAATAGCACGGGGACATAAACAGTCCAATTTTACTCAGAATTTCTTAACTAACTGGTATACTTTAGTCAGTGTATAAAACAGATGCTTTCCTTTTCAATCTATGTGTGAGGAATATTGATAGCAATTTGAGAGGAGTATTAAATGGCAAGTATTGTAACTGGTCAGAAAGAAGTAATGATGTAACACAGACATATTTTAAAGTTTAGTGGGCAATAAGAAACAACGAAAGCAAAAGCTCAGTCCTGCTGACATTCATCAGAGTTTTGCCACTGACTCAAGCAGAGGAGTGGAGGCTTGTGACACATTTTTACCTTAGACATAAGAAAGTATACAAAGATTCCAAAGATCACTCTACTTAAGTTATAATTAATTGGACTTTCAAAAGAATTTGAAACATTTTTTTCTTAAAAGCATAGTGAAAATAAGATATTTGTTAGGGACCTGATACTTGCAGTACTTTTGGCCCCAGAACCAGTTACGGATGAAACGTGAATCTGGTTTCACTGTTCAGAAAAATAAGATCCCCATGTTGCTATGCTGAAAAACCCGTCAGGAGCATCACCGTGCTTTTTATTTTATTTTTGTATTATCTTATTTTATTTTATTTTATTTGTTTGTTTTTTTTTTTTCACTGCTTTTTGACTTCCAAAAATAAAAATGAGCTGTTTATGCCCATATGTTGTCAGCATGCATTTATTTACATCTATCCATACTTACCAGCACATGTTTCTAGAGGTTCTAGCCAAACAGGGAGTACTGTGTTTCCATGCCCCACTCTGACTTCATCACTTCTGACTGTGTGGGTGTTGGTGAGTGCCGCTGAGTGTGTGGAGACAAGATGAGGTGATTTACACTCCAGCAGTGAAATTAATTATTTTATATGGATTTTATAGGGAGGTCTGATTATGAGGAAAAAAGAATTCCCTATCGTTTTCATGGGAGAAAGAATATTCAGACCTATTTTATGCAGGGAATGCCTGTATATTTCTTAAAAACTAAGGTCTTTAACATCACGCTGTCTTTTACGCTTGCAACATCCTGTGACTTAGGTAAGCTTGCTTTATTTTCAAATATCCATGGTCAGGTGACAAAGAAAGAGTTAGACATATTATGAAACTGGTCTTAATTAATTCAGAATGTCTGTGAAAGAGATATAACCCCAAAATCTTCCTTGTGGACAACCTCAATTTGTCCTCAATAATTGTGGATCTGAAAGAATGAATTCACATGGTTTCTTCTTGCCCTTCCCATAATATAAGCAAGGTATTATTCCAAATAGCAGGACCAACATTGCACAGTTCACTTCATTAACCTCTTCATATTAGTTTATTTTAAAAAAAACAAAAAAAACCACCACCAAAAATAAAACAAAAAAAAACCCAAAACACAAAAAAAGAAAAAAAAAAAAGCCCACAAAACAAAAAACCCTCCTAACCTTTTTCGTATACTTTTTTGTGATGGATGAGAGATTTTAGGTTTTGTTACTTATTTCTGGAAATTTGCATAGTCTTGAAGGTGAGTGTTTTCTGTCTTCTGAAACCCTCTAAGTTAATATTTGCCACTTATTAGGTTACACAGGTGCCTTACAGTTAATTGGAGAGTGGTTTATACTGTGTGGGTAACACCTGTTACGGTAAGAAGAGTATTTAGACAGGTCCAGAAATAAAAGTATGCTTTTACTTTCCTCATTAAACCATGGAGAGAGCTGCGAATCTGAGACTTCCATAAACCAGCAGGTAGTTAGTTAAACCATTAGGCAATCATAAAAAAAAAAAAAAAGGTCCATTAGTTTTAACACACTGATTTCACAGCAACAGATCTGAGAACTCATAGCTTGTGTACAAAGTATATATGTATATATCTCCCAGCAAAGAAAGTGGACCAGAGAGGCAAGGCTGCTCTCAACAAAGAGAGACATCTGAAAAGAGTGGTATAGCAGTGGCTTTATGTATCAAGAAGGACATACAGACCATTCCCTCAAGGCTACCGTGACAAATTGTGTACTCTAAGGACTTAGATATTTGAGTAGTTTATAACAGTCTGTTGGTACATGCTTACATATGGTAAGTGTTCACAAAAATGTAATTGAATCTCACAAAGGTTCACCATGGGGATGTGGTCTCATGCAGTCTAATAAAAACCAGAAAGTTTTTAAAGGCTTAATTTTGGAAGTCAATAAGGAACAGAAAGAAATTACTTCAGGGGCTAAAACTGACCTATACCTGTATTGGCACGTATGTAAATGTACTGTGTATTGATGCTTTGAAGTAAAAGTAAAGCTGTCATCCTGATTCACTAAGTGAGGGCTGCCACAGTTTACAGACCAGCTGAAATGTGACTTCGTTAAGAAGAAATTTAATCTTATCATTCCTTGCCTAAGGGCAGAAATTGTACTTTATTTAAATGGGAAAAAAGTGAGTAATTTTCCCCCTACATTACACACACATATATAAAAGTGGTACAGGCCACTTGCTCTCAGAGGTCTACTTATTTCTTTCACTTGGTCTTTATGACAAGATCAGATTTACTACCTGGTAACAAGTGTCCTTAGCAGCCAGTTCTGCATGTTTTGAATTGAGACTTATAATAGAATTCATGTGTGATGTCACTTCTCTTAAATCACTGGAGCTTCACTGTATGTGGATTTGTCCTTAAAATAAATTAAAAAAATCAGGCAAAATTAATAGAAACCCTGTAACTAAAGTCCAACTTCTATATAAACAACTTTGTAGATAACACTAGGTAAAACCAGTGTTGGTGGGATCACCAGATAGCAAGATTCCAGTGTTTTCCATTAATTATACCAAAGTGAATTTTTAAGGGCAAAATGACATTGTAAGTTTAATATTTATGCCAAAAAATGAGACAACTATCCTCTTATTGATTACTTACATGACCACAGAATTACTTATCATTAGGGTCCTGAGATTGAAAATTGACGTAAATTCAAATAATTGTGACTGGGGAAATTGTGACTCAGAATGGGGATAAAAAAGGTTACAAGTTAAAAAAGAAACAAAAATAGGGTCATTATTTGTTCTCTAGGGATTGATTAAGTGTGTCAAAGGCATTCAGGCAGCAATCTCTCAGTCTCTTCACTTCAGTGGGAGGTAATGAAATTTAATTAGTGAAAAGAGACAGCTTTCACACTGAGGAAAGGAGTGGAGAGAAAACAGGAACATCAATGTGCGTAGAGAATAATGCTACAGTACATAACAATCCTTATTAAAACTGAATTAATCACCAAACTGTTTGGCCTCTGCTTTTTGTTGCAGGGCATTCTCATTTTAAATAAAGCCCTGAAAAACGAGCTAAAGCTATATTTCTGTTATTAATGGTATGAGGCTTAGTTCTGCTAGGTCTAAAGACACAAGTACAACTCTGCTCCTTCACAATTATATAAATCCTTCCAAGTCCAGATTAAAGCATTCTCAGTTCCACCCCCCCCATCAGAAGCAGAAATTAGTTAGGGGTTTTTTTGTGTTCTTTTCTTTTTTGTTTTTTTTCCTTTTTGCCCTCTTCTTTTGGCCTGCCTATTTTATGGACTTATGTGCCCTGAAGTTCAAATAAATAAGAGTTTAGATTAACCCCATTATTATGTGCTTGGATCTCACCGACAACCCTGAGGCAAGGTTTGGTAAAATATGCATTGCTAATGTTCACAGGACTGGATTGCAGTAGAAGTGCTATAAGCCTATGCTTAAATTCCTTGCAATACTTGCTTCAGTCAGGAGTGAAATTCTCATTAAAAAGAGTTCCTGGAATTGCTGTTTGCAAGCAAGAGCTTGGAAGTGTGACTGAAACATTCCTGAAGGGGTAATGCATGCCAGCTGTCCAGTGAGTCTGAAACAGGTCCCTTAGTGACACCACAAGATGCCCCACAGCAGGGGAGGTCCCTCCAGCCCAGCTCAGCCAAGGACACTAGGCCAGCTCACCCAGCCCTGGATAAAAACAGGAGTAGGTGTCATCTGCTGGGTGAAAACCTGGGATCCCGTCTCAGTCAGCTGGGATCCCCCCTCAGTGCTCTCTCCAGGGTGCAGACCCACCCCACTGGTGATCCTGGAGGGCAAGTTGAATGAATGAAGCCTGTGATTCTTCAAATGCATGTGGCTTCTACAAAACCCAAATCTTAAAGTATTATCTGTGCACTGATGTATTTTTCTTTCTCATGTATTCCTCAGATAATCTACCAAGATCCACAATACTTCTCTATCTTCTGGAAATTTTATAGATTTGTGTATATGGTGTCTTAGAAGTATATCCAAGTTGTTACAAAGGTCAAAGTGTGTTAAGCAACCATTAGGCTTTTTTTTAATGCATAAATTGAAAATAACCATCTTTCATTTCCTTGCTTTGCTCCAGGGGAAAGAAGACTCCAGGGATTTAATTGTCTAATTCTCTCTGAAATTTCTGGCTGAGTCTTCTTCCCTACGATGAGGCTCTGTCCATCTCTGGCAGTGCTGTTTCAGAAACAGCAATCCCCACTTCCAAATACCCTGGATACTGCAGAGACAGCTCCAGTGTCAGGCATCTCACAGATGTCCTTGGATTGCTCAGGCAGAGTCAGTTCAGCAAGGCCATACATAGCCTCTTGTTATGACTTGGGAGTCTAGAAATAATTCTAACCTAATTTCAGGTGTTGGCTATTTTACCATTTAAGGCATTTAGAGCTATGACTTCTATGTCATGTATGTTTCTGAGGTACTGAAAGGAAAAACAAAATAGCAGACAAAAATGCTGAAGCTCATGCTCATGGTATATGCACCTAAGGTCCATCTGCTCTTTTATTCCTTTTCCTCTCTCATACTAGATACCACTTTATAACTTGCATTTGATACTCATGTTTTCAAAAAGGGCTTTGAACCATTCTAAAGAAATCTATTATGGAAACCACATAAATCTTGAGGGAAAAAAAACCTCAGAAAAACTATAGAGTATAAAGTTTACTTACTATGTTCAAAACAGATTTTTGATAAAACTATATTTCTGATTATATGTAAGCTAAAGAAAACTGTGGTGCAGGGAAACACTATTTTACCTCTCTGAAGAAATTTAAATGAAGCAGAAACAGCATTTCTGATGATGAGGCTATGAGTATACACCTATGTCCTCACAAAGTCAAAAAGCTTATAGCTGTCCATTGGAAAAAAATCTTTGCCCTGAACAAACCACAAGCAAACAAACTCCAGTTTGTCTCTTGTTAAAGACAGGCTTCATTTTGCATGTATTTGAGCGTCAAATCTCAAAATTTTGTCAACAATTGAAGATGACTACAAAGAAGTTCCTATTAGAATTTATTACTCCTTTGTGCCCTAAGTCTTTCAAAATCACCAGCTTTAGTTTTGTTGTTAGTGCACAACGACATACAGAAAATAGAATTTTCTTCTATCTAGGGAGCACTTAGATCTGACAGCTTCTCTTTTTTTGTAAAATCGACTCATGCTGGCATCCTATTGAAATCCCTCATCTGGTTGCTTGCATGCAGCACAATTATTCAAAGCAACCCAGCCATTGATGATCACTGCTAATTTCTCCTGAGAAAATAAAAAATTATAAAGGCAAGTGAAAGGGAATAAAGAATAAAAGGGTAGAAGGTTCAAGACCGTCGAAAATTCAGAATAATGACTAAGGGCTATCAGAGCTGCAAGGAATATGTAAGAAAAAGTAAACAGATGAAAAGTGCAATTTGGATTCTGCTGAATTTTCACACTTGCACTAAGTACTGCTTTATATACTTCTGCCTTGGGCCTAATGAACCTTCAAGTGGTAGCAAGGCTTTCTCAGAATCCACGAGTTTAATGGAATCAAGCATAGTGTTAGAAAAAAAGAAAAAGTTCCAACTGCAGTAACAACAAAGTATTTCAGAAATATGTGACAGCTGACATCCTAGACAGGGAATGAAGGTGGAAAATGTAAGTTAATTGTTCCTCAAAGAAAGAAATTTCATCTTCAAAAAAGGTTTAATTTAATGTCAAAAATTTTGATCTTGAAATAAGCCTAGTATTTTATATTTCCCCAAAGATACTGCAGGATGTTTCAAATCTGATATCTTCAGAGTGTATGAATTGAATTGCAAAACATGATTATAAATGTAAAACAGAATACATAATCTGGGATTGTTGCATCAACATGAAATATAGTCATAGAGAGAAAGAAAATAAGACTTTTTATTTAAAACAACTAATGCTTTTTGGTATGGTTTAGAGACTTAGATATGCCATGTATGAATGAAATTAGCCTATTTCTTACTTCAGTTCTTTTACAGGTGCTTTCTACAGGGGGACTGCTCTGGATGACAAAGCCCTTAGATGTTTCACCGAGCAACTTCCTACACTGTAAGGTTGAATATGTTTTTGCACTGCATAACGCTTCAAATACATCGGAAAGAATCAGTGTTGGAGAACAAACCAAGATAAGATGCTTCAATGCACACTGTTCACCCTTTGGAGAGACGTGGGTATAGATGGCATAGTACTGATGTGGTTATGTTGCTCTATGTGCAGCTGAGAAGTACTCTGATATTCCAGTGAGGGATGTGACACAAAAACAAACCCAGAAGAATTCTATTAAAATGTACACAGTGTGGGATGATGGATAGGGTTAAATCTAGAGGACATTCAGAATTCTAGGGTAAAAAGCAGCTGCAACTCCCTGGATGGACTGAGAAACACACATTCTTCCCAATACGATAATCATCTGCTCAGAGGAGCAGAACAGAGCATGGAACAAAGTGGAGACTATGTGGCCTCCCTCCATTCAAATCCCAGCAGAATGGGGAAACATTGTGGTACTGAGACTGTACAGCACCTGTCTGCCAAGGAAGAATCAAGATGTTCTGCTGCTGAAACTAACAATGATGTCGAACTCCCTACTCAGGTGTCAAGCTGGGACCACCATTCCCCTTCCATTTAGTATACCAATCAGAAATAAAAGGTATTAATGACTGGAGCCACTCAAACTCCACCCAACCATAGAGAAAATAGTATAAAAGTAAGTTGAGGATAGGGGGAAAGTGGGAGAAGACCTCCACTGAAACTGCTGGAATCAGTTGATGGGTTGAGTCCATCTTCTCCTCCACCAAGAGTGATGCCTTGAATGACAAATATACTCTGTGTGTGTTAAATGCTGCTTTTAGGACTAGAGCTATTGCTTGTGCTTATCCCATAGGATATTAGTAGGTTGCTTCGTATCAGAGCTTGTGCTTACTTAATATATGTATCAGTAGATTGCTTAAAACATATTTTTGCAGTAGACACTATCACCAACAACCTTCTAACCTTATTAATCTGTCACAGTTTGTATTAATAAAAAGTGTTATTCTGTAAACTGTTAAAGTGAGTCCTTCCAGTTGCCAGCAGCGGATAACAGCTTGGCAGGACCCACTGGGGGGGTCTTCACTCTGTTGAGCCCCCCCCCAAAAGGGTGGTCAAAGTACTCTCTGACCTTGTGAATCTGCTGGTAAAGGGCCTCATTAAAAGACGCCAACAGACTGTTGGATGCTAGGGTCTCGAGTTTTCAGGGGGTACCAGAAGACAGAAATCTAAACTCCTACCTTTCACATGACACCTAGGACTATTATCAGTACTTTAAACCTCCCTTCAGATTACACAATGGGAAAAAAAATGCATCAGAATTACTCTAAATCACTGATTTAAAAAA
>JAWWTY010000106.1:35487495-35508289 GCA_035222235.1 Margarornis squamiger | reverse complement strand
AGTCCTTCCAGTTGCCAGCAGCGGATAACAGCTTGGCAGGACCCACTGGGGGGGTCTTCACTCTGTTGAGCCCCCCCTAAAAGGGTGGTCAAAGTACTCTCTGACCTTGTGAATCTGTTGGTAAAGGGCCTCATTAAAAGACGCCAACAGACTGTTGGATGCTACGGTCTCTCTCGACTTTTCAGGGGGTACCAGCAGACAGAAATCTAAACTCCTACCTTTCACATGACACCTAGAACTATTATCAATACTTTAAACCTCCCTTCAGATTACACAATGGGAAAAAAAATGCATCAGAATTACTCTAAATCACTGATTTAAAAAAGAAGTTTATATGAATATTTGCATGAGCCAGGGTTTACAATGTGGTATGTGATTTAAAGTATCACCAACAATATTAAAAGGAGAATTCATACACAATAATACACATTGGATATAGGTCTATAAAAGATTCATACTAACTTAGGCAGGATGGTGGAAAACTATTTTGAACATTTCATTTTTAATTAGACAGGCTTTTTTTTTTTTTTTTTTTTTTTGGCGAACATTTTATGTTATTACAAGAAAAGTTTGAATAAAATGTAGTCTAACCTCAGATGATTCTCTGTATAGAAACAAAATTAAAAACGCTGTCTGCCTAATGTACTTTTCAAACTTTAAAATACTCATGTTGAAATGCTGCCTATACACTTCACATACTAACTTATTCAGGACAGTAGAAGCCTATCAGAAATGTTTCACTATCAATGAAAAAAGGCCTTCTCTTTTTTTATTTTTTTTTTTATTTTATTTTTAAGTAGCAAGGGATTTATGTCAGAATGTTTCTATTTTTTTTAGACACTTTAACTTAAAGCTGCAGTATTAGAAAATTCTTGTTTCTCATTTACATATTTACACATCTCTCTGAAACAGTGTTTTCAGCAAAACTGAAATACCGAACATACTCAACATAATAACAGAGAGTTTTTGTGAACTTTAATATTCCAGTTTATATAAGTATATCCTCAGCTGATGAAGCTGAGAAGAGCTCCACTGATTTCAATTGTGTTGTGTTCACACTGACTGCTAAGCCTCTTAAAGAAAATACATTGTGGCAGTAAGTCCCAGGCAGCTGAGACTCTGCAGGATGGAGTATAAAATTGGTGGGGCTTTTTTGTTTGTGTTCTTTCAGGACTGAATCTACTTAGAATTTTATAGGTTTTTTCCTGTAGAGTTGTGTCACTTGTATTTGGACAACAGATGTTCACTTAGTTGCCGTGTCTCAAAGCACTGGAAAAACAAGGTGAAATTGAACTTAATCTTCTTGCTGGATTGTGGTGAAGCTGCTATTCACTTAAGGAAGTAACTTTGCTGAAAGATATTATCTTCCAGTGGAAGGTGAAAGAAGGCGAAACAAAAGGCGAACAGAGGGTACAGAACACATCTGATTCCAAAATGTCTCAAAATTCTAGGCAACCGAAGAGACTTGCCTTTATGTGGAAGTACGGGTTTGTGTCAGAAGTTCAGCAACAAGGCCAACTTTTTCAGGAAACTAGCAACAAGATACCGCAGGGTAAGGTGTGGATGTGGAGGATTTGAGAGAACTACAGATTACAAAAGAAATCTGGATAATAAGATACATCCTGCTTTCTGAATTTTTTCAAGGTGCAAAAGGCTGTAGAAGAAGCAAAAACTAGTGAGATGGTATTTTATTTGTCAAGATTGTCTGATAAGGGTTAGTGTACCACTCCCTCAGTAATGCCATAAATTCAGAGGCCTTTAAGGCCAGAAATAACTTTTAGGTCTTCTAGTGTTGCTCGGTAAATGACCTAAGACACTGAAATTCATTTCAATAGATATTTACATGGATATACCAGTATAGAATCTAGTAGTTAAATCAAATTTTCTAGGGGATTTCCTTGTAGATTGCCTTCTGCAGTGCCATAGTTGTCCATGAAATTATGTTAATGAAAAAGCAGTGATTAGCACAGTGAACTAACAGGTGGATTCCACATTGGCAAAGGTGCAACTCTTTTTGGGATGGCTAGAAATCTCATGGAGGAACAGTGAGGATTTTACAGTGAAAGAAGAGCATCTATTTGCCCTACTGCATTCTTGTATTCCACCTAGCACAGGCTGGAGCAATGGGATTTCAAATGAGTATTGAACAGAAAAGTGAGAATTATTAATTTCAGATCAATTATGCAGGCCCGGCGGTGTTTTCTTTGCAAAGATATACATAGATGTTACACTTGCAAGAAATAGAATTGAAAATATACGTGGAAAAATATTAATTTTGTAGCATTGAGGGAACTGAGTTTTCTCCATAGACTCTCTGCTATAAGAGCTGTAGCGTCTAGAGTGTTCACAGAATGAATAGCTTGGCAGATTCTACTTGCACTATCAGGAATGAAATAATCATTATTGCACTGTAAATACTAACAAGGTAAGCTTTTTAGCAGGGGCAGCTTAGGAAAATGGCCATCAGGCCTTAAGCTGAAGGATTCTTGTTTTCCTTCTATCTGTAATTTTCTCCCTGCGCATCTCACATGTGGATCAATGTAATGTCCAATGTTCCGCTGAATATCCTACCAAAGGCCAGAAAGACTTAGCATTTCACACTGGATTTTAAATTTCTCAGACACACTTGGGATGAGGAGATCTGTGAGAAGGAAAGTCAATAAAACACTATAAAAGTGGGTTTTGTTTAGAGGCCGAGGATTATTATGTTCTATGCAAATACTACAATTAGAATAATAAATTCAGCAATATTTGTCATTATTTCTGAGTAGAAATGGATGCTGTATTCAAATTAAAGTAGCAATTTATTCTTAGGCAACCAAGAAAGTCAGCAATTACCAAGTTATTAAGTCTTAGATGACATTGTAGTGAGGAAGGGAAAATGGGTCAGAACCAGTTGAAACAGTTAATGAAGGAAAGGTGGAAAAGTTTCCTATCACCATCTTGTTATGCTACAATGAGGAAGACTTGTTTGATAAAAAAAAAGAAAAAAGAAAAAAGAAAAAAGGAGAAAACAAAAGGCAAACTCTTTAATGCGTTTTTTTGAGCTGAGTGTTGATTAATGTTTTTACTTGTTTTACTTTCACTTTTTCTTAATTTCAGTCAGCGTTGATCTGAAATTTTATGCCTGTCTTATCTTTGTACCCACCTGCCTTTGCGCATTTTCAGCCCTTAGTGAAACAAATAAGATTTTTTGCTGTCCATCTTTTTGTTTCTTTCCTCTTCATTTTACTGACCGTGATTACTTCTTGGCTTGAAATGTGGTAGCATACAATTTGCATAACAAAAAGTTCAATCTAAATATTAATACACTTCAGAGTATCAATCAGGCATTGTGCAGTTTCTTTATATAACTTTTAAAGAGACCACATACGGCTATTGATAGCATATGAAACCAGCTCACCAATCTTGATTTTGCCTGTGTCTGTTAAATAAAATAATAATAATAAAAAAGTTAAAACCAGAGAATAGGAAAAATTATCTAGCTAGAATAGAATGTCTTCACATACTAAGCAACATCATTTAGGTAGGTAGTTCATTTGCTGATGTTCAGAAACAGTGGTGAATTTTAGGCACTAGGTCCAGTAGTTTTTATTTTTCATCCATATTATTTCTTTTCTATTTCTATCTGAAATGTTTGGTTTTCAATATACTGAAATTTCCCTGTAGGTCACACAGTCATTTCTCATCTGAAGAAGAAAGAAGTTCAATATCAGAAATTAAATCTGTATTGGAAATACATATGGTTACTTTTCAGTAAAATTTCTTAGCAGCTTATTTCCCCAAACCCTAGAGAACTGAAATGGAGAACTAAATATTCAGTTAATTTATAAATATTAATTTATTGAGGATATGAAATATTAAATTAATGGAGAAATATGATATTACTTTTAACCCCATTAATCATATAAATTTCTAGAGCTAATAACTGTTTGAAAGGGTGACATATGTGATGACCATTGTTTACAGTGATGTGCAAAAAAATTATTATTTTGTTATGCCCCTGTCTGTTTGGTACACCTGCCTGGTTTTTCCCATATGGTAAATTATTTGGGATAGGGAGCTTTACCTTATTGTGTGTTTTACATGATGAAGTTTTGTAGCCTGAAACCTCAATCTTTAAATTCAACAGTAACACAAACAGCAAGAGCAAGATCGTAGAAACTATGATCCTCCTTGATACAGGGAATAGGACAACATATCTCCTTGATTAGGAAATAACAGAAGAATCTCAAAACACATTTTATGGATATAAACAGCTTATTTAATATTCATTATAGTAAAATGTGCCAGTATTTTTTTTTTTTTAATTACTGGTATTTCTGCACTGCATCTGTAAAGCATTGCTTTTACTGGGAATTCATAGAGATGGGAACAGATGCTATTGTGTTTCATGTGGAGCTCTTAAAGATCAGCAAGTGTGCTCCCACTGAGTCATTGAAGCTTACATATGTATTCACCTGGACAGTGGACGTATGGTTCATTTTTTGACATAGGTACTACATGCCAAAATGAATTTGATAGCTCAGTCATCACATAATCTTTAGGCTAGACTGTATCTTCTTAACTGACATTAGGACATAACCTCTTAAAACCTTCAAAAATAATTTGCAATGTCACCTGAGCTATCCAATGAATAAAGCCTTGAACATAAATAAATGAGAACAAATATCAGAGCTGTGAAAACCAGACAGCCAGGATCAACCCCATTAAAATGAATGCAAACTCCATTTAACAGTTAAGATCTTAATATTTTGAGTAAATTTTTGAAAGCTATCATTATATTTGCAAGCTAGGAAAAGATTAGTGATCAGAAAATCTCAGAAATATTCAGTAACATTTTATCCAAAAGAGGAAGTCTTGGTTATGTTCAGACAACACTGATAAAATACTATTTTATCTCAATTCATACCAAAGTTCAAATAAACTATTGCTTGCAAAGTGCTTTGGAGGTGGAAGCAATTGCTGCATGATGCTATCATGCTAATGATGCCACCAGTAAATTCTCTTGCACAACACTTCTTCATGACTGAGGAAAAATGGGCAAGAAAAGAGAAGAAACTCCCTTCATCTGAGGACCAGGAAGAAAGGCAGAGATTCACAGCCAGGGCTGCCATTAGGGGCTCTTGTGTCCTCGGTGACAAGGCTCACAAAGCTCTGACTTTGCCCCTTGGGGCCCTGTATGTATTTGTGGGCAGCCGTAGAGGATTACAGCTGCAGAAACATGGGATAAACTCTACCCAGGATCATGTCGTTGCTGCTGTGCAAAACTGCAGCTCTCAATTTAGTTTCACAGTATATTTAGCCCAGAAAAAAAGTCCAGGTGTGGGATCTAGCTGCGTTCAAAATGTTAAGCCCGTGAAACTGTCCCCTGTGATGTGGTGGGGGTGAAGGCATGCCAACTCACCTGAGGAAGTTGCAGGGCAGAGGAAAGCCACATCCAAACAGCAGATGTAAAAGGTACTCCTCGCTTCCCTCTTTCTACCTGCTACACCTCTGTGGGCACTGCCCGTTGGCGTGAGGGAAGGCTCACTGCCTCAAAGCACAGAGGAGGAGCCTGTGTCTCACTAGCAGTACCAAAACAACATTAGAGCATTTTCCATTGCACAATTCTTTATGATATAGGCATGTTTTCTATTTTTTCTTTTTGGTTTTT
Organism: Margarornis squamiger; assembly: GCA_035222235.1. NCBI lineage: Eukaryota > Metazoa > Chordata > Aves > Passeriformes > Furnariidae > Margarornis > Margarornis squamiger. Next base: position 35,502,633 of record JAWWTY010000106.1, on the reverse strand, counting down.
AATGTTACTTGCAAAAGTAAATTTCTCTCTTCTTGTATATGAGGGAGATATTTTTAATATCTCTGCCTTTTATGCCTTGGCTATCAGACATTCTTCACCACAACCTAGTCTAAAACTGATCAGAGAGCTGGAGAGGGACTTTTTACAAGAACACGTAGTGGTAGGACAAGGGGGAATAGCTTTAAACAAGAAGAGAGTAGGTTTAGATTAGATATTAGGAATAAATTCTTTACAATGGGGATAGTGAGATACTGGAACAGTTTGTTCAGAAAAGCTGTAGACAGCTCACCCCTGTAGGTGTCCAACGCCAGGATGAATGGGGCTTTGGTGGTCTAGTGGAAGATGTCCCTCCCCATGGCAGGGGTGTTGGAACTAGGTGATGGTTAAGGTTCCTTCCAAACAAAATTATTCTACAATTCTGTGATTCTAAGGTATTGCTGAGTTTAAACTGTCTAATATGACCATCACATTTTAAGTCATTTTTCTTGAACTAGTACTGATAGGGTTGTATATGCAAATAAGTACTATTTCAACAAATAAAAATAACTGTGTCTTCTCCTTATGTTGAAAGAATACTCACTTGATGTTCTGATTCTAATGGATACTTGAAAAAAATAGATTTAACATGGCATTATTTCTGGGGTAACAGTAGAAAGTGAAGATAATTTTAGAAAATGATATTTTAAGACTGCTACCTGCTTCTTAGAGAATAAATTTCATGATAACTAAAGTTAAAATAGTTGATACATTTTCCCGTGTGTTACTATAGTACAATGAAATGGAATATGTAGGAGTTAATCTTTCCAAATAACGTAAAGATAAAAGTGTGTTAAAGAAGGTTTCCTTTGGCAGTTTTTTATTTGAGTGTGTTTTTGGAAATATTTCTAGAAAAAGAAATAAGATTTTCTTTTCTGAATACTTCTGTAATAATGTATTTCAGGCACTTCATATGAATGATATTCTTCATTTTATATGTAGGAATTAGTGAACTAACTTAATAAAAGTACAACAGTTTTACCTTTTTAAATAGGTCTTTTATAAAATAAATCTCATGTCTAGAGGGGACTTTATTAGTAAAATAAGATAACTGGGAAGTACTGGTTTTATTTAATGAAAGCACAGTTTCAATTAAATTCCAGAATGCACACTGTTCTTTGATATTTATTCAAATTATGTCAAGGCATATGGTGGCTCAATCTTCCCAGACGTACTTTATTACTGGTTCCTAATGTAAGACTCTCTATTAGGAAGACATGTGGGAATGTGTTTATTCATTCTGCACAGGACAGAAGGGAATTTATTAATTAAATGAACATATACTTCAGTTTGGATCAGTCTATTGTGAAGAAGCCACTACTTCCAGTAAGGGATTCAAACTGGAAATGTGTGACACAGTAAGAGGATGCTATGAGTCAAGGCACGAGACAACCCAAAATCTGTAATTTGTGTTCTTCAGTACAGAATTTGATTTTTGGTCTTTTTCCAAAGAACAATAAATTCACAGAGTAATATTAATAGACATGTGATCACACACGCTCAGGATGTGAAGACACTTGTAAGGCTCAAACCTGCCTCTTCAGGTCTTCTGTGCCCCACCACACAGCTATGGCACTCCAAGGAAGAGCAACACTCTCCCTCCATGTTGTATCTGGGCCAAGAAAGATAAACTTCACAAAACTAAAGAAAGAGCAAGGAAGATGAAGATCAGCTGTAGAAGACACATAGAAGCAGCTGTAAATCTTGTATTCTACTTTTTGTGCCTAGGAAAACTGGTATTTTAGACATGATTTTTAGCATAAATGCATACATATTATGTATTAAAGTCCTGCTTTTAAGAGAGTAATTGATACAACATTTACTTGTGGTTATAGAAAGGGCCTCAGTACTGCTTTGGTTTAATCCCTTTCTAGAGCATCTCTAAGGCAGGAAAAACTCTTCACTGGTATCCTGGGGATAGAGATCTGCTATGTGTTTGCAACTCTGTCAGAATTATTTGTGCTTAATTGTTTTTGACAAGTTTCATTTCGCTTGATTGAGACATTATAAGAAGAGGAAAACAAAATTCAGATGTCATTAGAAAAGTTTGCTCTTTTTTTTTTAAACAGGCCATATAATACCTGTGAGTTTTCTGTAGTCCAAGGTGTATCAGGCACCTGTTTGAAAAGGGGACTTGCTGTGACCTAAGGTGAGAAAAAAATACATTTCATGAAGGTGTTTAGTCTGCAGCACTCCACTACTTGAAAGCATAGTCCTGTTGATGTAGTCATATTCCCTCTATGCACACACAAACACACACACCCCCCATGCACACGCAGACACGCACATATCTTTCCTGCACTTTACCCACATTAATTCTCTTTTTTAATTACTTGCTCAGCATTTGGACCTTAGCACAGCTACTGAGAGCATTCTTCTTTTTTTCTGTCACTGGGATGAATCAGAGGAAGTTATCTTTCTCCAAAAGCTTTTTGCTGGGTAGTCATGTAACTGCTGCTGAAAGAGCTGACAGAGTGGCGTTGGGAGAAACACTGTAAGGAAGAGATTTGGACTGCAAGGAGAAAAGGGAGGACCCCAGATGGAGACGGTGTCAGAGAACACTATGTGTCCTGTTTTAGGTCAAGACTTCAACTGGAGATAGAAACTTTTCTTTTAAACAAAACAAAAACAAGAAAAAAACCCCAACCAACCAACCAACTAAACACACAGTGCCCCCTCTCCCCCCATCCCAACCAAAAACCAAAACCCAAAGGATTTTGGGAGCCTTTGAAAGATGTAGACCTCTCAGTAAAGAACAAGCACACAGACAGTCTGACAGAACAAATCAGTGAAATGTGGGGTCAAAGAAAGAAATCTGGAACTCACATATCTTTAAATTGATAAACCAAATCTAAGGGCACTCATCTGGGCTTTGCATTTCCCATGGAATGCAAATTTTCTAATAATTTTCTGCATAGGAATCTGGTAAATCTGCAACACCCAGGTCAGAGAAAGTAGTCTTTTCATTCTCTTAAGTCTCAGTATGCTGGCTAACCAATCCTCTCTGGATTTGTAAGTGTATTTGTACATTTAGCACTGCTAGTCCTGACTGCCTAAGCATACGTAGAGCATCTATAGCAAATGACAAAGCTTATATCAGAAGAAAAATATATCAGTGACTGTGCCTTTAAATAATGTAAATACATAAAAAATTCAAACAGAAATTGTACCAGAAAATATTTCGGGTTTTGTTTATTTGGGGTTTTGTTTGTTTGTTGTTGGTTGTTTGTTTTTGTGTTTTAAATTATTCACACTGGTTTTTCATGTGTAATAAAGAAAAACATGTTGTTACCTTACTGGTAATGACCACGGTTGTACCAAAACAAAGAGAAGGGATTCCAATTTAAGCTGCCATATGTACTGAGATTAACCCATCCATGCTGCATTCCCTTATGCAAGAAGTGACAGTAGCTTTATCTGATCATATAATTCTTGTTATGAGTAAAGCAAGTTTAATCAGCAAGCCCAATATAAAATGCCACAGTTGTGCTTGTTCAATCATAATTGAAGAGCACCAAAAGAGCACATAATTTTTTTTTTTTATGCCCATTTCCAATCCACTTGCCATAAGCTTTTCTGCCAGGGTTATCTTTACACTTCTCTAATGATATTAGTTGTCCCATATAGGGTTTCTTCAACCTAATTGTGACTGTATTACTAAGGCAACCAGTTGTGTACTGCAAGCAGCAGACATTTTTATTCATCTTTTCACAGTCAGACTGACAAAGCAGTGCTCTTCAACAGCATTTTTCTTTCATCTTTAAAAACTAAGTCCCTAGGGAGCAGTACCAATTTACACTAGTTGAATATTTGGATCAAAGAGTCAGAAAAAAAAAAAAATCCAACAAAGAACATGGTGAAAAGAAGAAGCAACCCAGGCTACTCAGCAATGACTGATCCACGTGCTCAAGGAATCCCTGAAGTCTGACTTACAGCTGAGGTTCAGATCTTTAATTAGTACCATGGAGTCATAGTGTCCTACTGTTGAGGAGAAGGGAACTGAAACTACATCTTTCTGTTACTTTCCAGGGAAGCAAGGGCTTCAGCATCTTCCCTCTCTGTTACTTACTGCTCCTCTAAGGCATGCACAGTAGGATTCTTCAGCCTGCTAGTTGAATTCACTGCAAAATGACAAATTGCGTTCTCTCTGTTCAAGTGAAGAATTCATTGTACTTCAGCTTTATCCTTTTCTTAGAGATCCTGGGGTTGGTAATCTTGCCAAAGCCCTGGGAGGACTGAATGGACTTTGTCACATGGCTACAGCTGGATGAATACTGCTTACATCAAAGAACTGGTACACGTCAAGGAGTTGCATTAAGGATATACAAGCTATCTTCATTAAGACTACTTCTAAATTTTGAGACTTTGCCTTTACAATGCTAAATTTTTATCCTGTTTGTTTGTATTTATGTGTTCTGGGCCCCACTCAGACCAACCCTATATTATTCCAGTTCCTAATAAAACCATACCTCTACTTTCAGGAGTCCACTCCGCGAGCATGCCGTCCTCAGGGCAGCGGTGCTCAGCAGGCACTTTCTGCATGCTGAAAGGCTTGTCTGTGCCACATGGAGCTGAATCCCCCACAGCACAAGACAGGTGCCCTCAGCTCCTGCAATTTGTGTAGGAAGGTGCTGCTGCTCCTACTGCTCTGCCCAAGCTGGGATCTTTTTAACCTGCAGGGGCTCCAACCTGGGAACAGCGAGCATCTGTCCTGAAGAGGTGTTTTCTGCCAGAGACCACATCTCTGATTCACCTTCCCTCCCTCTCCACCTCCCTACCATGGATGTTGTGCGTATCAGTGTGCATATACCCACTCATGCACATGCATGTGCACAGGTGTGCCTGTGAGATCCACATGCTGCTTGTAGGCTCAATATACCTCCCTTTGACCCTTAAATCCAGAAAGAGACCTGAACCACAGACCTGATTTCCTCGTAGACACTACTCTGGCAGAAAACACTGAGTTCATTGCACCAATTTCAGTCACAGACCCCATGGGCATGTACCTATCTGGTCTGGTCTAACCTCTATACCTACAAAGCAGCCTCCTGCCCCACATCATTTATCTTGGAGCATTTTCCTAGCTTGCTCTCAGTGCCCAAGCAGACTCAGACACAGGCACTCTGGCTTCCTACACCATTTGGGATTTCCCTCATCTGCTGTCTGCCTGGCTATACTGTTGGGCCCCAAGACACCTTTAAGTCTGTAGTAATTTTGCTGATAAAACAGATGCAAGAGTTAAAACCCTTTGGTCTGAGCACAGTGAGAAGTTTTCATTCAAAAGCAAGACTTGAGATTTTCCCTTTGCAGAGCCACTCTATAAAATCTAGAAGGCCAAGCACACCTGACTCTGCTCCAAAATATAATAATGTTTCAGCTTCAACAAAATAATTACAAGTACTGCCTTTTTTCACCTTTGTTTTTACAGAATCATTAAGGTTGAAAAGGACCTCTGGAGATTATCAAGTCCAACCCCCCTGCCAAGGCAGAGTCACCTAGGGCAGGTTACGCAGGAACACGTCCAGTTGGGTTTTGAATGTCTCCAGAGAGAGAGATTCCACTATCTGGGCAGCCTCTTCCAGTGCTTTGCCACCCTCAATGTAAAAAAATCCTTCTTCATGTTGAGGTGAAATTTCTAGTGTTTCCGTTTATGGCCATTGCTCCTCGTCCTGTCACTGGGCACCACTGAAAATAGTCTGGCACCATCCTGCTGACACTTGCATTTGAGACATTTATTTGCAGTGATGTGATCCTGTCAGTGCCCCAAGTTTTATTTTGTTTTGCTTTTGTTTTGTTGTTTTGAATTGTTTGTTTGTTAAGTGGTTTGGGTTTTGTTTTGCTTTGTTTTTCCATTCACTATGGGCAGAATGATGGGGTTTTTTACTTAAATATGTTCTTGGAAACAGAAACTATATTTTGGCTGAAATATTTAAAAAAATAAACCAATACACAGCCTAGGAGAGATAACAGGAATGGGAATTTCAGCCTAAAATTGTAATTTTTATGAAGTTTTGAGCAATAGAAAACAGTGTCATAGGAATTGGAAAGTGTCAATCAGCTCCTGTAATAGATATCGTTGTGTGGGTCTTCAGTGTTTAAATCAGGGTATGCAGGATTGAAGGCAATGCCTCAAAGTGTGCCTCAAAGTGTACCTCAAATTGCACCTCAGAGGTGATGTAGAGGTCCCAATAAAGGAACATCAAGCAAATGTCAAAAAGTGTCTGTCCTTACTTGCAGCTGAAGGACTCAGTTGAATCAGTCTATTTTTTTCCCACAGTTTTCAGACATTGACCAGACTTTGGAAAACGGAGCATAAAAGGGAGGTTAATGGTGGAGCTGGGGTAAATGCTGGCATGGCTGCAGGAGTAGCCTTGCTCTAATGTGGGCTCTCACAAACCAGTGGCCACTGAAATTCAACCTTTATTTTTCATCTGTAAAAGCAAACAAGCAGGAATGCCTAGCTTCCCTTTGTTCCTGAGCTGATGTCTGGAATAAAGAGACCAAACCAAATGTTACAGTGCTGGGTACAAAGAAGTGAAGGTGAGAGCAGCAGCATGAGATGTCTAAAAGGGGGACCTTGTCCCATGCTCCCCGTTCCAGCTGGGCTTCCAAGGACAGTTCCTTGGGGCTCCGGAAGCTGTTTCTGCAGCTGTAAATGCTGTCTTAGGCATGGAGTATTAGTAAGAGACTGAAAATGTTTTGAGTTTTGGTTCTGAAAATTAGCTTTGAATCTTATCCCTTTCAAATTAAGCTTTATATGTTGAGAGAGAAATCTTTTTAAGCTTCAGTATTTTAGCTTGTCAAATTACTGAAGAAGATTCAAGCTCATTTTTTTTCTTTCATTTTATGGTTCAAAAAATGCTGCCTATCTATAAGGACTGTTTTGGTCTGAGGTTTTGAAGAATTCTGAAAGTAGAAATCATGTAAAAATATTAAAATGCTAACAAAATACTTGTTATTTTTCAGAGACCATCTACATTTTCTTTTACATTATCCTGCTCTTAACAAATTGACAGCATGGAATGAAATTTTGATCTCCCTTTTCTTAGAGAAGAAAAGCTTCACCCTTTTCTATTTTTTTTTTTTTTTCTATCTTCACCTTGGATGAAGTAACTTCAAAAGGTCCAGTAGTTCTATTCTTTAAACTGAAAAGAAGTAATAACAAGAAATCTCATAAGCATGTTAGGTAAGAGAAATTCTATCAAACAATTACTGTTTTCAAACTATCAAAATAAAGAATTCAATCAAAAAAAAAGGAAGAAAAGTATTTTTTCATATTTTTCACTTCTGAAAACATTACATGATAATTTTGGTGAAGTTAGAAATCTCTAGTCAAAGCACTCGAGAAAATCCTCACAAATAAAACTACTCTTTTTTTTTTTCTTTTTCTTTTTTCTTTCCCAGCAACTACTGGTGTTACTGGTGTTACGATTTTGGAGTATACTAAAATCAGTGGAAGTCTAGATGTAAACATCCACACCGTGAGACCAGGATTGTGTCACAACCAGCATAAGTTTTTAACAACTGGTAACTCCAAAAAAGCTATTTTTAAGAAGAGATTTTAAACAATGTTTTGCCTCTAAAAGAATTCTGTGTATATTGAGGTACTAAAGGTTATCTGAAATAAAGTAGTTGGTGGAAGACTTAACAAAGGAGACACGATCATATGTCCCCAATATCTCTGTTTCCATTTGGTTCTACAAAAGACTAATACAAAGCTTATTAAAATAAATAAAAAAAAATTCCACTACTAATATAATATTATTAATGTGTTCAGTTTTTGATTTCTGTAAGGAGAAAACTTGTAGTTAAACCTATTTCTATTTATTCCGTTGAATCTTTCTCTTTTTATATAACAATAGATTTAATCTTCTATTATTAGATATATATTTTTTCCCTTTTGCTTTCCTTTTAGGGACATATTACCTACCTTGTTCTTTGCTTTCTGCAGTCAGCACTCATCTATTGCAAAGTACAAATTTTTTTCATTACGAGCAATCATGACTCTATTTATTTTCCTTTTCACTCATTATATAACTGTCATTTCCAGGTAGTCTCTTTAACCTTACTAGCTCAAAACCTCTCTTTGCTAAGAAGACTTGAAATCCAGAGTTGGTTTTTGTGTTCACCTGGGACAGTTGCAATGAGGAGTGAAGACACCCATTGTTTCATGTCAAAAAAATATGAAGTTACAGTGTGCTGCTTTTTGAAAATCAGGTCCAAATTCAAAAGCCAAGATAACAGTTACTGGTTTCTTTTAAAAGTATAATCTACTATTTTATAAGTGGTAGACCCATAAATGATATAGCAGTGTTGTTGTTGCTTAAGGTGTTAAGTGTTGCAACTTAAAGCTCACGGTAAGGGAAAAGATCTAGTGTTGCAGATATCTATTTTCTATTATTATTTTGGCAGATTCGTCCACTTTAGCTTTTCCATTTAATCACTCTCATCTTAGAATCTTTTTTGTTAGCAAAAGAAAGAGCAAATTCCTATCTTAATTCTTTCCTCTAGCTGCATTCACTACACTAATTTTGAGCTCTATTCAGAAAAAAAACAACAAACACAAAACCCACAAACAAAGACAGAAGAGCAAGACAAAAAATAAATTTTGTTGACTGAATTACAAAGAAGGGTGGCCTTGAGAGCATGAACTTTGCCTGAGCTATAATGGGTGCAGTAGTGTATAAAATTTAAACTTTTCTCTGTGGATGAATGTCAACAGTGGTTTGCTCTTTTCACAAATGATCAAGTAAGTACAATGCTGAATATACAGAAAACCTTTAAAAAGTACCCTTTTCTTTCCCAGAATATCCATCAAGCACATCCACAGCGATGACAGTTTTTCACTTGCCCTTATTTGTTTAATATTGTGATGCTCAGAGGAGACCTGACTGACTGAGTTCATTCAGTTGCACTTAAGTTGCAAGGAGCTAGGTCACCAATACTGTCTTTGGGAACCCATTTTTTTGAGATTTTCCAGATGACTTATCCTTCAAAAAAACAGTTCTGCAAATTAGAAGAGATCAAGGAAAAAAAAATAACTCCTAGGAAATTATAATTTTGAAGGGCCAGCTTGCCAAAAACAATGTCAGACTATACTGGTTTTGATGAATCTTCTGATCAAACAAGGTTTTAGGTCTTGACTCTTTTCTGATGAGCCTCTCTCCTTTCCCCTTGGACAGTCAGTCTTCACCTACAGTTATGGGACCTCGGCAGCCATGGGCCTGTGAGGCAACCTGTTTGTGCTACCTTCTTGGATTTGGGATCCAAGAGGCTACCAGGACCACCCTGTTGGAACACGACGCTGGGAGCCAGGGCAGCAGAGGAAGGCAGGATGAAGCGGGCAAAGGAGTTTCTGAATTTCCAGGTGCTTTCCCATGGAGGTGTGAGCCAAAACTCTGGGCAGTTCATCCATCTCCTGAGGGACTCACAACACTGCAACAGAGGTTGTCTCCAGTGGAATATTAAGTTGGCTTTGCCAAAGTCAGATTGAATTTATATCATCCAGATACCAACATTTCCAGTCTCTGAAGTCAGCTGTGTGTCTTCCAAAGATGTGGGGCTTGCGAATGAAAACCAGAAAGGCTTGTATCCTGCTCTCTTGGGAGCTCATCTTCTACCTAAATGTGAGATTACTGTTGCCAGTAACAAAGGAAGAGATAGAGGCCTATTCAACTAGCTGCCTTTTTCTTTTTCTTTTTTTTTCTCTCTCCTTTTTTTTTTTTTTAAAGTGAACAAAAAGGCATTTTGAGAGTTTCCCTCTTTGACTGCTTCTTTTGTATGTGAATTCCTCACTCCCTCTGTGGACCAAAACACATGATTTTCAGGCTGTTGGGACTCAAAGTTCACGGAGCCAAGGCAGAAGAGGTACTGGCTCCATAATGAGGCCACTTATAACTGCACTAGGATGGCAGAAGGATAGTGGCTATATTTGAAATGGCCACTATTATCCTTCTCACTTCCCACAGTCTTTCATCACAAACAAAAAAAATAAATCAGCACTAAGATTTTAAATGCATTTCAAAAGTTTGCTTAATTAGAAGAATTCATCCAGTTCTAATTAGCCCGGTGATACAGGGAGGCTTGATCACTCTCAGTGGAAGAGACTGAACTTTTTATGTCCACTTAAATCAGATGGGCAACAAAACTTGATGCTTCATATCTTGTGACAAAAGTGACAAAGATTTTAATGGTAGAACTGAATACACTCATTAAACCATGCAGCTGGGTGTCTGAATGGCAAATTACATGTTTTGGTGACAGAAAGAGAAAATACTAAAGGAGATCCTGTAGATCAAATTTTTATATATTCATTGGAGATAAAAGACTATCTAGAAAGCACAGAACTCTGCTTTCTTTATGTGCTTTAAATCCTTGTTCATTGTACAAGACACATAGATAATATCACGTGCACATGCTGTGTTTATTGCCAATGTTAAAACACCTACAACTGGGGAAAAGTAGTGGCATAAGAGAATAATGTTAGAGAGATAAATTGCTAATTGGAACCAGCTATTTTGTAACCAACTAAATGTGAGCTAAAACTTAGATTTCTTTCAGCAGAAGTCCATAGAGGGAAACTTTGGACCTTTTTCAGTAGGTAATCTCAGTAATTACTATTTTCACCTCAGACACAACTGTGGCTAATTTACTAAAAAAATATAAAGACTGAAAAGATGAGCATCGTAGTAGAGCAACACTATATTGCTATAGCAAAAATAATTAAAAATCTTTATTAGTATATATTAAGAATCTAAATGTTTTGGTGGAAAGTGTGGAATAAAACTGAAAATATATACTAGCTCCATTTTCATCACAGACCCACAAAACAACAAAAAACACTGCCAAAATGGCAAGTAAAAAAATGTGAAGATGCTCACTGTAAGAAAAGGTGAGTGATTTGCATTGAAGTGAGTGGTAATGTAGACTAGATTGAAGCAATTCGTGTTCTGAAGCAAGCAGGACAATGTGGGAGGCAACGGAAGACTGAAGTCCCCGGCTGAGCAGAAGAAAGTTCTGCAGGGTCCAGCAGAGCCTGTGCAGAGGAGTGGGGGGATGGAGTAGTGGAGAGAAGAGAGCAGAGACGGACTCCCACCAAGGAACAGCACCAACACAACAGGTACTGAGATTCCCCTGCACTAAGAGGTAGGGGCTCATAAAACCTCACTTCATCATCTCCGCTCATTTGCAACCAGTGCACACTTAATGTATCCTGAAGCTAGGTCAGCAGTAAAGTCAAATATTTGATATGTGGCAACGGAGTGTGTATCTCTCTGCTTTGATGTCTCATGGTTGTCAGGATAGCTATTTGCCCTGCTGTATGGAATCCCATGTCCAGTCCTTTAAAAAAACACAATTCATGATGGGGTCAGAAGAGCCCTCCCAGGTTCATGTCCAGCACTCAGGGGGTGTGTAAAGCAAGGACAACCTACAGTTTTCAAGACACAAAATGAATATTTCAAGAAAAAAAGAGTGGTGACATCTAAACACTACAAAGGAGTATTGTTCCAAGTACCTATGCAAGTGAAAAGAAACTGAGAAGAAACCCAGCCAACTGCTTTGTAGAGCATTTCAAGCTCCATCAAGAGGCTGAGACTCCCCAAGGGTCAGAAAGCTAGAAAATCTTTCAGGCGCATACATTCATTACTTTGAAAAAGGTAAGCAATATGCAGATAATTCATCCCTGTGTTATTCAGCCCTGTAGGATTGCTGTTTTCCTAAAAAAAGCAAGATCTCTGGCTTTGTTAATCGGATCCACCTATGGACAATACTGTACAGGTGCAGACACAGTGCTTTTATCAATATTGTGATGACTTGACAGAGGAAAATAGCATGAGGCAAAACCCAACAGCTTTAAGCTAAAACCCTGTCACGTTTTGAACAAATCTTGCTCTTGAGAAATGTATTCCCTGAAAAAAATAAAACAAAATCTCATTAGAGTTCAGGATTTTTATTCCAATAGCTGCTATTCAACTCTTTGAAGAGTCCTGCAGGACAGAAAAGAATGAAGTGCACTTTGGCTGGAAACCCCCCTGAGAGCACACTGTCAGCCCAATCACAGTGTGTGAGAAATTTTGAAGCTTAGGAGGTGGATTAAGTTAGTGGCAAAAAGTCTGAAGTGACTTGTCTCATACAACGCATCTGTGAATGGAAGGAACGATGTTCAATGACCCAGACATGGCAAAACAACCTATGAAAAATTAGATCTCAAGGGTGGCCCTTAATGACATTCTGTATTGGGGAATGAGGGAGCACAGGTAGATAAGAAACATGTGAAAGTTGAGTTTCAGTGGGTAAATTAGTCTGAAATTAACCTCTGTGACCTTTCAGCTTATTCTGTAATTGCAGAAAAAGGCCAGTGCTGAAGAAAAATGTAAGGAATTGGTCCAGCTGCTACCAGATTAAAAAGTTTCATGCAAACACATAGCTGACATATTGCAAATTTAGCAATGTAATACCTTGCGTAGTGCCTTATCCACCTTACATGCAGAATGTAAATAACGGATTATAGTTTGGATTTGGCATACTGCTATGGATTGTTGCTTTGATTTCTACTGCTCTACATGAATATATAAAGACTAGAGATAGTTCATGGTAGATGCCCCTCTTGGGACAAAACTTATTGATAATTTCTCTGCTTGAGACATCTGAAAATATTTTTTAATACCTTTCAAAAATTTTCATGTGTAAGTAAATATTAAATTAGGATAATTTATTCTTAATTATATTATTTTCTTGCAACACATCTATTAAGAGCACATTTTCATTGGAAAAATGCACCTGTAAAATAAATTCTTCCTCCTCCAAAGGAACAGAACCTCTTCACAAAGGTCACAGTGTTCATCATTACTGGCAAGAGAGTTCATCAATGCCTTTCAATCACTGACAGGGAGTAATATCCTGCTCTCAGGTACAGCTCACTGAGAGAGAGATTACCATTTAGGGGAGGGCTTCTCTTTTGTTCTCCACTGTTCAGTGGAGTGGTTTGACCAGTTGCAGTTGGTCAGCACATGTGGGTGCACACTGCCCAGCTGAAGGATGCCTGTGACTGCAGAGCACTCAGTGCCCCACACCAAGCAGCAGCTGGTGGCGTTGGTTGGCCCATGCTGCTTGGCCATGGGGACTGCTTGGCTCCTGGACTTTCCAGAGTCCCCAGGAGCCTGCACTCCTCTCTTCTTCCATGCCCAGAGTCCTTTGGGAAGCAGCTGCTAAAACATAGAAAGTTGAAAGCCACCAGAAGGGGCTTGAAAAAGATGGTTTCACTTCTCTAAGTCATACATGTCCTTAAGCAGTCTCTTGTGGGACTGAGGCAAAAGGGCATGAACAAAGTTGAAGATAACTTCTCTGCTGGTTCCCCGTGTTGCACAAACACATGAGCCACACCTAAGACAGGTCTTAAAGTAAGCTTCACTGAAATACTACTTGAAGAGTTCCTTGTGTCTTCTCTCACTCTTCTCAGTCACTTACTGTGGTATTGAATTTTTCTTGCAGTTTTGACACAATGATACCTTAGTAAAAAATGTTTTTTCTCTCCTTTTAGTGAATTTCAGCATTTCTGTAGTAAGCTCATAATGTCTCTCACATTGGTCAAACCATCCTCTATATCTGTTACTCATTTTTCCATGGCATTAATTTATTTTCTTGTAATTTCTTTTAATTTAGTAACAGCTTCTTATAAATCAGAGCATATTAACCCACTCTTGGTTTTCATTGCACTCAAGAGATTTGTTAAATCTGCAATGAAAGACAACCTGTTCTCCAGTTAATCTTTCTCCTGGGGAAGAATTCATTACTGTATGGAACATCACAAGTTGATTCACCTGTTCTTAATGTCAGGCAAAATACTGTCTGTTTTCTTCAGATGAAAAAATCAAGTATTTCAGCTATTTCCTCACAGGGAAATTCTAACAAATGCCATATTTTATCACAGTTAATGTAAGATGGGAGAAGAAAAAAAGAAGAAAAGCAAGAAATACTCAGGAGATGGAATTAACCAATTAGTAAGCCACCAATCAACTCTAGAAATTGGATGCCAAATTCTGCCAATAGAATAACTGTGCCAACATATGTGTTATGAATTTAATTTCTATAAAGTATTGCCAGAAGTGAGATTCTACCAACATGTTTTCCACTTCTGATAATGCATTGAAGTGGAAATACTCTGCAAAATTATGAATGAAACTAAATAATTTACTTATTCAGGTTCCAACGGTCACTCCTTCCAGGAAAATTGTGTGTTCAGTTTCTTTGAGGTTTTTTGTCCAAAAATCTGTCTCTTTAGTAGAGGTAATCTGATGGGATGTTCTGTAACCTGGTTGGTAAAGCAATGAGCTGAGGCTCAGGAGATCTAGGTTATATTGCATAGCCTGATGTTAATACTTTAGATGACCTTTGGGAAGTTTCTTATCTTTCCATGTCTTTACCTGAGCACTCCTCTTCGAAGATATTATCCTCTGTAAAGTTGTTTTTAATAACAACACTGCTCCAAGTGAGTAATTCATATAAAGCTCAAGGCCATTATGGTAGTATCAGTGATTCTGCAGGTTGTATGTTAAAAATAATTTCGAACTTTTTCAAGCTCTTCCTTGAAAAAAAAACATTCCAATTACATCTGCTTATGAATCAAAGTATCTTCTGTGCTTCTTGATTCCCTTCCTCTGCTGTGGGTCAGCACCTTGCCTAAGCTGTTCTTCCCAGATTGTATTTCTGACTCCCTCTGTGACTGAGTCAATTAATAGATACATCCTAACACTCCCCAACAATGTGTGAGATAAACTGGGGGGAGGGAAAGTTTCTAATAGATTTTGTTGCAAATTAATTTCTAAATCTGAAGATTATGACTTTCATAGGTCAGGTGACTAAATGCATCAGAATTCTTGTCATAATAGCACCGAAGCCTATGATCTATTTTAAGAGGGTACTCATCTATTAATTATTTATTAATTTAATTTTGATATTTTTTGAGATATAGCTTTTTTCTTTTTATTTCCTTTTCTAGTTCTTCTTTTTCCTCTTTTTATTTTTCCTCTCTTTCTTTCTTTCTTTCTTTCTCTTTCTTTCTTTCTTTCTTTCTTTCTTTCTTTCTTTCTTTCTTTCTTTCTT
>JAWWTY010000106.1:35442262-35478127 GCA_035222235.1 Margarornis squamiger | reverse complement strand
TATCTTCTGTATTCACTTAATAAATAAAGAACAGAAAAATTAAAAGAGTAAATACAGGAACATTTCCCCAGTATACTGCTTTATATATATATTCAAAGGAACATTTATTAAGTGATTTCTACAGTTCCCCTGTGAATTAAGTACTCTGGCACTCTCACTGACAGACTCAGCTCTGCCACTTAGAACCTCCCTTATGAAAATGTGCAGTTTAGTGCTTATTTTTCTAAGGTGACACCCCAAGGTGTATCCAATGTATTTCAAGTTATACCCAAATTATCTTTGATCTAAGTTTGCATCAAACATTAAGCCAAAAGTTATTAGTTGTCTTTGATTTGTTTAAATACTCCTGTTAGTTTGGGAGCAGTGCCACTTTTTCACAAGTCTGGACACTTGCTGTTGAAGCAAAAAAAAAAAAAATAAAAAAATAAATAAAAATAAAATAAAATAAAATTAAGAAAAATACCAGGGTGGAAAAAAGATGGTTCTGCTTTTAAACTGTCACCTATGAGAAAACACATCAAAATCAAGATAAACGGTCTTGCTAGTTTCTCTACACATTGGCTAAGTTATTTGAGTTTCTAGTCCAAGGTAATTTTTGAAACCATTAAGTTCATATGCACCAAACAAGTTAGATATTTCTTTGAAATTTTTTGTGCGTGTGTTTGTCCTTCAGACTTCTTTTTAATGAAAGCTTAATGTGTAGGTAGATGTAAAGGAAGATGTGAAGGACTTCAAGATTATCTTATTGTCAGATTTTAAAGTATTTACCACAGGACCTAAGAAACTGCACCCTGACATATTAAGAATAATATGTGCCTATGAACACACTTCAAGTAATGGATCCTTGTTATACAGCTAAAACAGCACATGATGTGAATTTATAAAAATAGGATCTGCACTTTAGCTGAATCCATAATGTAGGCTCATCATCAAAAATGAGGAATGAACCACCCTACTTCTTTCTTCAAACTTAGTACTTTTCTTGAAGCTCATCCTGCGCTATGGAAAGAAGATTTAGCTTTCATTGGCAAAAAGACTTAGGTCTTGTTAACATCAGCAAACCTCTAGTAACAGACATTAAGAATTAATTTAAAAACCCCACCAAACCAGAAACCCTCTTGCATCTCCTTTGCTGTATCTAGTCTTAAGCAGTCTTCATAATTCAACAGCAGATTCTATCTTTTCAACAGTCTTCAAAGGAAAATACAGAAGATGAATGATTGCTTTAATCCTCAGGCTTGATTCTGCTCCCTGCAGTGACTTCCCTGGGGAGGTTAGCCACATGGGTGGAGAAGGGATGATTTCAGTGGAGGATACTCAGAATGTAAATTAAACCCCAAACTGTGCTTTCATTCTTTGTTTGTACTGTGCAGCTTATATCTATCCCATGATAAACAACCTCCAGCCCCAAACACAAATCTGGAAACATCATTGTCATCCTTAGGCAATCATACAGAATATGATGAATCTGTCAATTTCTCGACTAAGTGTCCAGTCTTGTCAGACAGAAATGTCACTAAGGGGTACTTCTAATGGCCCCATGATCATAGAGCCCATTAGAGCTTAATGTGTTCTAAGGATAATTTTTCCCTTACGAAAAGAAACAACCAAAGTGCTATCATAATGTCTGAATGTTTTATGGGTGAATTTTTCCTGCATTGTTTTATCCTGTGAAGAAAACCAGTTTAAAAATTCAATGATATTTTGTGAGACAATGCTGTGTATTGCTTTAGGGTTCCTCCGGCCTTTTTAAGAAGAGTAGGGAATAGGGAGGCAAGTACCTTCAGAAAGCTCACTGAGGTCCAGGACATAAGGCCAGGCAGGCAGCTTAGCTCTGTGGGCAGCAATTTCTAGAGGAAGAAAATTTGGATCCTTAAAATGTCATATCTATTTCTGTAGCAAGCATCTCACAGTAATTGCTGGCAGCATTTTTGTGGTGTGGTGAAGCTCTCTGTACCGGTCTGGTACAGTTCTGCCACACTGGTTGGTGCTTAGGTCTGTGTCTTCAGTCACATCTTTAACATTCAGGCTTCAGGGCTTTGGTCAATGTCTTCCAAGAAGTCAAAAATATGAATGCCCTTTGTACAGAGCAAAATAACTCAAATGAATACAAATGGAAGTACATTTCAAAATATATAGAAAGGTGTGTTTCCACATGTGCAAGTACTTGGATTGTACTGATGAAAAATTATCCATCTCTGCAAGTGTTGAGTCTAGGCTTAGTCCTGAATACCTCATAGCTGTCAAAAGTAACAAGGTTTCTTCCCTCTCCATACCTGTCTGGTTCCTTGGTGTCCATGAAACAGGTAGGAAGTCCGCAGTCTAATTTTCCTTGCCTTTCTTCACCTTCTTTTTTTCTCTGGATGCTGCCTGCTAATGAAAATGGAAAAGCTCTGTTTTCAACAGCCATTAAAGCTGATCACATACTAGCCTGGCCCCATGCGGCTGAACCTTGATATGGCTCTAACGCTTACAGGTGAAAGTGAGAGCAAAGGAGAGCAAACGCACTTGTACTCCCGCTCCATCAGTAACTCTTGCCAGGGCTGTTTCAGCTGCAGTTAGCACTCCCGTCACATAATAGCCACACAGCAATTTCTTCTGATCTAATGTACATAAAGCCCCTGAGCACAGTAGTGCTGATTCCTTCTCTTTT
Source organism: Margarornis squamiger (assembly GCA_035222235.1). Taxonomy (NCBI): domain Eukaryota; kingdom Metazoa; phylum Chordata; class Aves; order Passeriformes; family Furnariidae; genus Margarornis; species Margarornis squamiger. The sequence continues at coordinate 35,475,474 of JAWWTY010000106.1, read as the reverse complement.
CTGAGACAACTATCATTACCTATTTGCCTATATGATCCCTATATGATTGCTCTGCTTCCTTGCTCATTTTGCAGTTGGATTTCAAAAGAGAAAGCCTGTTAATTGATCTTAATCTGATGAATCATTCAAGTCATCCAGACACTTGGCTGCTGGCTCTATTCTCATGCTGACCATTTTTCACAGTAGTATTTTATACATTAAGTTATTTTGGTCTTTGAATTGTAAAAGGTTGCTAAGCACTGTATGTATATACCCCAGAGGAAAAGGATACTGTTTTAAAATATTCCCTTAGTTTAGAATGTTTTTGTATTTAAGAAAAAACAGCAAAGAAACAACAAAAAACCTCTCTTCCAATCCCTTAACAAAAATTTTATTTGATGGTCTGTGATTTATTCTTTCAACAAAGATCCTATTTCTTTGCCTATGTGTTAGTTTGGTCTAATACCTGTAGAAGAATTATTTCCCCAGACTGGAAAGTATTTGCAGATTAGAAACACAACTCTTGCTTTAACAGCTTTATCTACCTTTCTTCTCCCTCCTTTTCTCTTAAGCATACATTGTGAAAAAGCAAATTTCTCTATTGCATTTTATCATGCAGAACCCAAGCAATAGGATCCAGCCTCTTAAATACTTAAAAATGCAGTACTCAGTTATTTTCCAGATTATTAGAAATGCAGTATATCCTCCCATATTGGTGTCTGCGTTATGAAAGCCTGAAGAACCTCTGGGCATAGTTTCTTTAAGCAGTGGGGTCGTTCACTGTTTAGAAGAATCAGACCCAGTGGTACACTGGAATGCATTTTTCTGTGTTACTCTGCAGATGTTTTGTTCATTTCACTCTTGCTGTCTTTGCTCTGTCTAATCCTCTGAGATTCTGTATCCACTTGGGAACCAGAGGGACATTTCTTTTCTGGAATTTTTTTTTCAAAAGTCTATAGCTGATGACTAAGAAAGTAGTAATATAGAGAGAGTTACTAAAAAATGACCAAAAAACCCAAAAAACAAACAGCTCCTTACCTTACTAGACTGGATGTGCTGTGGGTTTTTTGGAAGCAGGTTGTCTTTTAAAGAGCACTGACATTAGGTCTCATTGTTGCTTCCACTTACTCTTCATTTTTGTCAAACCTGAGAACTGCAAGAATGACAGTAAAATAAAACAAAGGACCCATTTGTCATTGTCTCCACTCATAACCTTTTTAAAGCTGCAGGGAATGATATGGCACAGGAAGCAAAACAGCTGTGAAAGCAAGCTTGTTGAGCTTGGCAACAGTGGCATACATGTGGGGTGTCTCTGGTATTGTGAAGCTTCTTGAGCCATTTACAACCATATTAAAATGTCATTTGGAAGTCTCTTGAAAATAAATTTGGCTTCCCTGAATAAATGAAGGTTCAGGGCTTAAGAAAAGGGTGGTATTTGACATTTTTCCATAGAATATTTCCATATAGAAGGATATTTATGATCAAAACCCCCCAAATTTCTTAATTCAAAATTTTTTGCCCAGCTTCAGTGAATCTGAAATCCAGCACATGTATCAAGGTCACAGGAATTAACATGTGGGGTCAGCTCTAAAGCTTCAGGTACCCCAGGACTTGATGGCAGTGTTCTAATGGGGAAGAAACATGCTGCCTGTTACTGTGTTGGATCCCAGATATGGCACACAGGTCATAATTGATATGTAAAATTTAGACTCAGATTTGCCTTTGATTGCTAATTGGCTGTCCTTGTCTAAATATCTGCTTCTGTACTCATCCCAAGTTCTGCTCCTGAAGATCCAGTCATGGTATTTCTTCTAACTGACGTCAATTTCATGTCCGTTTCTTAAACAAGTGTGGAGTTTGGCATGGGGAGATGATCAGCTTTATTATCTGCAATTTTATTTCCAGGTCCTTTTTGGTCAGGAAGAGATGAGGCCATAAAGGTGTGGGGCAGTTAATGCCCAATCCCTGCATATCTCAGAAGCCTCAGAGGAATGATACTTATTGTATCTCCAGGCAGTGCACCAGCCTTGTTATTGATTGTATCTAGAAAACACAACATTAAGGTAAAAAACGAAAAGCAGAAAAACAGCCAACAAAGCACATTCTTGATTTACTTATTTTCAGAGTAAGTTGAGGATCACATTCTATTCTGTTTCATCAGAAGAAATCTACTCCCCCGGTGAATCCTTATGCCCCAAAAATGGAGTTGCTGTGTTTTATTTATGTGACTAGAAAAGAAGCTGGACCTCTCTGACTAGAAGATACTTTATATTTCAGTGGAGTTGTTAATTCCCTTGGGGACAGGGCAGTTGATTGGCTGATTTAAATTTACAGAGGCAAAGAGAATTTTACATTGATTATGACCTAGACCTGTAATAGATTTTGATCTCTGTTTTTCCTTGTCTATTTGCACAGGTCTGCAACAATTATAAATACTGTGTTAAGTCTATCAGACAGAGTTTACAACATTGGCTATTTTCAAACCTGTACTGAAATAAATTCATCTTGGTTTTCCTATTATGTATTTCAAAGTATTATTTCTTTTTTATTCATTACAGTGACCTGTTTGCCTTTATTGTTTTTTTTTTTTTCAGTTCTAGAGTTTAAACTAGATAAATTAGAATTAAAAATAATTTTTTTCAAGCATTCTGTAACTTGATTTCCTAAGCATTGTACGTGGTCGTTTTTTTCTGTATGTGTGAATTTGAAAGTGAAATGGACATAAAAAGAAACCCATAACAACTTTTTAAGCTACTACCAGGTGCTACGCACAAGATCAGGTATTACTGGGTCAGAACCACCTTGTCTGTGTGCGTAGGTGAAGGGCTGGGCTGGGCCTGCCAAGAGCGTACCACCTGCAGCTGACATGGCCATGGGAGCCCCGTGGCTGGGCTGTCAGTCAATAAGGTCTGCCTGGTAACCAGCTCCTGGAACCTTTAGCTGGCTGTGACACCCCTCACTTTGGCTAAGGGGACAGTGAGCGGTCGGTGAACCAAAGGTCCCACCTGGAGGGAGTGGCCACAGTGACCAGAGTGGATAAGGAGGCAGCACAAGGTCTCCACTGTGGGTCTTGGACTGTTCTCTTCGAAGCCATCAACATGTGACCTTCTGAGTGGTAACTGTGTTATTTCTCCCCGCTTTTTCTCTCTCTACACTTTCTTCTCTTAATGTCTCTTCCTTTATTTTCTTGTTCTCCTTGTGGGTAACCTAAACATCTCTTTTCTGTATTTAACTGAAGTTGCAAGTACCTCACTTCAAGTAGCATGGAGTTTGTGTTTGCTGGGTGTAACAAAGGTTCTCTATAGCAGTGCTTGCTAATCCTAGTAACTTGTAATGCTCTGTGAAGTTGCATGTTTATCTCTGTAAAGCCCTTTTTGCCAAAATACCTATATTCTCACCAAATCAGAAGAAACGTATTAGAGAAAAACGTGCAGTCTTTCTCAGGATGTTAACTCAGGGTACCAAAAAAACAGTGGCTTTACAAGGGTTTGTTTAGGCAAAATCACTTGAAGTCTGAAATTAAGGTGTAACACCCGGTAAAGCTGCACCAGGGTGTAACACCAGGGTTAATCAAATTTGATGTAGCAGTGAGATCCTAAAACTGCACACGAGTTTGTGAAAAGCTTGGTGAGGAAAGGCACAAAGTGTAAGCTGCATCTGTGGGAAGTCTCTGCTATTACCTTAAACGTTGGTGCATTTACAATAGCAACAGCCAAGAGGAAATCCTGATGGTCTCTGTAAATTTTGCTAGACACGGAGCTTTGAATTTCTTTCTTGTTCTTCCTTACAGGACATGTCTGCCTGTAGATGTTTCCCATATAAAACCCATGCACCAAAACAGTCAGATTGTGCCAGATATCCCCATAGCTCAATGCAATCTATATTTAAAATTACTCATGAGACCTTACGGCAGTACTGTGAGTAGGGTAAAATGAAGTCAGAAAGCACTGCTCCACTGAAATGTATTGCAAAATTCCCTCTTGCATTAATTGTGTCATAATTTTGTCCCCAGAGAGTGAAGGGTAGAATTTCAGTGAACATTTGCAGGAAGATTAGCCTGTAATGCCTCTAAGGGAATGGGACTGATTGGTATTGCAGTGAGTGTTTTTAAATTAGCCTGTGCTAAGGAGAAGGTAAGGCATAGAACCACCATCCCAATGTACAGTAAAAAGGCCAGATTTTGTTCCTACTTTTAGTAAGAAGTCAGAATTAATTTGGAGGGACTGCTCTGCAATATAAATGGGAGCAGCCACTGGGTCACAACAAACACTTTTACATTAATGTTGCACTTTATGAAAAGGACAATTGTGCTGGGTTGTGCAACACAGAAAAACTTGCAGCCTCTTTTGGGGGACCAAAACAGAACACATGGATATGGCAAAGAATAAGTAACTTTCAACTAAAGGGGCCCCTACCACCTTGTCTGACATCTTGCTATTACCTGCAACCAAACTAAATAATTTCTTTCACAATCTGCTCAAATGTTATCTTAAAATTGAATAGTTATTCTCTTGTCCTCCATGAACACGGAAAAGCTATTCCAAGGCAGCTGAGTCCAGGCAAGACTGCTCCAATATTCAGAAAGGGTCTTAGTCTAGTTTTCAGCTAAATGTATGTATGGGCCTTTGGTGGCCATTTGTCAAATGGCAGACTTCAGTTTAAATTATTCTTGTCCTCTTGATTTTTCCTGCAAGGCACTTAGATCTCCTCTCATCCTTAATTTTGCTAACAAAATAACCCAAATATTCTAATTTAGGCTATATACATGCCCTTATCCACCTCTCTCCTTACAACCTCCATCATTTGTTCTTCTGTTTCTTCTACTGCTCAGCTTTCTAAGGTTTTGCCTCTGTCAGTCCTACTATGATTAGAGACAGGAAATTTTTTCATACCTGAAGCTGTGGAGTTCCTGGGCTATTCAAAAAACACAGGCTAAGGCAAACTTTGTAAGCTACTGCCAAACCACACCTTCAAGCAACAACCAGACAAGCCACTATTCAACAGAAAAACCAAAAACATTCACTTATCTCAAGGATTAAGGGCTGTTCCTTTCTAAGAAAAATGTCCTATTCTTACTCTTCTGTTCAGTGTTTCCAGGGATTCCCTGAGCTACAGTCTTGGTGAGCATTTGGTATGAATTACACCACACATAACATCTCTCAGAAATGTTTTGGAAAGCCTGCCTTGCTGAAGAGGCTTTACACTTTTGCAATATTTATTGATGGTTCTTCAAAGAATTATTGATGTGATTTTGTACTTCACTATCAATCAGGGTAGTTCACAGAATGGATGCTACAAAATACTTTGAAATTCTGAATTATTTTCTATACTTAGAAGTCATCTGATCTTTGATTCTGTTCAAAATCTAAACCTAAAATAAAAAATGAAAAAGCCAAACTCAAAACCAATAGAATCTTTTGGACAAGGGGTTTTGATGTTAGAATTTAAAATTAAAATAGTTTGTCAGTTATTTCTTTGCCAATATATGCCTTTCTATTTTTATTTTTCTATTCACACTCTCTCTTTTTTTTTCTTTTTTTTTTTTTTATTAAATCAATGCAGGAAAAAATAGAAGAAAACATTAATTAAAAAAATATTTCTCAAACACCCTAGCTTAGGTATACCATGCTTTATATGATGTTTAATTAACTACTGATTGATAGTTAAAAGTGAAGTTATTGAGTATTAAACCTATTACTGAAGTATACAAATTTGAGAAAATAGATAAGGCCAAGACACAATATACATATGTAAAATTTTGATCTAATCTTATTCTTGTGTTGACAAGAGTATATTTACTTACTCTTTCAAGATGTACTTATAAAATTTGATTTGAAAAGTGAATGTTCTCACTAGTATTTGTTCAGGTATATATTGTTACAGAAAGACAGTGCCTCCTATGGTAGTATTAGAATTAAATTCAGCCACTTTAAATCTGGGACACATTCTGAAGAAATCACTCACAAAGCTCAGGGGAGGGATTATTGCATTAGTAGGTAAACCAATATGTTCAAAAGTTTAAATATGTGCTACTTACCTTAAAAATGTAAACTCCTTTTATCTCTACATCTTCACTGATGCAAGGTTGCAGATGATTTCAAAGTCTTTTGAACCACAAGGGATAAAACTGAGCCCTTAACACTGATTAGGGATCTTTCTTAGACACCTTTTCTTATGATTTTTTTCTAAAGGCAAAAGACAAAAGGATTACTTTAATGATAACTGTGTATCTTAACTACTTTATAATTCTGTTGTAGCAATTTAATACTTAGTGCTTCTATTTCCTGTTGGAAAATGTGCTGCCCATGGCTCATCCCAAAGAGTACCAGCCTAGCTTGCTGACATTTCCCAGTGTGCTCTGAATGACTACTGTGCTTCATTAGCACTCAAGAGCTCATCACATTTTCTTAGCTGAGCCAGCTGATGACTCTGTTGGCTGAACATTTTTTAACTTCATCTGGTAAAACAACTCCCTTTTGAGTTACTTGCTATGTATATTAAGGACTGAATTCTGCTCTATTTGCCTTCACTGGGTGAAGGGGTATACATGAGGACGGAATTTGGCCCTGAAAACAAAAGGAGTCTTCAGGGGGAAAAGCTGTCGACTCTTGTTTAGCCTCATATAGGGCGGTGGCAAGGTCTCCTCCACAGTCCTGCTCCTGTCACTCCTCAGTAGACCAGCTCATTTGCAACCAAGGAGAGTATAACCCCTGCACTGCTGTGAGGTTGAGATTAAATATTAAGTAAGTGCAGTTTCAGGTTGCTGGCCTCAGGGAAACTGCAGAGGTGCAAATGACAACAGGACTTGTTCATCACAACTCAGGAGGAGTCTTGTAAAGAGGCACTGTCAACAAGATTTTGGCTTAAGTATTGGTAGAGGTGTCAAGATAATGTTCATCATCTGTTCTCCTGTCACTGTTCAGCAGCAGAGTTATTTCAAGTGCTTTGTAACCTTCACTGCTGCTGTGAGATCACTATTTACATCTGAAGTAAACAGTGCTTTGTGAGCCTCAGTGGGTTTCAACGGGGCATTACTGAGAACCAAACATGGCTGGTAGCGTGAACTTGTCAGTATGAGCTTCTCAAGTCCATCAAGCCTCTATGCAGAATCCCTAACTCTGCTTCAAAGACAGTGAGGCAGCTGAAAGAAGTGCACGCAAGGTCTTTCCTTCAAGAGACTGTTTTATCCTTTGCATTGCTACATCAAATGCTCTTGTGCCCATGGCGGATGAAGTCAGAGCCAGAAAGAAGTATCATGGTTAGTGTTATAATTTTGATAGAAGGATAATTCAGCCTTTCTTTGCCTTTTTGTAAACCTTCATGAAATTAGCGTTTTATTCCACTAAAAGTATAAAAAAATTGGTATAACATAAAAATAAGTTCAGTAGGGAAAGGAAAGAGAAATTCATACCAGTTCACCCATTTTTTTCACTTGCACTTCCCAGAGAGCTGTAAGAGGAAAGCAGAAGTATATTATTTTTCCTGGAATGGGAATTTCCACAACACAGAAATATTTTTAGTAAACATCAGAGCTGAAAATTCTGCATTTATAAAATTCTAGTCTTCCTCGTTGCCACCTGTATTCTGAAGGCAGTGGAAAACTATGTATAGAAGGTGAAAATTGTGTAGTTTATAAAATGAACTAGGACCTGTGGACTAACCTACACAGATACAGTGTCCTTTCTCAGATTTTTTCTATCTGTTCTGTATTGCCTAAAGTATTGGATGTTTGCAATTTATACTGAATATGAAATTGGTTCAGTGCTCAAGTACAGAAACACAGGCTGAATCAAAGGTATTAATATGTTTAAACAAAGCAGTGGAGAACTGGATTTGCTGATTGAATGCATCTAACCAATATGGTAATAAGTATTATTAAAGTCATATTATTGTTCTTTCCTTGAAAGAAATAATAATAATACTAATTCTGAATTTTCTTTAAGAAGCTTTTTTATCAGACAGTATAGGTTCTTGTCCTGCATTAGCTGTTCAAACCTTTAGGGAAAATAGAAGTTTGAAACACTGCACAGGACCAAGGGACCAGAATAGCTGGTGTGAATTATTTAGTTTGATCATTCCCCCCCCCAGCCCCCACCCCCCCTCAGGAGTTTCATTTTTTGAGCTGTTTAGGACTTTCTGATTTTAGGGAACAGTGTATTTTTTGTGCACAATGTGGGAGATACTGAACTAAAGTAAGTGGCATATCCTTGTACCATGTTGAACTAGAATTTTGCCCCTCCATAAACAAGTGCACAAAACCCACTGGTAAATGGGCACTTAGAGCTTGCATATCAGCACCACTAGTTTCAAATGGGAGTTATTATGCTGTTTTTCAGTTAGCTGTATGTTTGAAATAAAGTCTTGTTCTTCCTAGTGTGTGTGTAAAAGTGAGTGAGACAGTGAAAATATGTTGGATTACAAATCCACATCCAGAGTTTCTCTTCTGAGCTGTGCTAGCAAATAAGACATCTTTACTTCTTCCATCTAAAAAAATAATGTGGATTGGATCCAAAGAATGACTATATGGGGGTGTTTAAAGCTGTAAATTAACACCAGTTTAGAAAGATAGGTACCTTCTAAACTTTCATCCAATATTTTAATGCCAACCACAAATATTTCAGACATAAACCTATGTTTAATGGCTCTCTGTTTAGGTGCAACAAAGTCTAAAATGCAGATGCCTGGTCTCAGTGGGCCAGTCTGGACTGTCTGAGCCAATCACTTGGATTCCCGGTGCATTTAGCAGATAGAGCAGGACTGCCCTGAAAGGTAATCCAAGAAGTTTGTGCTGAGCAGACAGCCGCCTAGTATCAGTCCTTAGTTTGCATGCACATCAGAGAGTGCAAAATCACCACTGTGTCATAGTTTGCGAATAAACAGACATAGCATTGGACGCAGCTCAAGACCCTCTCCTATGAAGGCAGGCTGAGAGAGTTGGGGTTTTTCAGTCTGGAGAAGAGAAGGATCTGTGGTGACCTTATAGGATCTTCCAGTATCTAAAGATGCCTTACAATAGAGCTGGAGAGTGACTTTTTAAAAGGGCATGTAGTGATAGGACCAGGAGGAATGGCTTTAAGCTGAATAAAGTTACATTTAGGTTAGATATTAGGAAGAAATTCTTTACTGTGAGGACCAGAGAAATTGTGTATGCCCCATCCCTGAAAGTATCCAAGACCAAGTTGGCTGGGGCTGGGAACAACCTGGCCTGGTGGAAGGTGGTTTGGAAATAGATGACCTTTAAGCTGACTTCCAGAACACGTCAAATCTTGGCTTTCATTTAGGGCATATGTGTCACAGGCAGAGTACAATTGACTCTGCATGAATAACTACATGTAGGTGCCTAGAAAAGTCTCATGCCACTTTTCAGGATTTAAGGCTTATGTGATGTCAGCAGGTCAGCTTCCTGCATCACTCTGTTGGACATAGCAAAATGTATCACATTTGGATTTTGTCAGTCAGCTTTTTCCAAAGTTTTTGCTTGGAATGCTTCTGTAATGGAAAATTAATAAGAGCTCTTGACCCTTTCCTAAGATTTTCTGTTCCAGATAGAAAAATTTTTGATTAAATAAGACCAACTCAATCAGATTTTGACACAAGTACCCCAACTGCATGTTAGCACTTTAATTATGGAGTAAGTCCCTTGGCATTATGTTTATATTTTCAATATTTTCAGCAGCACAGGCAAGACCACTTATCCTACTGTTATGTTTGCATCATTGACAGAATATAAGTGTCTTTCTGATGTGATTGAGATCTGATTTGTGCCAGATGTGATTTCATATAAAGCGTTCCTACAGAATCACATCTGCCAGTATATTTTATAGTTACACAATTTCTGACTATTTATGCCGACAAAAAACACTTCATAACGTAACTTTCAGGCAATTTGCAAGCTTAAAAAAATTATCTTCTAGGATAAGCACGTAAGTGAATCATTTATACACAGTTAAAAACAGTCTTTCTGGCAGCAGATATGATTTAAGAAGTTCAAGTAGAAGTAGAAGTTCAGAAACATTAGTGAGGAAAGACAGTTTTTTCTGTAACTGTGATCCCACCATGATACAAAAGTGCTCTTCTAGGACAGCTTGCAATATAAACCCACAGGTTTTTTGACTTTTATCTTCATAAATTTCCTCTCCTGTTTTCATTACTTTTGAAAACTAAATGAGGAAAAAAAAAAGGGAAAAAAAAAACGAAACAAAAAGAGTTGCTTGATCAACATGATGATCCCTGTTAATTTAAATTGCTGACACTTCTGCTTTTCCTGTGTAAGTGTAAATCCTATCCTGGCTTCATTAAGAGTGAAATTTAATTTCCTATTTGGAAAAATCCATTCTTTATAAAACTATATTTGCCAGCTATACTCTAAATATTTGGTTTACTTTGAAGATTACACTAGTGTAAAAGATACACAAGAAAGGCATTGACCTCATGGAACAAGTCCAGAGGAGAACCATTAAGTTGATCAGAGGGCTGGAGCACCTCTCCTATGAAGGCAAGCTGAGAGTTGAGGCAGTTCAGCCTGAAAAACAGAAGGCATTGGGGAGATCTTATAGCATCTTCCAGTATCTAAAGTGGGGTTAGAGGAAAGCTAGAGAGGCACTTTTTAGAAGGGCATGTAATGATAGCTTAAGGGGAAATGGCCTTAAACTGAAGAAGGGTAGATTTAGATTAAGTACTAGGATGAAATTCTTTACTGTAAGGTTGGTGACACATCGGAACAGGTTGCTGAGAGAAGTTTTGAACTCACGTATCCATGGAAGTATTCAAGACCAGGCTGGATGGAGTTCTGAGTAACCTGGTCTAGTGAAAGGTGCCCTGCCTATGACAGGGGATTTGGAACTAGATAGTCTTCCAACTATAAACATTCTATGATATTCTATGATTCCATTCTATATAATATTCCATGTACCTAGGCTGGATAATTTCATTAAAGGCAATAAATACTTCAAACCAATGTGAGCTGGTAAGAGGTGTAGAGATGGCTACACTCTTGGCTGACACAAATCAGAGTGTATCCAATGACATCAGTGTAGTTTGGTTGATTTTTTTTTTTTTTAATGTTCCCCACTAATCCCCAGCACAAGCATTTACAAAAGCACATCTTTTTCTGATTTTATATCTCCTTACACCATGGAGTGTCTATACTTGGTCTCTCCTTCATTGAAATGACAGATACCCAGGAAAGGTCTTTTGCTATTAATTTTCCAGAAGTTAATGTCTGCTAAGATATATAGTTCCTGTCCAACTGTTCCCTTTCAGCAATAGATCGAAAAGTGTATTTATTACAATGAACTCTAGAGAAGCCTCAGTTAAATTTTAGCATAAGCATGATTATGTTAGCTAAACACAACAATGAAGTTAAAAAATGCAATGGGCTTCTACAATATACCCTACAGGATTAGATTTGCAGCTGAGACTGGTGAAAACACATTTGAAGTCTAATTATATGAGTTGCTAGGTTGATGTAGGTGACACCAGAATAACACTGCAATTTCACCTGACAAAAGTGTCACAAAATAATGATAGTTGAGTGTTCTGGGTTTATATTTGCCACTTTAGTCTCAACAACCTATGAAAAGCTGTTGTGTCAATAATGGAAGACAATTACTTTATCTGCCTCTGAAGTTATTAATCTTTGCTGCAATATGCTTAGTTAAATCAGTCAACACAATCTTTTCACTGAAAGAATTTTTGTTGCCAAATAAAATCTGGTAATGCACATTGGCAAATCATTTTTCCATTTAAGATAATGCAATTAAAGTCGATTTCCCATTAAACTATCCTCCTTTTCAAAAATCAGCAAGAAAAGCCCTTCAGGTTCAAACTTTAATTATTTAAATGCTTATACAGCTTGTGAGGTCTGGATGAGCAAATAAATTGAGAGAATGCTGAGCCCAGGCATTTCATCTTAAGCATTTAGAATAGCTACTAGTTAAACCTTGAAAGAACTTCTAAAAAAGGTAAGTAATGCCAGAGGGAGGTGTCAGAAACAAGGAATCATCATCTAATCTTATTACTTATATATTTAATTTGTCCAAAACTATGGGGAAAAGGTAATTGCTTTCACATTTGAGATTGTTTATTCTGTAAAGTAATAAGGAATTCTGTAAGATAATCAGGAGCAAGTTTATGCTGATGTTAATCCAGGCAAGTTTCATAATGGCTATGAGGTTTTTGGCCAGTTTTAGTGCATCAACATTGGCTTTATGAGTGCTAATCAACACATGTGCAAATCAGCACCTGAAAGCACAAATTCTTAAATGCAGTTAGTGAAGGTAACTCCTCTGAAAAATGAAGACTTCATTCTGAAATCTGGCCTCAGTGTTAAAGTTATTCCTAGATCTGGATCCAAGTATATGATTGTGTATTCTTTGCCTCTTTTCTAGTTACTGTTAAGTCTAGTTGTCTTTTTGTCCCTATTGCTTTGCTCTCCACTGTAGGCATTCCCTAAGCCTACCTTAGGGCTGCTTCAGTTTGAAACAGGTAATTTAGGTGTTCAGCAAGTCTCCACACATCTCTTAAACTGATTCCTGAGCAGATAGTCTCCAGAGTTAAAAAGGTTTCTCGCCTTGTGAGCAGTCCATCATATTTTCACTGTGATAGGACTTATTAAAGAGCTAAAGAAAGGAATTTTAACTTTCCTCTCACAGGAGCCATAGGTGGAAAAATATGATAGTGTAATATGCAGAGGAATTCAGATAATTTTTGGTAAGAGGGGAATTCCCTGAATTTTGCTCTTATCACCTAGGAATCAGTCAGGTCTAAAACACAGCTGTACCACATACACATTGTGTGTTAGTGCTTTACTGAGAGCATGACACTTGGCTAGGTGTTCAAAATGGGATCCCAGCTCTGGAAAGGTACCTTGGCCCAGCCTGGCACTCAAGATGGAGGGAGGCATGCTGGACTTCAAAATGCCTCTGTGGAGACAGACAGTTTTGGATCCGATGGAGGGATTTGCAATTAACTGACCTGGGGACTGCCTGTCATTGGACGTCTTCACATATTCTTCAGACTTTTGTGCAACTGTGATTTGACCTATCAGTAGTTTTTTCCTTTTTAGCTGCCATCCATGTTTAAACACAGAATTAAAAGAGACATTTGGGTAGTGAAAGTTAAACAGAGGGGGGAAAAAACAAACAAAACAATCAAGTCAGAGCTAACTGATCAAACTGCTATCTGAAGGTACAAAACTGTGTCCAGATATGCTTTGCAGACTGGCACAGGACAGGGCTCAAATTGGCAGAGCATCTGGGCACCCCGTATTTCTCTTGTTATGCTGAGGCACCATGGGTACCTGCTGTGTTTGTTAGGGCTTTCTGTGCCGTGTTCTTGCTTTGATTATACCATGCCACAGATGCTGAAGCAGCATTATAAATAATACATTATAATAAAGTCACAGGAATGAAGGTACAGAATTAGTATCCTTGCATGTAATCTGGGTAAACTAATGGGGATTGTGTAGGAAATTATGGATACCAAATTTTAGTAGTGCAGACAGACAGAGTAAATTACCCAGGAGATTATCCTAGCTCTGCTCTCTAATATCTAAATTGTCAGCAGAAACAAAATAAACTCTGATCCAACACATGAAAACATAGTTCATCATATTCAATGTTTGAAAAGCAATTGACTGAAGTCTGCTATCAGTTACAGTGGCAGAGTGTGTGGGGAAGGGGAAGGGAAGTGCTGAACATCTCTGACTTTGCTCACGTGGAAAACCTCTGCAGGAAGGCTATTAGTGCTTATTTCCAAAAAATGTTCCAGCCTCTCCCCATTTTTTACTTGGTGACAGTTTGCAACACATTCCCCTGTGCAAAGACTTTACACTTTAAAAATGACACCTTAATATAAAAGTAGTTTTGTTTCTCTGTTCCTAATTGGCTAAGCAAAAAGAAAAAGAAAAAAAGCAAGCTTACAGTGAAAAGTGGGCTGCTATCTTCAGATCTCCAACAATTACTGATGTTGAACTCGACACTGTGTCACAAGCGTTGTAACACAAGGCAAAGAAGAGCAAACCATCCACCTATATTTACAAGAAGTTCTATCTGTCACCAGTCTGGTTGGTCCCCTTTACACCTACACACTTTCATTTGTAAACTTACTGCGGTTTTGTATGCATGAAAAAGGTTTTTAGTGAAATTCTGACAGCACTAGTATCAATGAAAATATCATATTTTATTTTAATGGAACAAGGATTTAATCTCTTGTATCCTAAGGTGCTTTTTCTCGGGAAGCCAGAAGTAGCTTCCTGAACTGACTCCTTTCTCCTTTACAGGGGCACCATTTCACAGAGAAAGCAGCCTTTTGCTGCCAGTTTTCCTTTGTGTTTTGCTGTTAAAGAATAGCTAGACAAATATGTTCTATAATTACAGTCCAGAAAATTGTTTTTAAAAGCAAGAATTACTAATTAGTACCAGCTGAAATTAATAACAGAACAACTTTCTTAAACATTACTGTGAAAATTTCAGTAAAGCTTGTGGTCTACTTGTTGATAAATTGGTAGTGCAAATAATTAACATAAGCCCCTACACAGCTGTTAAACTGTTAAATTGTATGTAATGAAGTCACTGACAGATTGAACTTTGTCCATCTGTTAAGAGGATTCTATATCCCTATAGAAAAAGTGACAATGCAATTGAACCACACTATTAGGCAATACTTGCCCTAAAAAATTAGCAACAAGATGTTTAATCAGTGTCAAAACAGATGTCCATCAGATTATAAATTCAGGTGCTATATTTCCAGATATATGAAGGTCTGGATAAAAGTTACGGTGAGAAGAGATCTAGTGAGAAGGAAATTGATTCACTTATTGCAAATATTTTGATTTATGCCTATAAAATAATGTTAAATTTCATGCATGCATTTCTTTTTCTCTCTACTCTGATAAAAAGGGAAAGGAGGCCAAGTAGATAGTTGAAGTTTAAAGAGGATTTGAGAAATCAGCAGATGTTAATGTTTGAAATGTTTCTATACCCTTAACTGTGCCCCAACTTTAGTTACCATCTTCAATCCCACCAGATGCCATAATGGCCATCACTATGATCTGTTTGCATGAACCAACATTTTTACTGAAGTTGTAGCCCAGTATATGTAGCAAAATAAGCCATGCTTTGATAGGTATATTTCACAGAATCAGAGAATATGCTGAGTTTGAAAGGACCCACAAGGATCATCAAGTTCAACTCTTATCCCTGCATAAGACCATCCCCAAGAGTCACATCAGGTACCTACATTATACATGAGAGTATCATCCAAACCCTTCCTGAACTCTGTTAAGCTTGGTGCTGTGACCATGTTATGGCATGCAAACACACAGAGTAAACATGGAGTATTAATGAGTTTGTGTATGGGACCTTCATTTGGGTGAAAGTGCTCTCAAGAGCCCCTTCTTCCCTGGTATTTCCCCAGTCCCTGATTCCAAGCCTTGTAAAAGCTCCCATCCACAATGATGTGTTGCCCTCTTTTTTCCTGTCCTAATCTGTGTCTGATGCAGGTTAATCTGGCATTTCTCTTTTGGGAATTTATAATGATGTTTATGCATCCTAAACCAGGAATTATACATGTGAAAGCCTACTAATGTGAAAATGAAAACTTAAAAAAGTTCTAAATGAAGAAAACATATATGATATTCTCCAAATCTGCTTCTTCTGCTTTAATTCTGTGTGAAAGGTTGTATTTCTTTCTAAGAAATAACTTCCATGGCAGCTGTAATGGACTATGGTTAAAAGATTAGACTCCATTCCTGAAAATTTATCATAGCTACTGATTTGTGTGCCCTACCTCTCAGCCTGGGTGCACCAAGGTACATGAAGAGACATCTTTGCTTAGCCTCCAGTGAAATTACATATTAATTTAAAACATGTAACCATGGAAAAATAGTGTTCAATTACCATTAAAATTTAATATACTTGCATAAGCATTTCATAGCAGTGTCAGGCTGAGGATACAGAAGTGCAGAGATAAATATTCAAATATGAAAACCAATTATTGTTCTTTTCTCTCTTGAGCAGAAATGAATATTTAACCTCAAGGTTGGAGGCTTATTATAACTTTATATTAATATTTTCATTGCTCTGCATTAAAGTATATATAAGAACATATGTCTATACATGTAAAATGCATTGTGTGCAAGTATTTAAAGAGCATTAGGTGTGGAATTGAGGTTTAAAACAGTCTTAAGCCACTCAAAAGTCTCCCTTGTCATTGTTTTTTAGGAGGTCTTTGAGATCTCAGTAATCTAGGTGCTCTGAATTTTTTTACGTGACATTGAAACTACTTTATTTCAATAGGATTTAATCAAGTGAGTTTTTGAGATCTCAATGGAATTTCTGGAGAAAGAGGAGACAGGCAGTGTATTCTCACCAATAACTTGGAAATGACACAATGTAGGAGACCCATATTCATGTTCTGTGTCCTAGCCTTCACACAGCTAAAAAAGGCATTGATAACTCTCTGGCCCTAGTATTTTGGTTTTGGAGATAATTTCATTTTGGATCTATGATTTTTAAGGTTTCTATTTTACTTTGGACAGGAAAGAAAACAAAACCTGTGAAGTGTGGAACCACTCTCTTCCTACTCCTCTGTCTTCCCTAACTGTATCTTTTGGTAGGGAGAAAACAAACAGCAGCCCACCTTCACAACCTCCCTGAAATACAACTATGGATCAGTGTTTTACTCTTCCCAATCAAGAAACATTTTGCCCATGGTTAGGGAGCTAGGGAGGAGTTCCCTCTGGGAGATTAAGGCGTACAAGAAACTGCATAGAACAATGAGTGGACAGACAAGAGGATCATGTGATGTATGAGAGTAGGCTTTCCTTGGGGAAAAGCACAATCACAAGGTTCCCCATTCCTGTTCCATAAATGCACACATCTGAATCTGTACATGCTGCCTGCTCTTACACCAAATCACTTGGACTAGATGATCTTGGAGGTCTTTTCCAAACTCATTGATTCTGTGATTCTGTGCACTGTTCAGCTTATCCACTGCCAAATTTCAGCTGTTATCTGACTCTCTACCAGCAGCAAGGCTGTGTGTCTGAATAATAATGTTGAATGTCCATAGCTGGGAACTGTGTTCTAGAAAACCCCCAGATGTGTCACTGCTTCATCAAAACTGGAATTTCCAGCAGGATTTTGCCTGCAAAAAGAAGGACTACATATGTCTCTCTTAGGTGTAGCTGCACCAACAGATCAGGGAGATTTTTCTTTGAAGATTTGATTGCTTTAAAGAACAACATGCACTGTGTACATAATATTAATGAATAAATATTATTTAATCAGATATTTTCTTCAGAAAGCAAATATGTGACTTCTGTTTTAATAGGAAAACAAGTCTGTGTGTAGAATGTATAAGTCTTTATTACTGACAAATACAAATACACTGAACCTCCAACCTTTTGTGATAAATACACAGGACCACATGGTTGCAAGACAGTTCCATTTTCATCTTTGACATGGATCTTCAGTGGCAAAAGTCAGAAGTAATCCAAGAGAGATAAAGTCACAAATACAGATACAGAATTCTGGATTTCTTCTGTGAGTTTGCCCACTCAGGTATACTTCAAGTTAGAAAATATTTTCATTTATATTGCCTCGATTCCTGTTCTCTTAATGAAAAACAAACAAACAAACCAAAACAGACAAAAAACCCACAACACCCACAATAAAACAAAACACCAAAAGCCTCCCAAAACAACCTCTGAAGCAACTGCTAATATTTTTTCTGCAGAATCACTGCACACAGGAATTCTAAATCTCTATTCTAAATCTACTCTTTGTTATCTAATAATGCTTTAATGCTCTGTTGTACCTTCATCTGCATCTGCATGAGTAACTTGCCTTTAACTCAGGAAATCTGAAGGTCTCAGTCTGAGTTCAGAGGTGCACACTCTGCTAATCAATGCAGAAAGATCCATGATTGAACCAGGAAATTTCAGTTTCAAGGTACTTGTAAATCACTTTAAAATGACTCCAGGTAAATACAACAAACAGGCATGTTTCTAGTAAATTTTTTGTCAATTTTTACTCCTTATTCACAACCAAAGAGTATTTCACCTATCTTATAAATTGTTCAGGAAAAAAACCAAACTAAAAGAACCCCAAAAAATGCCACAACACCAACTCCTCCATTGTGATTCGCCTTGCCCTTCCCTTTCCTCTCCTCTCAAAGAATACATTTTCCTATATGTACTGGTTGAAGGCCCAAGGGACTCTTCACCAGCACTCTTCTCCATGAGATGCAAAGTGTTCAGAGTGGGGACTGAGATGTGTGCCTACCTGACATAATTAAAATGGAGTAATTTACTCAGCTTTTTCTCAAGGTAATGTTGCAGTATGAAACCACCATAAGACCACAGCTTTGACATTCAAAAAGATACCACTGAACCAGTGAATTTTAATCTTTAGTTTGTCAAAAAAAAAAAAAAAGAAAAAAAATCCAGTGAAATTGTAGGCTCCTCTACAGTAAATTTAATCTCAGTGACATGGGCTTCTTTTATTTCATTGTTTGTTAAAAGTAGCTCATTAAGTTTCTGTGGCCGAAGAATATGGTTTAGAAATAAAAAGCATGATTGTAAACCAAACATTGGATCTCAGCTCTTAAAGGTTATATGGAAACTACTTTCTATACTACTTACTTTCTGACTGAGATAGTATTTTCATTTCAGCTTTCGCTTGCACTTTTTTTTTTTTTTTTTAAAACAAGTCATTAACAGTCTCTGTTTCCTGTACCCCCTTTCTTTCATTGTTTCCAACTGGTTGCCTGGAAATGCCTGCACATCACAAATATTTTTCGTACCCCTCTTCAATCTAAATGTCTGTAAGGAAGGAAAATTACTAGTCTGCAGGTGTCAGTCCTCTGCTGTCTTACCTGATAGGTGTGGTCAGACTTCAACATCTTGTGAAAAGTCAAATGCTTCCCAAGTGAGCCTTGTCACAGTGACTTCAGTGAATGCAACACAGAAATGCAAGCTGTGAAATTTCTCCCTTAGCCCTGGAGGAGAGGGACCCTTTCACATCCCACAGGAGAATCTCAGAATTTACTAGGCTCTCTGGCACACATGCAGTGCCCAAGACAGGGTGCTGAAATACAGTGAAATGTAAAGAACAGTAGGAAACAGTGGCTAAATCTGAGAGTGGCGTGAAAAAGTGTAATAGCAGAGCAGTGCTTATTTCTACTGGTTATAAAAAGCATGTAGAAATCACAGTGTTGCTGCATCCAAGGAATGATAAAATAGAGGATTCAGATGAAATATATAGACACAAAGCAAAGTCAGGGCAGAGCAAAAAAAAACCAAGGTTCTTATTTGAAGGCTAGATTCAGGACAAAGAGTGTTATGCAGGCTGGAAATTATAAGGAAATTTCTTTAGGTCGAGATGCATCAGGGAGTCATGCAAGCTGCTCCTCTTTACCTGAAGGATTTCCACAAGGAGCACAGGATCTCCAGGGCATATAGGGTTTAGATTCCTCACTGGACTTGTGATGCGAAGACTTCAGAAAATTTGTACCAGTCTAGCACCTCATCAAAACACCAAAAAAATCCTGATAATTTTTGTCCTGTTTATGATCACGTGTAGTGTATTAAATTTTCATTGGAAAGCTGGCATTTTTTCATTTTGGGGCTTCTCATAGTTTTCCAATGAATAACACAATGATATGCATAAATGATGAAACAGTGGAAACTTCACAGAAAGTTCAGTGAGTTATCTATTTTCGTCTGGGAAAATTGCTGTCAGTTCATATTGGAGCTCTGCAGGTTTAAAATGCATCATTCATCACGGGCGAGATACTCATCTTGCTTTCCCTGTGTGTCTGTTCAGAGCTGTTCCTTTAACTGAGGAGAAACCACTGTGACACTGCAGTAGTGGAAGAAAATTCAGATGAAAATATCCTCAAGAGTTTGTAGAAATCTGTATTTGCCTGTCTGTGCATGAACAAAAGTCTGATCCTTCAGTTTATTTTTGGTTTGGTTTGGTTTGGTTTATTTCTTTCCAAAATGCAATGCAATAAAGCCCTAACCAGTTTTCCATTCCTTCACTGTGTGTTTGGAAAGTCTAAGGTATTCCTTTTGGCAGTGAATTCCTCTTTACATGTCTAATCCTACATATAGCCACTAAAGAAAAAATTTAATCTGGTAATTTTGAGACTAAAGATCTAAATAATTTTTTAGTATGTTAGTCACTTACTTAATAGTAGGAAATAATTCTGAACTTCCTCCTTTCCTAGGCTGCAAAACTGAGATGGTTAGTGTGTTTTTCTTGTTCCATACCTTTTTGAAGAAGGATCAATTCCTGGCTAACAAAGGAAAGAAAACAAATGAACAAAAACATTAGAAGAGGGTGGTGTCACTTAAAAATCTACCCAGGGTGATTAAGAAAGGTCGGAAAACTTTTGGAAAAATTCTGGTCAAAATCAAAGAAATATGACTGATACAAAAGACTGACATGAAAAACCTTTGGCTAATGTTCAGTCACCATACTTTACTGAATTAATTAAATAGTTTAAAGGCAGTCTGGCATGGACCAAGGTTGGTTAATGCAGGAAACATCAGCAAGGACTTAGTTCCAATGAGCTATGATATATCCTAGAGCTGCTTTTTATGAAAGCTGGAGAGCTTTCATTGGAAGCATGTCTGCTTTCCCATTTGCCATGAACAAGACTTATATTGAAGAGAGATACAACATAGTGCTTGACACTACTGACATTCAGATGCACTGACCACATTCAGGATGTATTCAGAAAGACTTCCCAGGCAAGTCTTAGATGAGGATATTTAAATTACGTCTTTATTGCTGTAGCTTCAAAGCCAAATAAGAGTTGGACTTTGCCATTGCTTTTAAGTTACATCAAACAGATGAAATTTTATTTCTTTTTCCTAGTCATCCTATGCCAGCTATTTTTCAGGAACTGATTTTTCTGGGTCAAACAGATCTTCAGTTCCACCAAGCCCTGACAAGCAATTCAATGCTGTCTAGAAGATGAAGAAATATAGGTTATTGCCTTGTCTCTTTGAGATGTCTGAGAAGGAACACACCAACAAGTTCCTGAGAAGAGATGGGAGAGAGAAGGTTCACCAAGCTCAGTTGTCATGATGATAAGTTTTTCATTATGCTTGAACTGTACAAACAGGGCTTGGAACAACAGTACTGTGAAGGCTTGAAAACAGGTGCTTCACAGGGATTTCTTGTTTTAGGGCCCATGTTTTACAGCCAATTTTTTTTTAATTAATTAGTCAGTGATTTAGATGTAGCTCTTTGAGCCAGAGGTCAAACTTGCACTGATTTCAGACCTTTCATATTCACACCTGACACGTCATAACCTCGAGACAAGTTATCTGTTTCAGATAAGCATCCAAACATTTGTCTACTTCTGTATATCAAAACTTAACTCTGGGCCTTTTGAAGTTCACTCAGCACTACTACAATATCTAATTCATTCATGAATATTCATACAAGGTAATTGTGATTCTACTGTGTCACTGCTACATAATTGAAGGCTCTTCAGCAACACCTGTGAAACCTGTCTGACTTTTAAACTAAGCAAAACTATATTTTTTCATGTTTATATTTTGTTATAAGACAAATACCACACTGGGAACATGGTCAAACAGATGAGTTTGACAGTTGCACTCTAAAAAAAATGAGGAAAACATAAAAACATTCTGCAGGGAAAGGTAAATTAGAAAGATTGCTTCATTAGAAGACACATAAGCTTTTGTGACTCACCTGTTGGCAGTAGCTCTTTTTACTAAATAGACCTGAGTGATCAGAGGATTCTAATTCAGGAAGCAGGAAATGCTAAAATATGTACTAGAGAAAAAGAAAAAAAAAAAAAAAGGAAAAGAAAAAAGCAAATTTGAAATAGAAGGTTTTATAAAAAATTAGGCAGAAATCATTTCACTGTTCTGAGTTCTTCCAATTGTCCCAGTGAGAGAGAAAATAGGGTCTGCCCTTTGCAGAACTTGTTCTCAATCCACAGATTTCCTGAATTTGGAGACAAAAATGTGATGACAGACTGATGAAGGACATGAGAAGTGTTAATGCAGACCCTCTCCATCTTCAAGCATCTACACTCTCATAGACTCCTTCCACGTCTTTCCTTGTCCTCACCTGGATAAAGTCCTTCAGAAGGATTCTGTCCTGATAGATACTCTGTCAAAGGGGCTCAGGCAGGCTCTCACTTGTCTCAGACCCTTGAGTATGTTTGGTGAAATGGTGCTTTTGATGAAGCTTATCCTCTCTTTTCCTGCAGTTTGCTCCTCTCAGAGGTAGCAACTCAAATTCCTGCATTGGGTGGGCCAATTGCCAAGCTTTGGGCTGGGCTTCTTCCCTTCCAGGCCTATTGCATCCATTTCTCCCTTAAGGACAAGAAAATCATGCCTTGGCTCACTTTTTCCTGTTTTCGAAATACATTTCTTTCTGGATGTCAGAAGCTGTCTCCTGATTGCCACCAGTACCACTATTTCTATATTTCTGAAATTGGTCTGCAATATCTCTGTCCTCATTACCAGCCAACCCTTTGGTCTTGGTTTGAAGCCATCATGGAGTCTGCTTATAACTGTCTGGTTAGCTAGAGCTCTGGGAGTTAAGGAGGCCATTTAGCAATCTTTCCAAATGGCCACGCTGTGGGACTTTTCTTGGCTTCACTTTCTGTTAGTCTTATTTTCTCTCTCTGTAAACCACAAACCTGAAATTTAATGAATTTTTACAATATCACTTACAGAAAACTTGCAGAGAACTACACCAATTCAAGACAAGACACATACATTCTTCAGGACTAAAGGGAAATAGTTAGATGCATGAAAAGTTCCCATGCAGGGGTGGTAATGTTTTTGGCTGGAAGACCTGAAAATCTACTGTGCCCCTTCAATTTACAATATATGAAATGGTGTTTTGGAAAACTGTCTGTAGTGAAAGTTAGGGAAAGATAATTAGAGTGATACTTACTGTAATTTCTGAGGAACGTTTGTGGAACAGAGGTAAACAACATCACCTTGAATACAGAAGACCTGTGTAAAGTTATTTTAGGTGCTTTTTCACTGGGCATGGGGAAGAAGTAGAGTGAAAGAAAAATGAAAAATGCTTTGAAACTACTGAAAATGGGCAGAAGGTTATTATTAGGCTGGCATTTTCACATGCTCTGTAGAGTCCACATGCCAAGTCTATCTTCATGTTTTGGGACTTTAAGCTCAAAAAAATTAAGCTTTAAGCTCTGTGGAAACACTTTTCTTCAATGTTCTTATGTTGCCTCAGTACAGAGTCTTAAACAATAGAGTTTTCCAGATCTCCCAAGATGCAGAGTGAGAACATTAGCTTTAAAAAGGGTAAAGTCTATGGTCCTTCTATCCGCAGGCATTTGTGGTTAGCCTGATGTCATGTCTCTATCTGAAGTGTCTTCCTGCCATGAATATTAGCACAGACGGAAGTAACAACCACACAGATGACCTTTTTGCAAAGAAATCCAATCCACTATGGCTCTGTATGGAGGAACAGGGAAAAAGCCTTTCTTAGGCTTGGCAGAACACACACACACATATTCTGGACACAGACTCTTCAGACTACTAGTTCTCCTTGCATTGGGAACTCCTCTCAGGCCAAAAACCTGAAAAATCGGCACAGGACATTATGGTGGGCTGAAGGAACAATAGCTGTTCCTAAATTCCTGATTGGAATAACTAGGATAATGCTTTCTATCCCTTTCTTGCAATCTTGTCTGAAATGGGAATCATGAAGGTAATTTCATTAATATTTCACAATTCAGTAATATTTCAGGCAATGTCACATAAGAATAAAGCAGATATGCACTCCTGAGCTACTTAAGTGACATCTCTCTAACATGCTTCACAAGCAAGATGTGGATTCATCTTTTATATGATTAGATAATGGGATTCTTTTTCCCCCTTGATGTCTAGCAGCTTCTTGCTCCCTTTTTAAGTCCTGGATGCATTATGTATAGCTTCTTTACTTAGTTCATTGGTGAGTTATGAATTGCTTCCTAGTCTGCCATCAAATATGAGTCACAGACCAAGTCAGCCTTAGACAACCTGCAGAGCTTGAAGTATATAGTCCAGCTTGAAGCCAATGGGGAATATTTCTGTTCACTTCAGTAAAACCTTCATGGGGTTTTTTTCTCCTCTTTTTTTTTTTTTTTTCTTCTCCTCCACAAACATCCAAAACTTTAAGAAAAATTAATGTATCCCTGGCAAGCCTATATTAAACCTTTCAGTCTTGTGTAGATTTTCCAACATATTCAGGAGAAGGAAATACTTCCACAGTGCAAGTGGTGTTTTCAGTTGTAATAGGTGAAATATTAGCACTATTATAGTATTCTTTCAGCACTCATGTATCTAACAGGACTCTATGGATAAAAGCATTTTTTTCCTTGAGTATTTATTTTTCCATCTGAAATAGCAAGCAGGTGTTAAAAAAGGAGAAAATTTGTTTCAACTGTACTTTTTTGTATTTCAAATGGAGCAATTGAGTAGACCAACATGAACATGGCGAATTTAATACTGCATGATACAGATATGGCAAATAAACATTGTTTTTACATGCAGACACGCCCATACAAACCTTGCTGCAATGTAGTCTGGTAGAATTCTGCCAGCTGCAGCTCATGATAATGCATCAGTATCCCACGGACTTAGTCCAATGGCGTACCTCTCTAAGATTTTGTCTTTTCCTAATGTAGAATGGAATTTATTTTTGATTCAGTCAGAATCATGAAAACTGGCTAAGCAGACCTGATTGTTTAGTGAGTCATTTCATTTTGTGCAGTTCTTGTCTTTTATTACACCTGATTGAATCAATTTTAACATCCCTGACTACTTTCCATATACTGTCTAGCTGAATTTTGGCTTAATTCTCAGTTTTCTTTGAAGGTACGTGCACAGAGCAGTTATATTGGGCTTTTATAGGAGAAAAGTGACAATTACAGTTTGGTTTGTCACTAAATACATTCAGGTAAGTTCTCTCTAATTTCAAGATTTTTTTTGGAGTCAGATTCATTCAGTCTATGTAATACCAGTGTTACTACAACACACATATTACTAGTCTAAACATGAATATTTAGTTTTTGAGCATTACCTTTTCAAGGTCAGTATGGGTTAGCTGGACATTATACAGAGCCAAACACATTTCTTTTGCATTTTTACTGTATGCTGAAGCAAAGGCTGAACATCTCAGATTACTAGGAGATAAAACATTTACAAAGAACCCTAAATAAGTGAATAAACCTGTCTTTTTCAAAATACACATGCTGTATCTCAGTCCAAATCCAGAGCTTTAGACAGACTAATTTTGAAAATTATGTATAAGCTGACACAGGGTATTCTCATCAAATGAAGTCATATGCTATATCCTCCTGCAAAAAAAAAATAAAAAAATAGACTTTTCAACTAACTGGAATTCTTTGGTTGAAAAAAAAATAAATTCTGTAATCTATAGTACTTAAGCCAGTGCTTTATGTAAATAAAAATAAAGTCATAGAACTATATCAGGTGATATATGTGAGTCAGCACAGACAGGCAACCTCTTCACAAAGAGTGAATTTATTTCCATTATTTCCCTAGTGATGGGATCCCTGAAGTAGCACCTGGACAGAAGTATACAAGTAAAAATTCAGATACCATTAAGCTCAGTTCATGCTAAAGGATCACTGGCCTGATGACCACACGAGTTTATCAAGGATTATTTCCAGTTGCAAGGTCACTTGAGCATATTTATGATGCTCCTTGCCAGTCTTCTGCTTTTAAACCATTCCTCCCAGCATTCCTCCGAATCCTCAACAAAGTGGGTGGTTATAGAGGTTAAGATTCTAGCACATCCATTACAGGCTGCATTATGACACCATCACAAATTGTCACATAGCATCACTAAAATAAAGAAAAAGATAAAGGATTGGTTGGGGTTTATTTATTTACTTATTTTTGTATTTCTCTTCCCTTCCATTTTGGTGAAAATTGCAATATCTTGTTTCATCAGTAACTAGATTTAGTCTTATCCTTCACCTATCATTACACTGAGCACAGAAATGTAAAAGGAGCGACAGATTCATTGGGTGTTGAAATTCTCTGAGTAGCAGCAGGCAAGCAGAGGATTTTATATTGTTGTCTATGGTTTATGTTGATCCCTGGATTAAATACTGTGCCTTTGGCAAAAAAGAGTATTTTCATCTCTGTCACATGGAACTGCTTTTATTTTACAACCATCATCTCATATCCATGCATACTTTCCTTCCTTTTGCAAGAATATTAAAAACCCATAGTCTATGATGCCATTTTGTCAGTTTTGTTTTAATTTAATGGCATTCCAAGCTGAGATTCACTCTGCATAGAACTGTCTTGAATTCTTTAGTCAATTCTAGTCACTCATCCAACAAAACCAGTTTAAATGGGAGATATGTCTGAGCAGGAACTGAGCAAAATGTGACTGATGAATTAAGTATTGGTCCTGCGGTATGCAGAAAGGTGTTTTCAATTTCTCTGCACAAAGAGTGGAGGTTTATGCAATGAAATCACCCAAATTCTCTGCAATGAGACATTCATCTATGTGTAATATAATGCAAGGAATAAAGTAAACTAACTTCCTGCAGAGAACAACTCCTCCTACTTTCTTTTCTAATAATGTAACCATACACAGTGCCACCAGGCATTCCTTTTGTTACCACCAGCAACTGCATATTTTACCTGGGCAATACATAGGACCATAGAAAAATTTAGTTTGAAAAAGATCTTTAAGGTCATTGAGTCCCCATTATTAACCTAGCACTGCTACTGTCACAAATTGAGTCTAGCAGTGCAATATCTTTATTAGAAACATGTCCCTTGCACAACATGCAGTCTCAAAAGAGAGGGGGGAAACTATTTAGATATAGTAGTGTTTTGAAGTATTTGATTTCATATGTATAGATGAGTTAGTTTAACATTTCCCCAAAAAGGTTTAAACAAAATATTAATTGTTATATGTGGTTTTAAACACAAGGTAGAAAATGGAAAACATTGTATAGACAGTTAGAATTTTGGAAAAAGTTTTCTTAATATGTTCTTAGTTTTTTCCCTGTGAAAACCAGAGTTAGTATCTGCTTGTCTTGCTGGGCAAATTTTATACAATAGTGCCCAAGAGAAATCATAGGCTTACTTCAATGACTCCAGTAAAAATAAATGAAGGAATATATTTAAAGCTCTGTCTCATGAAGTGTCTTTCAGATGGATTAGTGTAAATATCTGGTGGTAGTAGTAGTAAATTTACTTTTCAGGTTTGTAATTATCATCAGAAGCCAAGTGCCACAGTCCTAATTCCTGTATCTTCAACCAGAGCATTATTGCAGCATTCTGGCAGCACTATGACTCCCTAGTTTATATTATATAATAAATAGAGGTGCTGTAAGCTAGGCACATATTCTTTCAGATTCTAAAGAAGAAATGTACAAAGAGTATGAGTTATACTGGCATCAAGAATAGATGAAGGAATTGTTCTGATGGAATTATGACAAGTAACAGGTTATCATGCTAGGACTAACAAAAAGTAATAGAAAATTATCTTTTCAAGTTGTATACCAACCATTTTCTGGACCTGACTGATCAATGTACAAATGTCACAGATAACATAAATTTAAGGGGCATAAGCCCTCTGATGGTGCAAAGAAGTAGGCATAATAGACAACACTCTTTCCTATAGTGACATGCCTCTTCTATAGGCACCTGTTACAATTACAAATACATAAGAAAACATCTTTTCTGTTTTCAGTTTTGATGGCTTTTTTTATATAATCTTCATACTAGGTTCATCCCTGCAAAAGAAAAAATTTCAGCAAAAAATGATAAGCTGAACAGAACAAAATCTCTGAACAAATGAAAATCTTCATTTTTAGAGCAGTTTTTTAGATTTTCAAGGTCTTCAAAAACAGATCTAGGCAAAACATAAAAAATCCTAAAAATGTTGCTGTTTTTAATAATCTTTAAAAAGGGAAGTTTTATGTTTGTTGAAACATTTTCTTCTCTTTTTATGCAATCTTTTTTCAGCTGACTTTTTTCTTTGGAAGCTTTCCAGTCAGACTTCTATTACTATTAAAGGCCTAGTTATGTAGCAATAAACTTACAATATCAGAAGTGGAATAAAGCCTGCAAGAGATGGCTCTCTGAAGAAGATGGAGAAAGCTAACCATAATGCTTTGAGAGCAGGCTTTTACTCAGCTGTTAAATGGATTCTACCCTGTCTGTGTTACCTTCTTGTTCCCAAAACCCCTGGGCACACCCTCATTAGGATGCAAGAATGTACCTGGGCAGGTTATGTGAAAAGCCCCCTCATTGGTCTTTTGTTAACCCCTTCCCTATTTGCTGTTAACCCTCAGTTTTCATTGGTGTGAGTCACTTCCCCTAAAAATCCCTTAAAAAGCCTGACCGTGGGAATAAACCCTCTCTCTGTTTCCTCTCCTGCAGCCGTGTGTGCGTCTCTGTCCTGGGGCATCTTGGAGACCATGTGGCAAGGAGAGGGAGCGATCCAACCACACTGTCGTATAGTTATTTTTAGAATTCAGGTGTGTTCTAAGTAATACTGGCATTTTATTAGAATATTATATTGTATTTTGAAAACATCCTTCATATTTTCCTACAGGTGCTAATAGTGAAAAGGTGAAAGGGGTTTGCAGGAGGAAATAGGCACTCTTTGAAATCATCTTATTTAAATAGTTCCTTGCAAAAAAATTCATTCATGAAGAGATGTTAACAAAATGATGTTAACACTAAAATCTTGAGTATCTGATAACAGTATCCTTGTCTGCTATGTGTGTGATGTTCTTTATTTTTTTACTTTTTATTTTAATGTAAGTAATGTTCAACTGTTCTACTGTTATTCTCACACACACAAACACACATACACACACACACACACACACACACACACACAAATAAATGCACCCCAGTACATGTCCTCTTACAAAGGGAACACTCAGCATGTAAACAGCTACAGGAAAACATTTACTGGAAGTGTCAGAGCTCTGTGACACAGAAGTCTACGTTCCATGTCTAACAAGTACAGGTTTTGTTTGTTGATATGTGTGTTTGCTTTCCACAGAGGAGAAGGAAGAGGAAAGATGCCAAAGGAAATGAAAGAGGGGAAGCAGCTGCAAAGTTATTACAGTTAATTGAAACGCTACAATATTTGTACAAAAGAAAAATCTCAGATACTCAAAAGCTATAAATCAGCATTGTTTTTTTGTCACGTAAATAAATTACACTGATTATAGGTTGTCCGAAAACTTTTGTATTCCATTGTTATAGTGACAACGATGTTCATTTGGGGGTGGGAGTGCACTGTAAGAGATACATCTTTTATCAGACAAAATACCTTAGCAGAACTTCTTTTGGAGGTAGTAAATTTCCCTGGGAACTCAATAGAATCCTGTAAATTGCAGTAGTTCTGTCCTCTGAAGTCCCTGTAGAGGTTATCTTGAACAATTTCACACATCATCGCCAAATGAGAGACATGCCTTAATCTAACCATATTCAGCACTGGAAGCAAATGATTTGCACTCTTATCAGATATACTGAAGAAGATACATCACTCTGGAGTAGTTTTTCCATAGTAGCAAAACTTATTTTTCCTTCATTTTTGTGCATCTGACCTTAAATAAGTACTCAAACACAATGTCTGATTTTAAGAAGAATTATTATTGTTTCTTGCTAGCAGTCCCAGTAATCCCACTTCTACCCACACTTTACCTATTCTACATGAGTTTTAAACTCAAGTAACTCCCAGACTTCAGTGTGTTACCTTACACTTTACTGTCATGTAACTGAAGAGACAGGCTTTCAGTGTGTCAGTCAATAGGTGACTCTGACTTCAGTGGGAATTCTGTTTTGCAGAGTAAGACCCAGAATCTAGAGGGATAAATGCAGCCAGGGTCTTCTGTAAAGACCATGGGTGCTCCCAGAAGCTGAGGATGCTCACAGCTCTTCAGGTTCAGCTTAGCACCTTTCAGGGCTATATCCTGGAACTGATGGGCAAAGTTTCCCCAGGACTGGTACCAAGAGGCCTGGCTATTAGCAACACATGGAACTGATGAGCAGTGAAGCAGCATGGCATCAGAGATTTTACTGTGAATATTAAAATGTTATGAGCATCCACATGGTCATTTATATGTTTAACAAAGAAAGAGGAACAAAAGCTCTTTGTATCACAGAAGGGAAAAACACCTTCTTAAAATCAAATAGTATATTCCTGTGATTATTTAGTGGTCTATTTTATCCCTATGACAGCTTGCAAAAATTATCTGATGCCTCCAAGGGTTCAGGTAATGGTGTTCTCAAAGCTGTGTTAGCCACATAATTCAGTGAAATCCAGGGGGGACCCTTAATACAAACAGAACCCTGGAAAATGTTGTGGTCAGCATCAGCACACCCAAAACTGCAGTAAAAATGGACAGAATTTATGGTATAGAGTGTTTCAACTTACAGTTAGCTATTAGATGGAATTGTTCACGTTGCCTTCTTCAATGCAGCATAATATGTCAGCATTCTGTTTACATCTGTATGAGAGAAATATCATTTGGGGAGCAGTTTGTTAAATAGCTGTAAATATAATTTTTTATTACCCCCTTTGCATTTATCTATATCACTTTGTTTTGCTGGGGAAGCATGAGCCTATGGTGTTCTGCTGCCTCCGGCCCCAGCAGCTGCAGAATTCATCCCACAGTTTCTGGGGAACAATAGAGGAACAGGACTCTCTGTGCTTCTGCTGCATTTCTCTTCATATTGACATCACAGGTCCTAAGACAGCTGGAGAGGTGAATAGTTCCTGAATACTTTCCTCCATATCACTCCTGCTTCTTTTTTGTTGGTCAGGATCCCCAGTGTCTAAGCAAATCTGAACTCTTACAGCTCAGCTATATCTTATCCCTTGATTTTCTGTTTCTCCCCATGTTTCCAGGTAAGTTTAATGGTTGTATTCCACGTTTGCATTATTTGCTTTTCTTCTTTTCATCCTTCATCTTACTTTCAGTTACATAGCCTTTCAGTCTCTGTGTTATAGATCTCTTTTCTCTGCTTTTCCCGTTGCTACATCCAACTTCTCAGTGGGCTGCTTTTCAGCACAGTGTGTGATCTATCACATACATGCACAAATTGCTCTTCCCCCCAAAAAAATCTGCAAACAGACATAAAGAAACAAAAGGTGGGGTGAAATCCATGCATTTGGTGACTGGACTTCACTGGACAAAGTATTGGTATTGGCAGTTCGTTTTAACCACTGGATGGTCTGTCCATAGTAACCTTACAGACATGCAAAGGGACTTGGGATTAAAACATAAAAGTAATCATCTTTAAATTTGGTTCAAGACACTAAATATGTGTATATTTTTTTCTTAGTAGTTCCATTATTCTTTGGCTTCAAATGGGACTGATAACAATGACAGCACAGCTAAAATGTATCTTCCATCCCAAAATGGAAAAAATCACATCCTCAGAGTCCCTTCTCTCAAGAGTGTACCAGCTTTGCCAGAATATCTTTTTTTTTTTCCTCTGGCATATTGCTTTGCAGCACTCTCAAGTTTTTGTATTGGTCTCCTGAGCTTTACAGTAATGAAAATCTAGAGTTGTTTATAACAACTAGTATAAATTTTATTTATTACTAAGTTCTGTATTATCAGACTGCCTAGAGGTCATAGCTAGTCTATATCCTCTTGCACCATGGACTGTACAAATCCCTAATAAAATATACTCATTGACCCTGAGACTTTAAATAAACAAGATACAGTGTGAAGGAGGAAAGATATGTCAGCCCTATTTACATGCAAATAATGGAGAAATTAAGAGGCTTATGAAGATATAAAGATCATCCATAAAGAAATCTGGAATGGAATCAAGTTTCAGAGAAATTGATTTTCTTCTTGTTGACAAGTCAAATATGTTTGAATATTTTGGTTTTGAAAAGAGAAAAATAAACAAAAATCAAGTGATGGAATATGAGAAGAAATGTATATATATTAGAGTAGTAGAAAACAAAGGAAAAGCTTAATTTGTCAGCTGCTGTATTCAAAATATGTCAGGGAGATGTAGCCCTCTGAGCTGAGAGACAAGTTTGAAAATCAGTGCTTTTTGGAGCAGGACAGATGTCAGATATTTTCATACTTGAATGCTATTTTTTTCATTTTGTTTTAATTCCATTTGGAGAGACAGATTTGATATGTAAACCTTAGCCCAGTCAAAAGGGTCAGTTAAACTATTACTGTTAAGATACAACTGTGCTACCTCAACCTATATCAGACACTGATGGCACATCACGCCATGGATGTCAAGTGCATAACCATGACTCCTAAACATGCAGATTTTGAGGTCAAATACAGAATGGGAGAGCAGTACCAAATTGTACTAGAAGATAAAGCGTGGACATTTGCAGAAACCAATGGGTATACTAATACAAAACAGAAATTGGAGCATAAACAGGAGCAGATGCCATGTTTTTCCTTGAATGACAGTGGGGATCCTCCACTCTCTCTTGTCATTTTTCAAGCTGACAGAGAGGACTGACTCCAGCTGGATCAGATGTCATCCAGAATTACCAACCAGAAACCAGAACCGATACAGCTGCACAGATTTTGCCAAAGACGAGCAAGACAAAGTATAAAGGAAGCATTAGGCAAAGCTGCTGCACCCAAATGTACATGAATGTAATTGCTGGAGTACAACTATACTCCATAACATCTGTGCTGCTAAAATTAATTACAGGTGCAAATGACAAAAACTTTCAACTGAGAGCCCCTGACACCAACCATGCACAAATATTTTGTGACAGCAGTTCAGTGCTGTCTGTGCCTCATCTGCAGGCCAGCACTGTTTTGTCTTGTGCTCTTTACTTCTGGAGGATTTGGAAGAGGCCTGCTGGAGTATTGCTGTGGCTCATTGTTGTGGGTTTCTCTGATTAGGGTGTGTTTTTTTTTTTATAAGAGGAAGATTGGTTTCTGTTGGAAGTCTCTGGAAGTTTTCCTTCATCCTATAGAGCAGAGCCAATGAGGGTCAGCTCAGAGGAAAACTTCCTGCTTTTGAACCATTAAGTTATGCCCCTGCATGAAAACATATTTAAGAAGTTGTTGCACACTTAGAAATTGGCAACCATGGATTAACAACTTCACAACGCAGACATCAAGGTCAGAGCAGGAGGAGAAGAGGAGAAGGAGGGGGAGGGACCCCACGGATCAGGGAGAGGACTTAAATTATTCCCTGAATACGT
>JAWWTY010000106.1:35381337-35442162 GCA_035222235.1 Margarornis squamiger | reverse complement strand
GGTGGTGGTGGAAAGGTGTTTCTAACCTGTTTCTATTTCTTATTTTTAGTTTTTAGTTTGTTAGTAATAAATTTAAGGATTATTCTAAGTTCTGCTTTGCCCGTGGTATTAATCAAATCTCCTCTTTCAGTTGTTATCTCTAGCTGTAAATTACTAGTTGTTTTTTTTTCCTCTTCCCTCTGGAAGGCAAAAGGGCAGGAAAAAAGGCCCTGAAACAGTTTTGCTGGACACCAAGCGTTTATCCAGGGTCAAGCCACCACACTCATATATGTGGAGTTCTGCCTGTGTAACTCAGGGAGTGGTGGCAGGTGACATGAATACCCATGTCTCCTCCCACACTGAAACAACTGATTCTCCAGGCCTTAGGGTTTAGAAACACTCCCAAATCCCACAGGATATCCATAGCTTTATATACTTTATTAAGATGTAGTTCTCTCAGTGGAAACTTCTCTAACAAAGGGAAACAAGTGTTTTTTTAAAAATATAATTTTAAAATGCTCCTCAAATGGAGATTCTGCCTTAGTACTGAGGTGGAACCAGCAGTGGTCCCAGGACACTCCTCCTCCACTCCACAGAGCCAGGGACAGAGGTGAAGTGAATGACATGCTTCAACATGCGCAAGGTATAGATTACAAATGATCTGTGGGATTTGTTTTTCCAGACAGGTGTTATTCTGTACAGTTATTCCATAAAGTTTTCACTGAGCACAGGAAACTAACATCAAGACATTCCCTGTTTCACTCCCCACCAGCTGCGGAGCTGTGACAAGGATTCCGGTTACCATATAGACCTTGCCATCACTTATACCCATAAAGAACTATTAAGTTTAATGGGATTGTATGAGTGCAACTGAGGTCAGAGTTTGGCCATATTTATTTTCCACATACACCCACAGTTACAGCCTGTAACTGGGAAAAGCAAGGCATATATGAAAGCTTTTGCTTTCCTATAAAAATGCTAAATTGGCTACATGGCTAAGAAGTTGTTGTTTAACCTCCTTATTTTTATTCTTCCTCTTAATAATGAATAAATGACACTTCTGAGGTACAGAAGCTGGAGTTTATTAAGCTTTTCTGTAAAGGTGGGAAATCAACCAAAGTTTTGTCTCTCTTGTACTACAAGATGTTAGTGACCATTCTTATTGCATATTATGTAAATGTAAACACTGTGTAGCCAAATGCAAAGTAAAAGACAATGGCTGTATTTCTTTATTTGACATCTTGATTAATTCATTTTTTAAAAAAGTTTCAGGCCTGAAGAATACATTTAACTTAAGATTCATTCATTCATTCATTGATTAATTAATTGATGATGTGTGTCCATGGTTTGTTACCCACATTTTAACACCTATGTAATATCTGTAATATCTGTAACGTCATATCTTCTTATGCAGCCTGATTATCTCATAAAAGAAACAAACTTGCTTTGTTTACTTTGTACTGTGGTATATTTATTAAAGATTCAGAATTTTCTTTTACAACCACAATAAAGTAAAAACAAAACCCTTGTACTTCAACATTTCTCTTCTGAGACTGGGCATATTTCAGCAGCTTTGTGTATTTAAAAATTGTGCTGTGCAAAATTTTCTAAATTATTAGTCAGAAACAGTTTTGCAAACTTGTCATTTGGAAATATGAAAACAGACAATATTAGATTCTAATGTATGGTATTTTCAAAGTCTAAATTACTCTGAAATAACTCACAAAAATATGGTGGTAAAATATTTTGTCATTAAATAATAACAATCCATCAGAGGTCAAAAAATGGTCTAGAAAACAGTTGGGTTGTTTGTTTGTTTGTTTTGTTTTTTTGGCAAAACACTAATACAAATGAGGAAGAGTTCAGTGACAACAGTGTGAGTGATGACACTACCCAAAAAAACCTTCTTCAATTTTCTCTTTTGTCTTTTATTCAAATGTTAAAATTTATTTGGGAAATGAATATGTTTCCACCACCTGGGCCTTTAAAAGTATTCCCAATTGAAGAATAAAATACTAATCACACTGCCTCATATTTAGGGCTCCCATACAAGCTACCCACGGAAGCAATTGTAACCAAAACTGTGGGGAAATTTCAAATCACTGATAAAAGCTTCAGAAAACCAAGAAAAAAGTTATAAAATCATATGAAGATAATGAATGCTTTGTTATCCGAAGTCATGGGATAGTGAAAAAGTTGATGGCTGAATAAAAGTGGGCCAATACATATATACATGGATTTGAGTCTTCCTTCTTATTGTTTTAACATTAGTTTACACAGAGAATTTTTCCTGCTAAGACTTTTAAGCAGATAGACTTTGGTGTTACAAGAAGCCTGAAGCAATGAATATTCAAAGTAATGAGTCATATTTTCAATGGTCTGATTTTTTACTTGTACTGCGGTTATAATATTTTTATGATGTAAAACCTGTATGATGTTGTAAACACTGGGAACATTTGAAATTTTATTCAATGTTAATTATGGCAATGTGACTCAGCAATACATTAATTTTCAGTCTAAGGAGAATGCATATACATGCAAGTTTTATCAACTACTAGGTTCTAATAAAACTCTTCCCTAATATTTGGTTCTTGTTGGCTGTCTAAATGAAGAGCTGTGCTGGAAAAGCAGGTAGGATCTCCTTTGACCTCTGAGGGCATCAAAATGAAAGTTGCGTCTCTGAAAGGTTAACTAGTCTGTGAAAGTACAGGCCTCTTTCAATTTTTTAATACACTTTACATAGCCTGAGATTAAACCTCTTTGGGTCCATTAATCAATCACAGCTCATTGCTAATTAAGGGTTAGGCATACCAGCAACAGTTCTGACAATTGATATGCTACAGGTAATTAAGTTGTTCTAATTAATTTTTAACATTAAATTCATTCTCATATGGCATACTTAGAATGCCTTTTTATCAGGGTTTCTGTTACTAAAGAGCTTGTTTTTTGTTAAGAACAGAGAGGAAAATTAGAGTCTACTTTAAGATTAATCAAGTTATGTTTTAGCTACTTTTTTTTCTTCAATTTATATATAAGTCTGTTTTGTAGCCCTTCTGTAACTGGAGGATTATTCTGAGAAAAGTGGATTATAAAGGATTACAAATTGTTATTTTTACATTATCTTATTTATAATCTCTTCATAATTATCTAATAGTAGAAGATCCTACCAGTAGAAAGGTGAGTAGGGAGGCCTCTAAAAGTTAAGGGCTGGTAATTTACTTCATAAATGCGGATACTTATAGCAGCTTTGGAGGATTTAGTAAGTATAGAAGAGGCTAGCTTCAAATTAAAAAAAAATCTTCCCAAATCCTGTAGTTTCCATAAGCCTGAGGAATTTAGTTGATCTCTTTATATAACACAAGGTGCCAAATGTGACTATTATTTTCCATACCTCACAATGCTTGAAGTTGCTCTGGTTCAGAGTTTTGGTAAGGATTATATCTTATTAGTGTAGGGTTAAAATCAGAAATTATAATATAGTTGAAGGTTAGAAAAGGTCTGTAACAGACAAAGAGAACAGATGAAATTACAATCCTTCCTATTTCCCGTGCCCTACAATATAAAGAGAGGAGAGGGAAGGGGAAGGGAAGGGGAAGGGAGGGCAGGAGGTTCCATATTTTTTAATTGTAATTTTATATTCTCTTTTTTTTGCAAACTATTAAGTAGAGTTAATAATGTTTGCTTTAAATATATTCTGAAAAAAAAATCATGCAAAACTCACTATATTAAATAGAAACATCTCTGTGGACTCCCTTATTTAGTTCAGTTCAATTTTGCAAGGTTTTTGAAGAATTAAAGAGAAAAGGACTTTGCATAGTTGACTAGATCTAAAGCTACGCACCTACAACAACATAAAAGAGAAAAATATTAATAGAAAAACAGAAAAAGATAATTGCTGGATGATCTGTGACAGCTATTAATTTGATTCTTGGATTAATCATGAGTGGCAGGTTGCCAGTTTCTGGCTGTTTGCAGTTTTAGGTGGTGGGTTATGTACATGTATGTAAATATTTTTGTAAGTTCTAGCTTTTGAAATAATTTTGAATAGTTAAAGTAACATACTGACACAATGGCATATTCTGCACTGACTCTATCTGAAAACACTGAATCTATAGCCTAAATAATTAGTCATGTATTTGCAGCACATTCTCATGCTTAGTTTCCATCTTTTCCCAATATGGTGTCATAAATTGTAAGTGAGAGAAATGCCTCAACACACAATAACTTGCCAGGCAATGAATTTGAGACAGCCAGCGATTCATCATCTACCTCTTCAATTCTTCCTCTTAAATGCTTTCAATGTGCCTATAAAATTCTCTAAATTGCTGGTGTCTGTAGGCTTTTCTCCCTGGTCTATCCCAAGATTTCTGCTGGGGTTGATTTTCATGTCTCCTTATCTGTCATATCTTGATTGCCTCATTCTCAGTTAAGACAATTTCAGCCATTTCACTACACTAGGTGGGTTTTTTTGGCTGTTGTTTTTGTTTGTGTGCTTTGTGGGAAGAGTAATAATTCTCAGCTTCTCATCTGGAAAAAGTCCCTACTTTTAAGAGTTATGGCATACTTACTGTTTCAAACTCTAAAATGTTTTTAATCAATTATTTGATCACTGAACCTGCCTGTCCTGTTCATTTCCACTTTTAAGCCTTCTTTACATCAAGTGGAGACAAAGTATTTCATATTGTGCAAGTCTGCATATGGCCCCAGTTCACTGCAGTACCTAAACATATGCCTAACTTCAGAGACTCAAGTAGTTTGCCCTAAGCTACTTCCATCACGAATCTCAGTCACAGGTGTAAGCACTTGATGGATCAGATCTAACTGCAACACATGCAAGGCAAATCATCAGAGTCCCACTGATGCCCTCAAGCCAGCTGAGGATTCAGCCAAAGGGGCTCTGTTGAGAAAACTGATTTACACAATTAGCAATATAGGTTTTTTGATTTAGGTCTTCATTTTGTGACTAATGTTATGTATGTAAATCCCTTTTAGACCAATTCTTCTTCCTTTACTCTTGCAATCCAAGAATTATTTTGATCTAACATGATTTTCTAGGGTGCTTCTTCAATCAATAAAAAGCAATGAGTGACTTAGAGAGTCACTTGGATGAGTAGCCTGGATTAAGTTTTACCAATGCTAGGTAATAAGAATCCTACTTCTTACATTAATTAGCTCTCCATCCTGAAGTATTAATTTCTGAGTGATATTCTAGAATCACATTTTTAAATAGTGGATCATAATGTAGTGTAAATGTTTCTTTGGGATAATAAAATGCACAACATTCAATCAAATTATTTTAGTGATTCTGGAATCAAATTTATGGTCAGAAGGATTTCTTTTTAAATAATAACTCTGCAATAAAGGCATCAAGAAACAGAACAATTCACATATGTCACAATTTGCAGCATGTAGATGGCAAAAATGAACTTAGATAATGACGCATACAGAGAAGGATTCAAAATGTATCAGAAACTCTGAGTGAAAACATCTGACTTTCACAAGAAATGTAATCCCTTCTGGGCTGTCAGTTAATCTAACACCTCTCTTTCTGGAGAAGCTGCTGGCTCAGAGTGTGTGGAAAAGGAACCAAGGGGAGGAACAGCTGCTTCCTCATCTGGAGATATCTTTTACCTTGGAAACCAAATACTGTGAAATTCTTACCAGTCAGTTTATATCAAAAAGATAG
The DNA here is from genome assembly GCA_035222235.1 of Margarornis squamiger. Lineage (NCBI taxonomy): Eukaryota > Metazoa > Chordata > Aves > Passeriformes > Furnariidae > Margarornis > Margarornis squamiger. Next base: position 35,436,497 of record JAWWTY010000106.1, on the reverse strand, counting down.
TGTAGTAACAGAGGAACTGTCAAACCAGATTAGACCAGCCATGTGTCTGATCAAGTGTGTGTGGTGGACAGCTATACATGTCTAACATGTTTTAATAATATTTCTTAAGGCAAGGCCTTAATTAAATATTATTAGTGTGAGCTCAAGAAACTAAGCAAATATTTCTCATGTGAAGCACTTTCATCTGCTGGATTTTTAGTATTTCTGTATTTCATAATACCGAAGCAAAATGGGGGGAGGGGGGAAAGGGGGAAGTGAGCTTGATTTACTTCCTCTTATACCCTTATTTATCAAATGACAGCTGTAAAAAACCAAACCAAAACAAAAAATTACTTGTGTGTGGGGCTGAAGGAAGGGTGAGTTTCCATATTCTGTAGCCATGAGGGCTTTTATAAATGCTTGAATCTGTCCTTTCAGCACGTAGTCAGGTCAGGCAGTTTCAATACTGTAATAGTGACATGTTTTGCAGTCCCCTGAGCCCTGTTAGTGACAGTAGCATCAGTAGCATTCCATGCCTGGCAAAATGGGTAAATGTTTTAGGACATTTTTTTCAAAGCAGATTGGAGTACACTGCTCAAAGACATGGCAGTACTTTTGTCAAAGGTGGGGCTGACAGTGAAGTGTTTGTGGCAGAGTATGTAAAACTTGAGAGAAGCATCTTATTAAGTCTGAGAAAAGAATCAATTTTTGTCTGTTTTACAGCTTTGTACTGAAAAGAATGATTCTAAATTCATTATTCAGCTAAACTCAGGTTTTAAAAGAACTTCACACTATTGGTGATTTTGTGATTGGAAACATCTCAGGTGAGGGGTTAAGGTAGAGACAGGCAGAGAGAGAAGGTGCAAGATCCTTCACTTCTGCTCCTGTTTCGAAAGCAGGTATCAGGGCTCTCAAAATCTTGTGTCTCCTGGGACTCCTTTTTAAGCATGTTGGCAGATGGCCCTTTACAATCTCCTGAAGAAGACCTCCTCCCATCTGCCCTACAAAGGCTCAGTCTGGACCTGGGTGATCCAGGGTAGGGTAATAGGGATCCATGCAGTTGTAAAACAAATACAATGCCAGGTCTGAAACTCTGAGCCCTGCAGAGCTTTGCCCCACCTTTCCACTGCCATCCAGTGACTTGGCTTTCACTTTTTATTTTTTCTCTAGGAAACACTGGGTTTTGAAGGCACAGAAAAGAAAAAAAAAGCAACGCACCAACGAAACAAACAAAAAACCCAAGTAGTTGAACAAAAGCCTCATTGATCCCCTGTATTTGTTTTTTTTTTGTTCTGGACACATAACCTGACACAACTGCCTATTTATTCTCTTTGCCTGGAAGCAGCGATGATAACAGTAATCACCTTGTTCTGAAAATGCCATATGCAGAAATGCAACCACGCATAGTACCGGCCCTAATTTAGATGCACAAGGCATCAAATGTTTGGCTGATTCTCTGTCAGTTCCACTGAAGTTACTCCAGATTAACACAAATGTAGCAATTTTACTTCTTGCTTATCTGCACCCTGGGTGATGTGTTGAATCCTCTCAAATACTATTTGTGGTATTGCCTTGACTTAGGGCTAAAGATCCCATAGGTGGGGTAGGTTACCTAGCTTTGTCCTGGAGGTGATACTGAAGCTCATCTACATAACTTGCCATTTTCCTTCATTTAACTGTAGTAAGCTGTCACTGGACATGCCATGAAGTTGTACTGTGGAGATACACTCACACGGCCTCTTTGCTTCTCAGGCACAAAAAAGGCCCTCTGTTTTATCAGCTGTATTTTCCTCTTTTTTGAGACCTGGTATATACAAGCACTTAACTTACAAAAGGATTGTACGTTTGTCTCTGTGAATGAGAGCTGTATTTCTCCATCATGTGGATGTACTTTGTTCATGCTTTGGTACCTATGGCATCCTCTCTCATGTCTTATATAAACACCAACACCACTTCAGGGCACAGCATCATAAAATGTTACAGAAGCAGATTGGCAGCACCTGGGACCTTCCTTGTGTAGATGGCCTTGGAATACTATTTTCCACTCTCTAAAAGCATTTGCAAATGTTTTAAGCGAGGATAAACTTTCACTACCTTTGCCATACATACTTTTTACAAACTAGTGTTGTGCACTCCAAGCACTAAAAGCTGCCTTTTCTGCATGCTGCTGCTGCCCTGCACTGTAGACAGCTGTGAAGCCAAGGCCAGAGAATGCGTGTCAGGCTCGATGTACACAGTGAGTATCTATGTAAGACGCATCTGTTTTTCAGAAGTGTTACCTGTGTGGAGGCCTTTGCAGAAGCAATCTTGTATCTTTGAACTAGTCCAGCGGGAACAGCTCTATTTGTAGTTCAGGGTCATTGCCAGAATAAGCCCTCCAATTTCTGTCTACCACCCAAAGCTTCTCTTTTTCTTGTGCATTACTTCACCACAATATATTTGCTGTACACACCCATCAGTGAAGTGCAATATTAGCTTTTGATGCAAGCTAAAGACATACTACTGTCTTCATGTGGCAAGATTTCAAATATTAATTTGAAAGTAGTGATTTTTAAATTGATTGAAATTTAGATTTATTTTTTTAATCTGTACTACTAATAATAATTCATGCTATAATATAACAGGCACTGATTAAAACTGATTAGTTATATGGTGGGTTTTGGTGTGGGTTTTTTTTTTTTTTTCAAAAAAAAGGTCATGCAGAATTTGAGTGTGAAACAAAAAGGGACCCATGATCTATAACAGTTTAGACAAGACACTGATATAGAATGAAGATCAAGACTTCTGTGAGCTTTTTTCTCTTTTCCTATTCTTGTCATACATATACCTAGAATATCTGAAGGCTATGTTTTAAATGTCAGGGTACAGTTTCCTCTTTCTGATTCAGAAGGTATGCAATGATACAAAAAGAAAGCTTTATTTCCAAGCTTAAAAATGCTTAAAAGTTTTATCATGATGAAGTTTTTCTGGGTTTTTTTTTTTTTTTTTTTTTTTTTTTGTACTTTAAGTAACACCCTATTATTAGATGTCATAAATCCTTGAAAATATGGGTAAATATTACAACTAAAGTAATTTTTTTTAGAACTTGTAGTTTGTTGCTTGTCTTAATATAATTCTGTCTGCAAAAGACACAAGTTTGGAAACACAGTCATAACTAGGTAAGTAATATTGAACCTGACTGGAATACGTTGTACATTATATAGTACTTATACACCTATACATAGTATATGCACATATGTAAGTATACATATGTGCTGCTTTTGGCTTGAGGTAGAGTTAATTTTCTTCACAGAAGCTAGTATGGGACTATGTTTCAGATTTGTGCTGAACATAGTCTTGATAACATAGAGATTTTTATATTTCCAAGGCCTTTTCTGCTTGTTGTACTGCCACACTGGCCAAGGGGGCTGGGAGTGCATGGGAGACTGGGAGGCGACACAGCCAGGACATCTGACCCCAACTGATGAAAGGGGTATTCCAGACCATATGACGTCATGCTTGGTATATAAAGTGCTGGGGGAAGAGGAGAAAGGGGGAAACATTCAGAGTTTTGTTGTTTGTCTTCCCAAGTCACTGTTATGTGTGATGGAGCCTTGCTTTCCCGGAGAAGACTGAACACCTGCCTGCCGGTGGCAAGCAGTGAAAGAATGCCTTGTTTTGCTTTGCTTGCATGCATGCACAGCTTTTGTTTTAAATACTAAGCTGTCTTTATAGCAATATGTGAGTTTTCTACCTTACTCTTCCAAGTCACTCCTTAATCCTGCTGGGGGTGGAGCAAGTGAGTGGGTGTGTGGTACTTGGTGGTTGGCTGGTGTTAAACCATGACAACAAATGGATTTGCATGCCCTGCTGAAAATAGTGATGAGCCCACAGACCTGCTGTCCTGATCAAGAAGGACAACAAGCACTGGGTGGACACACAGCTATCTGCCAGGTCAGACCTATCCTCAATGGCTCAGCCATGGAAGTGAGGTATTGTATGAGTAGTTTGCAACCCACAATGAAAGCAGCAAAAAGCATCCCATTGCCATTGCATGTCAGGAGTTTTGGGAGGAACAACAAATACATTTGCTTCCCACTAATGGTCTCAGGGTCACATCATGTATATAGAAATGGAGAATTCATTATATTCCTCCTGGGGAAAAAAAGTGTTATCACTGCATCATTTTATATTTATTTACACTGAATTTCAGATGATGTTTTATCACCTATCACTCAATCTCTTACACCTATAGAGAGACTTAACCCTGTGGGTCACACTCAGTGAGCAAACTTCAAAGAGCAGCATGCAGCTGCATTGCTTCAGCATGAACCAGCCCTGACACAAACTGATTTGGATTCTCCAGTTCCTCCCTCTGGGTCAGGCAGAGGAGGGCTCCCAATACTACCAGGGTTGCCAAGGACTGCCACCTGCATCTCCCACCACTGGCTCTGGGGTTTTTTAACTGGGTTCAGGGACTCAGGAAATGTTCCTGTTCCACATAAAGTCAGCAAAGAGAGGCTCAGCTGGCAGTCTGATGACCTGCATTTACCTGCTCTGCATTTACCTGCACTCTCACAGGGAAGAGGTCAGAGGTAACCAGAGCTTCAGCTCTGCCTGGATACATTTTATGACTTGTACAGTTCTACTACATTGGCCAAAAAACCACTGATAGGGTAAGGGGGTCTTGCTTAACGAGTGGTTAATTACATCTTTCTATTCTGACGAAGGAAGCATTGGTTGAGCAAGTTAACATTTTTTCTTATGTAAACAGGAAAAAAACCTCAAATATTCAATAAAAAAAATTCCAAAGCTAGTCACAACAAGATCACATTTTTTCTGCCTAAGTTAATTCGTGGAGACTGCAAAGAAATATATTTGCAGCAGTTTTGGGGCACAGTTAATAATTTTTCCTATTTCTTATTTGCATCTGTGTGATTTCATTAACTGATAATTGCTTTTGATGTGGATTGCAGGAGGAGACAAATGGTTCATGAATCAATAAGTGATGAGAATTCAGAGTAATTCATTGATTTTTATCTCAAATATACAGTGCATTCAATTTAATTATAGCCACTACGCTCCATTTGTTTGAAAACATTGCATGCAAATATTTGCATGAAGTTTGTTCAGTGAAATTATACTTCAGTTGTTTTAAAATAAGTTATGACTTTTGAGGTGAAAAAAGTCACTGAAATTCCTGGGTTGAAAAAATATTCCTGTTTGTCATCCCTTAATCATTATCTGGAGGTCTTTGATCAGCTCAAAAATCACTTGAAACTTAAAAACTAGTCTATGTAACAGTTTTCATCACTTTAGTGGAAATTCTAGATGAATTTTTTCAATTCAATGGTGTGCTCAGATGAAAGTGTATTTTAAGTCAAACAATGTAAATAAAGAAAGGTTTGTCTGACCTAATATGGAACTATTTCTTCCTACATTTTAAAAGTGAATAATTCTGACTTTTTGAAGACTAAATTTGCCTAAATTCGTAGTCATAATGGAAATGGAAAAAAAAAAGAAAAAAAGTCTTGCAGTGAAACTTCTGCTTTTGAGTTCTGAAACATGTTTAACTTAGTTTAAAACCATTTTCTCCAAGTATTTGGGTTGGCAAGAAAATTGAAATATTTTTGTTCCACTGTGACAATATGCTTTTGGATATCAAACTGAAAGAACACTTTGATGCATAGTGATATAGACATTTATCTATAAAGATCCAAGGATTTTTAAGGAAACTGAAAATTCTGCAGTCATGTGAAGGATTTTTTTTTTACCCTTATAGCTAGTTTTCTCTAAACCTAAATTTGGTGTTATTCCTGCATTCCAGTCAATTTCATGTTATAAACACCAGCTTACTATGAGGTAGTACTTTTTTATTAATGATTTAATGCAGGAAATCCTTTTTATATAATACAACTCAAGATATATTTTCTAATGTAAAAAAGCCTTCATGGAGGGACCTCTGATAAAGGAAAATTGTCAAAATTATGATAATGGAATCATATTGGTTTAATTCCTTGGTAATCATGTAAATTAAAATAGTAAAGAGGTCTAGTTTTTAGCATAAAGGGTATAACAAAAAAAAAAAAAAAAAAAAGAAAAAAAAAAGGAGTTTGGGAACTCTGATGTCTTTCTTAATTTCTGAAAACAAAATTCATGGATTGTACACTTTAAAATATATTAATACTTTATAGGGCAATCTGCTTTCTATCCTTGAATCTCTTTTAATTTGGGGTTTGTTTGTTTTTTGTTGTTTTTTTTTTTATTCTTTTACAACTCATGCTGTCTATAATAGCAACTTTGTGTTGCTAAATTCCCTCTAGAACATCCATGCCCCAGCATATTTAGTACTCAAGTTTATGCATGAGTCCTCAATTAAGAAATGCAGAATCAAGCTTTTAGCTCTGTCATGGGAATGGAAAGCTTAAAAAGGAATATATTTTTAACACCTATTAGTAAGCCTTGTTTCAGAGTGAATTAGGATCAAATGGAGTACTTCCATTAATTTAATTTGGCTGGGAGGGAGCTCTATGAGCTGATACTCATTGTAAACACCCATGTAACTTTCCATGTTTACAGAACTATGCTATGTGTTTAAAAGTGTGTCATCTATTCTTTTATTAATAAGAAAAGAGCAAATATAGTAGAAATGTTTAATTGTGGTGGTTGTTTGTTTGGTTTTTAATTAGAAGTTGATTTTTAGCAGAATACAAGAATATTCAGGGGGTGGACTGAAAGACTGTGTTGAAAACTTTGTATTTTTATTTAAAAAATTCTCTCCCCCACGTTGTATGGGCAAACCCTTGAAGATGTACACAATAAAATTCCTCAAAATACCATTTTTTCTTCAAAGTGTTTCTCAGGGAAATTATGTTTTCTGAGCAAACCTGGGAACATCTTTCACTGTCCTTGGAGCACGTAAAACAGTAAATGATTTTTTTTCATAAAGTATGGAAAGGAATACAGAGATTTTAGTTTGTTTGTAAAATTTCTGATTTACATTCTAAGGAGACCTGTATGCAAACAATGTCTTTTAATTTAATTCAAAGAAAATAATGTAGAAGTTTCAAATGGTTGTCTGTCAAATTTTGCTTAATTAAAACCTGTTTAAAAATTGTTGAGCATATGGTATAAGGTGTGGTGACATATTCTTTTTTAGGTTGGGTTTGTTTTGGCACCTTTTCTATTGATGCCTCAAACTATAATAACACTTTGACCTCATTTCCTAAGAAAAGGAGTCAGTGGAAGATATTTCTCCACATCATGTGAGGTAAAGATTTGTGCAAAAAATAGTATTTTTTTTTTATGCCCTCATCCTCTCCACTGCATCTGTTATTCTTGGCTGCTTCCCAAGATCCACCTACTCTCCTCAGGCTATCTATGTCTCCTATATTAAATTATTTTTGAATTGTTTTATCACTTTCTGTCTGTTTACAAATTCCTTCCTACCTTTCCTGCATTTCTCTTATTCTTTACTACTGTTTACACTTCTTTGTGGAGCTTCTTACTCTGCATTTCAGAATTGATTTGACCAAGTTTCAAGCCTGTGCCTAGTTTTTCCAGGCTTTCTGAAAGGTTTCTAGTGTTTTTCTGCTTTTCTTAAGCTTTTTCCCAAGAAATTGGATATGCATTCTTCCTAAACTGAGACTCTTCTGCTTATGCAATTCCAACAGTAACTCTCAAGAATATAGTTAAATGTTGCTTTGTATTTTTTTCTGTTGCAATTATTTTCTCTCCTCTTTGCCTCCTTGTGTTCAGGACTAGAATAACAATAACTGATATAGTTTATCCTATAATTTTCTGCTCCCAAATTCAAGCAGACTGTTAATTCCAGCTGTAAATGCTTTTCAAATCAATATGTCTCTGTCATTTTAGACTGAGAATTACCTTCTACATACTGCAAAGCTAGTTGTTCCCAAGTGATTATTTAAGCTGCTGAGACAGTGCTTCTCTAAACAATTTTCTGCTATAATAATTGGCTTGTTTCTATGCATGCAGTTGTTTTCCTGTACCCTTCTGTTGTTCAGTTTAGCTGTCTCGGTAATCTCTGTGGTCTCTGTAGCAGAGATTCAATATTCTCATAATTGTCACAAAACCAGGAATCCAGCTCTGCTAATATGTTCAAATTCTGAGAAAAAGAATTAGTAATTTTCTGTAAAGATCCCACTCTTTCTAATCACAAATGCATTTCTTGCCAGCTGAACCACAGCTATTTACCAAAGTGGGCCAGAGAATGGGAATCTTTTGCCAGTTTCTGCACTGCTCAGTGTGTTTCAGCCTTCCCATGCTGGCCTGTGGCAATGTTCATTGCCCTGAGATCTGCCTCTCCAGCAAGCAGGGAGCCCAACAACAGCTCCCTGGGTCACATCAGAAAATCTGGTGGGTTTTGTGTGGGAAGAAATTTGTGAGACCCTGAAAGTTGGCTCTTTGGGCTTGATCTGCTGAGATTTCGTCCTTCACCCTGAAGTGGCTTGGCTCTTGTTCTCTTCTAGAATATCTTTGATTCAACTCCCTCTTGCCTGAAGTATGATATTCAGAACTAGACATGAGACTGCACCTTCAGATGCAACACAAAATAATGCCACTTTCTATCTTCCATATGACACTGACAATTAATATATGCAAGAACAGGATCTGGCTTCTTTTGTGAGTTTCATATTCCTTAATTATTCCCATTTGATGCTTCAATAGCCCAGCCATGCTCTTTTCTGAAGTAGAGCAGCCATGTCATATGCTGCTAGGTATTTCTACATGTTTCCTACATGCAGCATTTTGTCTTTTCAGCTTGTTGGTTTGAAAAAATATCTTTAGTTTGTAAAGGCAGTTTTAAAGTCAGATGTGCTTCTCCAGAAGGAACATTGCATTTCTTCCCCCAGTGCAGTCTGGTGTCATGTAAAAATATCACGCAGACTAAGAAAAAAGCCTTGCCAAAACAGAATACGTCACTTGTGGAATCTCAGGAGAAATATCCTGGAATTCTGACAGAGACACACAGCTTACTATTTAATAAGCAGAGTGGTTCAACTACCCATTAACACATGCTGTTGCATCTACATATTTACTCAATTCTTTTGAGGGACTGTCACACAGGGTATGTCAAAAGCCTTACTAAGTTCAGATATGTCACATCTGCCTTCTCAGCTTCCAAATAGGGCAGATACTTTGCCAAAACCACTGTGACTTCTTGGGCACTATGGACTCCATTTGCTTTCAAAAACCCACAGTAACTATTTTTTTCACTTTATTATGTTACAGATGCTTCAAAATAGCTTTTATTAACTTGTCCTAGTGTTTTTCTTAGCTTTTGAGGATGACTGAGGATAGGTTTCTTCTTTTTCCCCTTTCAGTTTTCTGAGGTCTATCCCAGTGGTAACAAGTGTGCAAAGATAATTGCTGCTAATGCAGGTAAGTCCATACAAATCTAGAGGGTGGCATTAAGCATGCAGCAATGTGGGTAGCAGTATTGCATAATATCATCAATTATACTGATAGCCCGTACTTGGCTTCGGCAAATATCAAACAGGTGCTTAACATTTTCACTGGTTTAGTGAGTAAATTTTATATAAAAATTATGTCAATTATCTACAAAAAGATGGGCAAATCCCTTCAAGCAGTAAAGCTGTTTTGCTCACATGTGACTTTTGCAGCACTGGGCTGCTAGTCAACAGTTCAATTAAAATATATTTGAACTATTGGCAAAATAAGAAAACCACCTTTAAGACAGTTGCATCTGCATTTCTTTTGTCCTTTTGTAAATTCTTATACAGGAAAATTTCCATACAATCAGCTTCAAGCATTTGTTGAAGATCCGTGAAAGGACCAGTCTGTACTTAAAAGCTTTCATGTAGTAATAATGTGAACGGTTAATCAGTAATGGAGTTTTCCACAGTGATTCTCTGAAAGTGGAGCATTTTGAGCTTAATTTCTCATAAAAGAAAGATGGCCTTACCTTTCTCCCTGGAATAGTCTCACCAGCTGACTGGAGATTTAGAATCAGCTTGAATTCAACAAGGAATAGCATTTGGTATTTTGATGTTTTCCCAAGGATTTAAAACCAAATTAAGACATAAGTAGCTTTGCAAAACCAATCATACTTGTTTATTACAAACTGAAGTAGTATATCAAATTGCTAAAGTCTGAATTTTTAACATCTATAAATATCTCAGTAATCACAAACTTTCATAATATGGCCTCAGCCTCACAAATATTTTTATGAAGTTTTAAATTCTCTGGTGTATCATGAATACACAGCCTGTAAGCATGACTATAAGTCCTATCAAGATCCTTCCTCTGAGATTTCCCTTTTTACATCTACATACTTCATCCAGTGACTGAGTTCTGAATCCTAAATGAGAAAATTTTGTGTTCAGCCAAGTTGTTGTTGTTCTTATTATTAGTATTATTTGTGTGTGTGTGTGTATGTGTAGATGTGTGTGTGTGTGTGTGTGTGTGTGTGTAGAGATCTTACTGGGACTCAGTCTTAAACCCTTTATGTCTGACCTGCTTTCATGTCTTCAGGTTTCAGTCAAGGAACTTACTTGCTATCAATGAATGTATACTTTAGGAAGTTGTTATATTCAAGCTAAAGACCTATTCTTAAAAGGGTATCCAAAGAAAAACTTTTGTGTTTCACGGAGGTGTGAAAGCAACTCACCCTTGAAAGATAGATGTAAAGGCTGCAACAGTATAGGAGGCAGAAGCAGGAAAACACAAGAAGAAAAAAAAAGGAAGACATATTTGACAACGAGAAGATGAAGAGGGAAGCAGAGGTGGGGTAGGGGAGGAAGTCTCAACAACAAACAGGCCCATTAAAGTGCAAATGGAAACCACGTAGTATGGGAAGATGCTTGAACTCAAACTCGTAAAACCTGTGGTGTATTTGTCACAACCATGTTAGTCTGTTGGAGAATTATAGACACAGTTGATCAAATTTCTGCACATGGTTTACACAATCTATATTCTACCATCTTCTCTGCTAAGATTAGATGAGCTTGAACTGGTGTTCTTGGTTTAGAATAGCATACAATGTGAGCTTGAACTTGGCTGAATCCACCAGGTGTAAGTGTAATAAAAACAAATAAGAAAAATACTGTCACTTTCTGTATATTTCCAGTTCAGCATTTTTACTTTTCTTCTAATATCAGGTTTATGAAATCTTCCTTTTGTCACTGCAGATGAAAAAATTGAATGTGGCATTTCCATAATAATCAACGAAATGGACTCCACTAGACCAGATAATGAGAGTGCATTTATCAATAATTAGTTTTATTCCCTTCTTTGTTGTACACATAAGTTCTACAAACAGAACACAGACTGAACAAGCGAAGCTGAAACTATAAGGATTCTTCATTATACATTATTCAAATACTTGCAAATTCAATGACTGCTACAGGAACGGATTTAATAGCTAAGGAGTAACAAATGAGATTTTAATCCTTCTTTCACATTAAAATTAGCTGATGTGGGGTGTCTGTCACATAAGGAAGAAAAAGCTGTATGATTTGGAGACCTGTATGACCGTACTCAGCACTAGATTTGTGTGAATCCCTTTCTGAGAGTGTTGATAGCCTTCTCTAAGCATTAATGATATCTGTGATTCTTAAACTTTCAAAGGAAACCAGAAAAAGCAACCTTTATCTGAGGAAATTAAATTATTCTCAACAGTGGAGTCTGGAGATTCTTGTAGTGCTTTATGACTGTATAGAAGAGTATGATAGGATTTAATTGAATAAAAACAATGACAGTCTTGATATGAAATTTTACAGGAAGCCCTGTATAATTGTTCATCTTCTGCAGATTCTTTAGGTTGTTTCCAAATGGGTCATCCTTTCCTACTAAATTAAATGGGATCAATTTTTAAAACTTTATTATTATTATTATTATTATTATTTTTAAATTTACTTGTCTTTATTAGAAAAGCAGCTATGGGATTGCAGTGTTTTAGAACTGCCTTACACTACTGACTTCAGCGCAACCAATGTCCAGCTACCACTGGGCAAGTCTGAAGGTCACACACAAATATTAGAAGTTTCAAAAATAGTCTTTTCAGACTTAACTCTTAAACTTAACCTATTAGAAGGTTCTGCCACACTACCACTTCTGATTTTTTGTACTAGCGGGTCTGATATTCACTTAATCACAAGCATAAAAACTGCATGATTCTTCTCCCTTTATCATTCCAAAATCAATTGGCAGCAAGTCCACATGCATTTTAGGGATCCGAAATCAAAATGTGCCATCAGGCTTGGAGCTACTAAAGATACCAGAGAAATATTTCTTTTGTCAGCTTAGTTTCTTTGCTGTCTTTGTGAAATAGTGTGCGCTGTTATGGCAAGGACAGACCCATCCTTTGACATGTCTTTGCTGAAGTTTTCTTCAGATTTGAGTAAAAGCTTCCTTCTTTGCTGCTGTGAGCAGTTTATTTGCCTTTATTTCTTCCAGGGAGGGCTACTTATATACTGCCTTCCATCAAAGCAATGCTCTACACAGACAATGCCCAGTTAAACTGAGGGATTTGGACTTAAGGAAGTTTCCTGTGGAACAGATGATGAAGATGTGAGAGCCACAGTGAGATCTGCCTATGATAGGAATGGATGGCATGAATAGCCAGCAGAAAAAAGACTGAAATACAGTGACTGTGCAGAAAAATCTTTAAAAAATAATCTTTATTAATATGTCCTATTACTCACAGCCTGTGTCTAAACTCCCTAAACCGGGGGGTATCACCAGCTCTCAGAGGCAGGGCCCCAGGGCAGTTGGACCACACTCTGTGATGGGAGCAGACCCTGGCACCCACCATCTTGCTGCCCTCTTTTCCTGTTTTTCAGTCCCAATCTGAATTTCTGGAGGACTGCACAGTTGTCATAAGCTGGTGAATTGTCACATTTATGGGGAACCAGAAGCGGCTCACTTTATTATTGTGGATATAAAATACTTAACAATGGGAAAAAAATCCTCTGGAATTGTACATTTTAATGTAGTGGATGTGTCAGTTGAGGATATGGTTTAGTGATGAACACAGCAGTGTTATGTTAATGGTTGGATTTATCAATCTTAGAGGTCTTTTCCAACCTCAATGATTCTATGACTCTGTGACATCCCGACTACATTTTAGAGAGAAGGGCATTGCAGGATGGTTGCTTCAGCTACACCTTAGGGTAAGTGCTGGCAGCTTCAGCATAGCAGGGGCTGGAGCTGAGAGCATCCACTGCCCTCAGAACCCACCTGTGGCAATCTAAAGCTTGAAACCAGTGCCATGGGAACTGCACTGGGGACAAACATGCTTTTACATAAGAATTTATTCATGTATGTTAACTGTTCACTGATCTAAGAGAACAGAGCACAAAGATCTCATAAAATTTTCTTAGTAAAAAGATTAACTGGGAGCAACAGTTTGTTAAAGCTGCCCTAGTAGTAGCTTTATTCAATAAAAAGGAGAGGAAGGAGATCAATGTTTTCCTAACCCTTCCAGAAATGATTTTAGATTTGCCACCCAGGGCTGGATGGCAGCATTGCAGGGGTAGCTACAGAGGGCACTTGTCAGCCACCTCACCTGCTTGGTAATTCTTCTATGCCAAATACTGCATCATCCCTGCCACAGAGTCACCAAAACCACTTGCCTCTGCACACCATCTGGTACCTCTGGCACTCAACAGAGGTGGTTGCTCAGAGAGGTGTGCAGGCTTCAGGTGTGAGAGTTTTTCATAGCCCTCATGGATGTTTGTGCCTGCCTCTGGGAAATGCCACACGCCAGGGCCCAGGGCATGTGGTGCCTGGCTGGAGGACACAATGATAATATCGGGCAGCATAGCAAGATAATCAAATAAAACAAACAGCAGGGCAATTTTTTTTAAGTGACGTTGTTATACTTATTTTGAAGCAGTTTGGAAGCAGTCAGCAGTCTCTACAATTACACATATGATGTGAAAAAATGGGCCTGATCTGACTGTTTTTTTCAGTTTACAGGTTAACAAAGTTATGTTTCCCAGCACTGTGGGCACAGGAGCCTGTAAGGCCCATGCTGTGTATGCTGTGATATGCTGAGCTGCATCCCTTCCTCTTCTGACCTCTCCCTTCTTGTGAACTATTCAAGTTTCATATTACAACATTTGTCCTGTCTGTCATTTTTGATAACCTGGCAACTGCTACATCCACTTGGTTTTAATTACTCTGCCATTTCATTTGTTTTAAACATCTGTGTCCAGTTTCTATCTGGGGTCATTTTAATTGTTTGTGGTTAATAGAATTTGAAAGGAATATAATTTTCTTATATTTCATTCTAAGATATTCCATTTTGGTTTGCTACAGTCATCTGCTACTCTTGATTTGCTGCCATACAGATGATTTAATTACATAGAGATCATTGTTATTACCATAAAATCCCCATTTATTAACTGCCATATCAATTATCCACCCAGTTGCTTATTGATCTGAATCTTCTGAGCAGCTGATCTCCTGGGATGCATTTCAACCCAAGTACAAATCTAGCAAGTTCACTGAAGTTGTGTAAAATATGAACCTGGCTCCTTTGGCATACTGATCTCCTGTCAGTACTTTTGTTGGGATGACTACTGACTGTGCAATCACCTGACAGATTTGGTACCACACTGTTTTACAACTCCTGTGATTCATGATTCTACTGATACTGATTGGCCATTTGTCTCCATTATTTTTGCTTTCTTTGTTCTCCTCTGTGATTCCCACACTTTGTCTGTTTTGTTTTTTGGGTTTTTTTTCCTTATCTTTTTTCTGTGGTTTTTTTTTTTTTTTCCCTCAGTTTCCATCTGCTTATTCTGTTTTCTTTCCTCTCCTCTATTTCTCCTTTGCTTGCATACCTGCTCCCCTGTACACCCCTGAGCTGTGGTACCACCTTTACTGTGTTTCTGTTATGCCATCTGGGAGCCCATAAGACATCTTGCTTTTGCTCCTATCAGACTTTGGTATCTAATTTTCCCTTTCTTTGCTTCTACGTTGTGTTTTCTAGTCACAATTTGCATTTTGCACTTACTGCCAGGAGTCCTCTCTCCTTGCTCCTTCCTGACCCTTTGGGAACCTTATTCTTATTCATCTCACCACCTTCTTCCTGATTATCTCTGGTACAAAGCCCAGACCGAGTATACATAGAGTCTTAATATACAGAGGCTTTGTGAATGCCTTGGCAGGTCTAGTATATCTTCTCTGTTGGGAAGTAATAATGTTCTGCCCTCATAAAAAAACTTTAGATGATATTTGAAGAAGCACTACAAGTTGGGAAGTATCCAATTTACAGATGTGGTCTGTCAGGCAAATTTGGACTTTGCTACTGAATATACTTTTCCAAATTAATGTTATTTTCTCAAAATTATATAATTTGTCTTATAAAATGCAAATAAATATCAATAATTTCACATTTTGCCAAGAATGCCAGTATAATTGACTGAATTGGAGCTACAATACAAGTCTTTGGGATCTACATTATTGCCTCTGGTGACATCTGATCAATACGTTGAAAGCAAATATTTGTGCTCTTCAGGTAGGCATAGGCTCAAGCAGCAAAACCTTCTCCTGGCTCCAGATCTGAAACACGTCAACACCATCAACTACTCTATGATGGAGATGTATTCTGCTCCTCTCAGGAACTACATTGCGCTCTGAGTCTCATCATTTCCACAGAAAAATGGCCGTGGCCTGTATGTGGGTTTCTTGCTCATTTTGGACTTTTGTTTATGTCTCTTCTTGTTCAAAAGCTTGCACAATTTCAGATGAACAGCAGCAGTAACTGAGGTTGTCCTGGCATTTAAGCAACCTCATATTTTCGTGTGTAAAATTTCTTAGAAAATAATAGCTCAGCCTGTGACCAGAATAAACATGTCTTGCCTAACAGACTTCAGTTTCTGTAATCACTAGTATGGGTGCTTCCTTCAACCCTGTTTAAAGTAGGAAAAATAAAACAACAGTGTGACAAAATAACATGAATGAATTGACCACAGTATCCGACCTCTCTCATACCAACGCTTAAAGAACCATTTGATTATATAAATGTACTAAAAAATTTAATTTTGAAGAAACATATAGTTATTACTGATTTTAAAATTAATTTTCTTTCTTTTTTTTCCTTTTTATCTTTTTAAGAGAAGGTCCTCATATTAGCTGGCCTTGCTGTGTTCATGCCACTGAACCAAAATACGTGACAATAACTGCTGTGGATATATACTTAAGGAGTAACTAATAGAGATTTTCTATTTGCACTGACCTTTGATCTACCGGGTATATGTTGGAAGAATGAAGCTGACCACAATGCCCTGAGGAGGGCTGTCTGATGCTTCTTGTGATGTGAGCTCTCTGTGTGTGGAGGAGGGGGGGCACAGAGGAGAGTCTTATTAACATTAATGACTGCTCTGGGGTGGGTGGGGGGAGGGTGGCTGAGTGCCATTTCACTGCTCTTCATTAATGCTGCTGGATTCATTACTGCCTTCTTTGTCCCGGAAAAGCAATTTAAAGTCTATGGACAGCACTGCCCTTATATATATATATCTCACCAGTGAGTGAGTAGACAGAAAGAAAGCACAGGGCAAAGGGTTAGGAAAATATGAGCTCCAAAGAAAGACTCACAGACCATCCAATTTAGAGGTGTTTCAACCAAAGTGTACGAAGATGAGGTAGAGGATGAGGATGGCCTCAGCCAGCCCTGCCCCAGCCAGCCAGTGATCCAGCTGTAGGGCTGTCAGGGGTGCACTGGGGGGCTGAGTGCTCCCCACACATCTGTGTGAGTTTTTACAAAGCTGTTTGGAAAGGGTTTGACCTAAGTTTTATGAGAACAAACTCAGCCTGAAGATTGCTGGGGATTTAATGAGGGTTAAGCAGCTTGACCTTGATATGTCTCTTCTTCCTGAATAGCACTTTAAATTTAGCCCCACATGTATTTGCTGACCAGGAGTTGTTATTCCAGGGCACCGACTGGAGTTCAAGCCTCATCTATGTTTGATTGAGGAGATAAAGTGACAGCATGGCACTGTGAGACTGTGGAGGGTAGGAGAAAAGTCTGAGAGGAGAAGGATGTTGTGACGCAGGGTTAGATGTCTATTGAAATTGCTGAACAGCCTGGGCTGAAGGAGTTACCAGGGATATAAATGTCTCATAAAATAGATTATTATAATGTGGTACTTCATGGTAGTGCCTCTGGTCCTTCAAGTTCAGGACGAGGCAAGATAAGGCTGCACCTGTGACAGCTGCCAAGTGACCCTAGAAATGGCTGTTAGCACAGGTTGGTCCTGGGGACTGGAGCTTTGTGTTCATATTGCTGCCATCAAATCCTGCCTTCCCCTTCCCCTAATGAGGGAAACTCTTATGATTAAGGTGGCTGTGCTGAGCACAGAGTTTTAAGGACAGCCCACAAGGCAGGTAAAAGAGATTTGAAAATTCAGTTCCCCAAGACTTTGCATAAACCTGCTAGATTACTCCGACCAGCATCCAGCCCTGCAGGAAAGGAGACATGGAGCCTGCCTCATGGTCTAGAGAGGCCAGACCCAAACCTGCAAGGTGTGAGCCCAAGTATTTAGTTAAGGATCAACCTCGGCCTAAAGAGGAATCATCAGAGCACATGGATTAACAAACCACCACAGCTAGCCCAGAAGAGACCAGTGACCCTGGTACAGGAGAGGTGCCCTACCAGGTGGAAATTTGTCCAAATGAAAAGAACAACAAAATTTCAAGTCACTTTTTGAGAAATAGTTTCATGCTGAGGAAACAACAAGTGGTGGACTTTTTTCACTGCCAGCTGTTTTCCATGATTTTTTAAATGAATTCATAGAAGCATTGAGTTGGTGTGCATTACATCATACTGGGAACTGCGTTTATTCTGTTGCCCATCAAACAAGAAGAATACATTTATATCTATTTGAATCAACTGTGAGTTTTGTAAATGTGTTTAATGAATGAAAAAGAAATTAATTGCAGTATTTCAAAATACAAATCATGATGCAGGTGCAGTGCATGTGTTTCCATGGGAAGAAATTTACACTTCAGTGACTATAAACATCTTCACTATTTAAGAAAAAAAATAAATGTATTTGCCTGCTATTGTTTGCTCATTTCTATTTTCTGTTAAAACAATATATCATTTATATTGGTCAGGATATATGATTTTTATATCACAGCATTCAGACTTTTTGCCTTTATTTTTTAGTTAACAATGCAATAGGATGACGTACAATGCCAAACATTTAATGAAAGCAAATAACGCAAACATGAATAGCAAGTCTTCTAATGAATAAATCTGAATAATAAAAATCCCTGTGGAGTGTAGAGGCAGCTAGGTTAATTCTTTCACTTGAATTTTAATCCTGACTGAAAAAAATTGCGGAAGGGTTTTCACATTTAACACTTAGTTGTCCTTAAAACTCAGAGAAAAAGCGCTTTTACTCTTCATGTCTGGTCTATAGCTGTATTTGATTAACAGAATCAACAAAAAGATACTTGTAATGTGATATCTATAGCATCAGAGGGCATGGAGCATCAATGCTCATGCAGTGCTGCTCTGGTTGCTGGTGTAACTCGTGGAAAAATGAAATTGAAGAGCACTCACTGAACCGGTTCTAATGTCAGCAGAAAAGTACAAAATGGACCTTTCCTTTCCCTCCCTGGCTCTTAAAAGTAACAGAGAAGTAGAGATTAGAAGTTCTATCAATTATTCTTGTCTACTCTTTGGGACTTCTTTTGTTCTCTTTTCAGTGGTTTTTAAAAGGAAAGACAAAAAAAAAAAGTTTCTAATGATTCCACTGCAAGTGAAGGTAAAACCTGATTTTTCTCTTCTAAATGCCAGTTGTTCTCAATTTAAGACCTATTTCAGCACCATTACTTGTTCATTTTAAACTTTGCTTTTATTTTGATAGTGAAACATTTTCAGAGGAAAAAAGGGAAATTAGATCTTGGAAGCATTATAAGAAAGTGTGAATTTTTTCGTTGAAAATCATTAAGCATCTTATGGCTTTACAGGGGAAATCAAGGTTCTATCAGCATGTCAGAGTTCTATGTCCAAGACTGGATGATCTGTACCAAACTCAGCCTTAGTGAAGTCAATGTGTGTCTTGGGAATTAAAGTGCAGAAGATGCCTAGACTGTCTAGGTCATATCTATGATGCTGTTTTTTAACCTTGTTGCTTCAAGGTGGAAAAAAAAAGGTAATTAAGACTACTTTTCAATATAGAGATTGTTCTTATTTCCTTCAATCTGCCATATAAAATTTACTACTTCCTTTAAGGAATTTAGAATTGTAAATTTATTACATGACTAACATTGTATCTAATCAAATCTTCTCAGTGCAAAGGCAGAATTTGTTTCATGACCTATTTACAGACTGTTTTCTCCTTTTGCAAATACGGATGTCAAAATTAGATGTTAATTTGTAGCATCCAAGAAAGCACTTGACTGAAGACTAACTTTTGTGTTGGCCTGCAGAAATCATCACATACGTCAAACAGGGATAAGATGTTAAAACCCATTGGTTCAGAATTCCACTTACAAGAGAGAGATGTCAAAGCCAACACAGAACTACCCCTAGTATGGATAACAGCAACATGTGTAGAAATTTATCTGATCTCAGACATCCAGTCATGATGACAACAGTACATTTTCTAGAAACTGCGAATGTTGTCAGGTTTTGTTAACAACATTCAATGGTCTATAACAAAAAATATCTACTGTCCCTGAAAAAAAGAAAAATTCTTAACAAAAAATCAAGATGAATAAAGACAACACCAAAAATTCTATATATGAAAATACACACACAAACATGTTTTTTTTCTTTTATGATGCAAAGGAAGTGAGACATTTTGTTTCTTTTTATTTTCCTTTTTTTTTGTTTTATGATAAGAATATTTTTGTTGAGTTGATTACTTTCAAGAAAGAAATGACAGCTCAAAAAGTGTTTGAAGAGAGATCCATTCTGATAGCAGTATAGCAATCATAGAGGATGTACCATAACAGACACTGAATAGAAAAAAAAATAAAAATGTGTGTAGTCCTACCTGGGTTATCAGTGAGCTAGGAATACCTTTTCACAGAAACACGAAAAGCAGATGCTCTAGCTGGCACTGTCACCTCTATCTTCAGATACCTTCAGGCTATTCCTTGAGGTATACAAGTGCTTTACTAGGTTGACAGGGTCTGGCAGGCTGCTAGGTGTCTGGATAGCATCAGATTTTCACACCTGAACCACTCAAATTAAACTCTAAATAAGTTTACGATGGGCAATGTTGAACCACAAAGTCCTGTGGTAGCTCAGTCCGTGATGATAACCTCCTTTAACAAACAGTATGGAAACAGAGTGGGGTTTTGTATTAATGATATGGAACAGGCTTCTGAAATGGAGGAGAAGAACAAAATAGCAAATTTTAAAATAAGTTCTAAAGTAAATGAAGGGGCAGGGAACGTCAGAGTGAGGTGAGCAACATGATGACAGATGAAATACTGTATTGTCTATAAGGTGATATTGCAGATCCTAAGCACTTATTTGTACAGATCAGATGGGTTCCACTTTTCTAATTTACTGTGAATGCTGTGAAATGAAGATCTGTACACCAGTGGTCCAAAACACCCCAAAGCAACTAATAAGATATTATAGTGTAAAAGGATGGGACATGGGATACTTTCTGAAAGTATAATGTCGGTGATGTGCCCTAGATACAGTATGGGTTCAATCCTGGTCAATGTATTTGAAAAAGAGATAAAAAAGATGTAGAAATAGGTGATGAAAATTACTAAGAGCATGGCACAATTTCTGTGATGAGAGATTGCCAAAACTGAGATTGCCTCCCTTGGAAAAGAGATGAATTTTAAGAGATATGACAAGACTCTATAAAATACTGAATGTTATATGAAGAAAAAAAAAAAAGCAGGTATTTTTCTTTACAGTTACATTTTCTCCTAATACAGGAAAAAGCAAGTCTTCAATAAAACTGAAAGTCAACCAATATAACCCTGAGGGGGAGAGAAAATATTCAAAATTGAGTAGCTGAACTCATTGCCACTGAGCTTTAAGTTTTAGTTCATTGTAGGCACCATTTAAGTACCCATGCAGATAAGAACAAGCACCATTTCTGTGATGGTTTAGACCTCTCTCACATGGCAGAGAGGCCCTGAATGTCTTTTCTGCCCCTCTTGCAGTAAATATAGTAAGAAATTTATAAAATCATTGTGTCTCCAGTCACAAACTGACTTATTCACTAATGAAGACAGACAAAGTTTTACATAATTACCTACTGTGAATATTCTTACACTTTAGTTCCTTGAGAAATATTTACTAAATCTCTGTTCTGTGAGAGACAGGATGTAGAGCTGGAAGAGCAGATCAGCCCAACCAGCTTCTATTCTTGTCTTTCCATGTTCCTGAAATATCTGTCACTGTGCAACATTGCCCAGTGTACTGCTGTAAAAGTGTGATTAGCTATAAAAGTAAACGCATTCACTCACTTGTTAAAATTATAACAATAAATGTGAGGAACAATGAGGAGAAAAAGTTTGTTTACCACTTTCAAGGAAAGTAGGAGAAATAAGCTTCATATCATCACCATATCATTAAAAAACATAAAAATAACTAAAAAAAATCAGTGCCCAGCTCTGAAGAGACACTCTGGAAAGCCTTGTCAGAGATGTATATTCTCATTGAAAGATAAATCGCGCATCTGAAGAATGTACTTGCCATTTAAAAAGCTGGTAGAGAAATTTCTGATTTACTATATCCTTTCAATGAGCAAATAAAGGTCTTAAGAGCCTGATGTGCAGACCACTGAAAACATTCTGATAATCACCCTTCAGCAAGCAATGGAAAACTTCATCTGATTTATATTGTGAGAAACTTTTGGCTTATTCTGAAACAACACAGAGTCTACCAAAACAGCATATGGAATGAAGAGGGAAGCAAATGAAAATACAGGAGATTAGTTTCTGAGATTGAAAAACACTCATTGAGAGAGAAAAGAAGATGTTAATATAAATGAAAAGCAATTTAGAGTTTTAGTCCCATTCACATGCCAGGAAAACATTGGAGAAAATTGATTTGGGGAATTTATTTTAAAAAAATGAAAAGAAAAAAACATCCAAACATAGGGCGACAATGAAACAAGCGCAAATTTCTTCCTGCAAACACACAGAGAATTGAGAAAAGGCTGGAGCAGAGAAAAATATGTAACCCACAAATGACAACAAATGGAATTACTTTAGACTCACATCCTTCATGTAGAAAGAAAAAGAAAATACTGGCATGTCCCACAGCTTATATTCAGCTCAGTCCTAGTAAAAAATCGTTGAAGGTAACTAGAAAAGAAGTTCAAGGAGTTATTGAGTCATAAAAATTTTAGATAGCAAAAGAAACCCCTAAGGTTTCAAAAGTGACAATTTCATAACTAACACACTTCTTCTCAAAGATAATAAAGACTGAGCAGAGGAGAGCAGAAGAAATAAAAGAGGGAGTACCTGGACTTTTTAGCATCCTAATTATTCATTTTAGGTTACTCCAAAGACCTATTCTTTTAAAAAGGTGTGTCTTTTTTATCAGGGATGCTCATTGTCTTTTTCAGGAGAAAACTGTTAAGAAGTTCCCTCCAAAACCATGGGGATACATGCAAAATCCTTTTCTCCACGGTGGTAAATGAGTCTGTATGTAAGAGAGAAATCTGATGGGCAATTCTGGCATAGACATATATACATGCACAGCTTTAGGACTACCCAACACATTGCCTGGAAGAGGACAACTAATCTGGTGAGAGTGAAGCCAGAAGTGTCATTAAGGACTAAGACTGTATGAAGGGATAGTATTTTCCCTTGTCTGGATATCTTGGGCATTGGACTACATGACCATTAATGGTCCATTCCAACCCAAACCATTCTATGGTTTTATGATCTGCTAGGGATGACTTTGCAGAGAATGTGAAAGAGTAATGAACATTGAAGAGATGACAGTCCCTGGTAATGAGATTTCTAGCTTAAACTCTGTCTTTAAATACTTTGAGCTCTGAAATGTGGAATATTATTTTGTACTGAAAATTTCTTCTCTAAATATAAAACAGAACATGTATTACACCACTAAAATTAATTCATTTTGAAGCTTAAATTATTGTTAAAGAGTTTGTTAGTTTTTATCTGCTCAGAAAAGCAACTTGTCATTTTTATTTCAAAGTAATAATTTAAAATCCTTGACATTGTAAGATGATAGAGAAATTTAAAAAAATATTAAAAATAGAGATAGTATAACTTTTTTATTGTATCGTTTTATCTGCCAGATCCCATTTTCCTTTATGCTTTTTGTGACTATTGAGCATTTCTGAAAAAAACACATTAGCATTAGGAATGCTGGCTTGGCGACTTTTGGGAGACAAGTTTCAGGCACATTTTAGTCCACTTGCTTCCATATGCCAAATCATCTCATTAATTCCTCCTGAGCTGAGGCTTGGCAGATCTGATGAAACATGACAGCAATATTTAAACACCACGACCCCCCCTCCACTCCCCCCAAACAACCATAGCTTTTTATAAATATCTTTTAGATATATGAAATTCTGCAAATACTCTTGACCTGAAGCAAACACAAATACTGGCAGTACAAAACCAGCTGATCAGAACATAATTTCCTTCTTCCAGCATCAGAGCTCTTTCCACCCTGTTGGTAGGGTAAGGCCGTTGCTCAAACACTGGTGAACCCAAATTGTGCATTGGATCTGGGAGTTTAAGGCATACTCTGATATGTAGAAGACTGATTATCTGCTTATGTATATTCTTTAATTAGAAAGCCCTTCCCAACCCTGGTATTTAACTTGGAACTTAGAGCACTGCTCTATACAGGTTAGTAATCTCTCTTTCTGAGAGTTGGAAAAAAATCATATTCTAGTTTCTGTCCTTCCTTATATGGTAAATAAAATTTCTCTCTGGCTTCTGCTTGTTAGTGTTTGTCTTCTTCACTGGAGAATGAAGGGTTTTATTCCTCTTTTCTTTTTTTTTTTTTTTTTTTTTATGAAACTGTGTTCAGCAATGATGATGTTTCTCTTTCACCATATCAACATGTATTTTGAGTCTTTTAAACCTCTTGGGCATAATGGAGTTCATTTATGCATTGTGTGAAAGCAAGTATTTCCTCTCAGTGCAGTGCCTTCAGACAATGCCGAAAATTCCAGAGCTGTTCTCCGGGTAGGGTGAAATAAAACAAGCAGTGCAGTCCTACTCACAATGTACCCATGGTATTCATCTCTTATCTAAAATGACTCTTTTCTAAAATGACTTCTTACACAGAAGTGTTTTTCTCAGCATTTCATTTTCCTGCCCATGAACCTGTCACTGTTATAGTCCAGGAATGGGCACAATAATCCACCTGAGTACAAAGGTATTATTATACCTGTGGTATTATTTTCTATTCCATTACATTTATCCTTGTCTCCCTCTTTGGTCATTATTTTATTTTGTTGGGACTGACATTTGTTATCATATACCTGTTCACTGTGGAAATATGCTGGCTTTCCTCAGGGTCTTGATTTCTCCTAGGTATGCCCTGCCTAAATGGTTTGTACCAAAACGGGTCTGATCACTACTGCACATAGATTGAGGGGATGCTGTCTGGGTGGTCCAGAAATGGATTTTGTGAAGGGAATGTGTTCACTTGAGCCTTACATTCTAGCTGTGCCTGTGGCATGACTAGGGCAGAAATACGTGTTTGGTAATCATTGCATTTACTTTGAAGAAGCAGGGAACTTATAACCCAGAGACAATGACATGCTGCTGCTTAGCTGCTGGGGCAGCTGTGCTGCTTTTCCTGACATTCTATATTCATTACTACTTTTCCTTTATAGTATTCCATGGACTCTGTCTTGTAACTAAAGAGGCAACAAACAAAAGTAATTGAAGTAACAGCTCCATAGTTAAGAAAGTGCAAATTCTGATAAATGCATCTGTATTTATATATCTACAAGTGCATTTAATTCAGTGCAGTTGTGCATCTAGCTATCTTTTAAACACACTGAATCTACATGTTGTAGACAGCAATAACTAGGCACTTGTGATTTAGACTCTGGTCATATACATTTAATTTTTCTTTTTTTTTTTTTTTACTTGTACATGTACTTTTTTCACTTCAATATTTTAAAAGAGATAACATAATGAAACTTTTAAATAAAATATAAAAGTTCAAACAGTGACACTTGCATTTCCTTTATCTTAATGTTGAAAGCAGGTAGTTGGTATTATGTCAAGCTTCCTTTCTCTTATGCTTCTCTCTGCACTTACTCCCAAGGCAATGGTCAGTTATATGGTTTGCTTATTTAGTGCCCTCTGTTCCAGACTCATTAAGATGCTTTAGGTGGGACTTCAGTGAGGCCTATATTCTTAAATCCAAAACTCTCTGCCACTCCTTTCTCCTCAGGAGGAGAACTCCTCACACTGTTCCCCCGTTCCACTGTGGGGCTCCTCCCAGAGGAGACTGTTACCCACAAACTTCTCCAATGTGAGCCCATGGAGTGCAGTTCTTCACAAACTGCTCCAACATAGATCCCTTTCACAGTATGCAGCCCTTCGAAAAGAGACTGCTC
Organism: Margarornis squamiger; assembly: GCA_035222235.1. NCBI lineage: Eukaryota > Metazoa > Chordata > Aves > Passeriformes > Furnariidae > Margarornis > Margarornis squamiger. The sequence continues at coordinate 35,410,992 of JAWWTY010000106.1, read as the reverse complement.
CAGTGCAGCTTGCCCAAAAAAGTCAAAAGTCCTGCCAGCAAACCTGCTCTACTATGGGTTCCTCTCTCCATGGGTCCACAAGTCCTTTCAGGAGCCTGTTTCATCATGGGCTTCCCACAGGGTGACAGTCTCCTTTGAGCATCCACCTGCTCCATTATGGGGTCCTCCACAGGCTGTAGGTGAATATCTGCTCCACCATGGACCTCCATGGGCTGTAGGGAACAGCCTGTCTCACCATGGTCTGCACCACAGGCTACAGGGGAATCTCTGCTCTAGTGGCTGAAGCACCTCCTCCTCCTCCTCCTTCAATGATCTTGGTGTCTGCAGGACTGTTTTTCTCAGATATTCTCACCCTTCTCTTCTCTGGCTGCAATTGTCTCAACTTTGTTTTCCCAGAGGCACTACCATTGTTGCTGATGGGCCCAGGCTCAACCAGTGGCACTGGCCCTGTTGGACACAAGGAAAGCTTCTAGCAACTTCTCAGAGAAAACACACCTGTAGACCCTTACTACCAACACCTGGCCACACAAACCCAGTACATAGGCATAGCTCTGTGCATCAGCAGTTGCTGAAGGAAGTGGCAGCATCACCCCTTTGTGCTGTGAAGTAACACTTAGAGGATTTCTCTCAAGACTTCAGAGATGTTTTAATCACATCTTCCATTTCCCAGGCAGGCAAAAAACCTATTTACAAAGGAAAGCCAGATGAAAGAGAAGGAGTGGTGTGTTTGTAAATTTTCATTTCCTTCTATGGAAACAAGGCTATATTTAGGCAGTGGCAAATGTAAAAAAACTACCAAAGTGTATGAGATAGAAGAACAGATTAGATGACCCAAAACATTTGGGTTTAATAGTGATTTCAGGATAAAATGATGAAATTTCAAGTCGTGCTTGAAAAGGGAGCTCAATGTTTTTGCAATGATGTCTAAAATATAGTCCAAACTCTGCTTCCTGAACATGAATTTTGTGTGCATTTCACATGAAACCGTAATTGTATAAAAGAACATTATGATTATGGGATCAGAAAAAAAGGGAATCCAGTTCCTCCCTGAACTTGCTGGACATCACTCATTTTGCTCCATTCTCCATGTGGTGAACTTTTTTGGAAACATGGGACAGAACCAACAAGAGGGAGACAAGCAATCCCACCTCTGTGAATGGAGTACAGCCTAAGCAGTGCTGGCAGTCCCCTAGGGAGGATTCAGATCACTTTCTCTGGCCACTTTTCAAGCATAAGGCTGATCTCATTAGTTTTTAGAGAGCAGAGCTAAGAACTAAATTTAGGGAAGAGGATGGACATGCATGGATGATCAGAGTTGCATCAGAGCATTTTTAAATACCTGCTTCCCCTCTTCTTCCTCCTCCCACCTTTGCCCTCTCCCTTCTGTTTACTCATGTTAACACTGGAGCCATAGACCCTAGTGCAGTGCGATGGAAGAGGAAGGTGTGTTATACTAACAATCTTTAAATTCCAAGATTAAGCAGGAAACCAGCTAGAAATGGGCAACAAAGAAAAAAATATTCATGGAAAGCAGACTTCACAGCCTCCTTTTCCTCTCCTATCCTTAGACTTCTGACATCTCTCTCACCATGCAGATGCTTCTGTCTATCTGGAAGACAGGAACATTTCTTTTAAAGAACTGAGCATAGAAATAAACCGATTTCATACAAAATGCTCTCTCAGTAGGTGGGAGACCTGGGTTAAATTTCCCCAACAAATACAAGAGATTAAGCTCCATGCTTGCTGTGCTTTAATCATGAGTCTACAGGCATCTAATTCACCTTTGATTTGTCTCTTTGATGCTACAATGCTACAGAGCTCCTCAGTTATTGTTTTTGTGCAACAGGAATAACCCTCCAACACTTAAAATTTCAGGGATTCTGAAATTTCTGTGTCTTACCCTTGGTGCTGTAGAATCAATCAAAGGTAGAAAAATGAATTAACAAAAAAAGAAAATTATACATAGCAAAGCTAATATGAAACAGTTCTTTGCTATACTTTTGAGTCCTATAAAGAATAGTCATTGTATAATAGTGGGATTCACTAAAAAACTAGTTTGCTTTGACTTTTGATCTAGAGTGTGAATTATTCCAGTATTTTTATTTTGAAGTCCATGACATTTCAAATAATTCTGATTGCATTTTGACTTTATTCTCCAATCCTTTGCGCATCAGACTCAGGAGTGGATGGAGCTCTCTGGTTCTGTTTGGCTTTTTATTTTTTAAATGCAAGAAATAAAGGAAACTAAGAAGATCAAAGATGTTTGACCTGCTACTAACCTGAGTCATCAAAGTCTGCACATTTCAACTGAAATGGATAAGTAAATGAAAGGCATTTCTCAAGATTCTCCTCTCAGTTTAGCAACAGAGTGATGAAAATGTTCTTTGCTGGAGTTACTAATAAAGATATTTCACTGGGAATTTTAAAAGAAGAACAGAAGCACAAGTTCATATATTGAGGTTGTACTTGAGCAAACTCCTATTAAAATGAAAAGGAGAGCTCCTCAAGCCTGAGTGAACCAGAGCTCATTGGAGGGTATAATTTGTAATTTCCTAGTATGGGTTAAGTTTCCATAAATGACCTAGAGCCAAGAAAGTATTTAAGACTTACCTTTCAGTTGCTAGGAATGGCAGCCAGAAAATGCTCAGAGAAAGCTTTCCATCTCTGTCTTGATGTCCCAACCTCAGGACATCAGGAGTAAATATCCCTGTTGCACACCAGGTTGAGTTAAACAAAACTAAAACATAAGTAAGCCTTATGTAAGCCATCAGAAAACTTAAAATAATATTCTTCTAGGTGCACAATACCTTAATGGTTTGAAAAATAATACTTATTATACCTTGAAAACAACTATCTAAGGTACGCTGAGCTATTTTATGGAGCAGAAAATGCCAAATGGAGGTTCAGGCTTTGAAGCACAACTACCATTTGCAGGTGACTTGCAGAGCCAGACAGCTGCACCACTGGTCCTGCACATAAACAGCATTTGCTATGAAAGTAATAGTTAGGCATTTGAAAATCACATTTGACATCATGCCTGAAACTTGTTGGTTAATCATATCTTTAAAATAAATTAGGCAAATCTGTTTTCTGCTGCACAGATGTCCTGACAAAAATGAAGAGTAAGTTGCAGTCTACTTGGAAATGTGGTCCATACTTTCTTTATGATCCATTATGGAAAAATGTTGGTCCCCATTCAGTTGGCACTATAACTATTCAGTGTTACACTTGGTGGAGGGAAAAGCTGTGTTCCATTTTAATAGATGGTGGAAGCAGAGGATGAACAGGAGTGTATAGGATATCTCTTTAGGCTACCTCTTCAGGTCCGTTTATTGCTTGATTTTTATATAGATTAATTAATTCGGGATATAATTTGTTCACCTACTGTATTTAGAGGTGCAAAATAAGTGCCTAAATAAAAGAGAGGGTTTAGATAGGGGTCATGCTCCTTTCCCCTTGAAAAAACCCAAAAGCTCCTGTAATTCCGCTGCGGGTCACTAGGTGGGGAGCGACAACCCGGGAACAGAGACCCTCGGGAACGGATGGGGATCACTAAATCACCCGACATGATGTAAACTGCAATATCCCTTGCTCTGTGGTGTGCAGAGAGAGCCCTGCACCTGGCGTGTAGAGCTGGCACCAGAGCCCAGCCCGAACCACCTCCCATCCTACCACATCAGGTGCCATTGGCTTTGTGACGATTAACTTACTCATCTTGGAATTCGTATTATTCACCCACCTAATATGTTCGACCTAGACAGCATCTCCTCTATCCCGTTTTATCCTTCTCTTTATGTTGTTTTTTTCTTTTTTGCTACAGTTTTTTAATTTCACAGTTATTAACAGATAACTGGATCTGTTAAATGGGTCCAGCAAGACTTGAATCACTGACCAGGCACTGGAAAACCTTAGTTAGCCTCATTTTTCTCTTCTCCATGACTCTTTCTTTAAGGACTTCTCCATCTCCATTACACAACCTTGGCACATCTCTGATGGCAGAATCCTGATTTTTATAGGGAAAGCATATTTTAAATTAGAGGCCTCAGTGTGAAATAACAGATGTCACAACCTTTCTCTTTCTGAATGCAAATAATGACAGATACGGAATATCAACTTTTTTTAACCCTGTCTAGGTCCATAGGAACTTGTTCTTGGCAAGGATTCCACGGGGTTTAGTGTCATCACTGTTGCCCTTCTGAAGGATCTTTCAAGAGTTATTAGCTGTCTTCCCTGACAGTTTACCAAATCATTTATGCCAAGCTTAAAGTGAAGATCCTTGCTTTTAGTAATGTTTCCTTTGTCACACTGTCAGGGAAGTCTGCATCTTAGGTAATTCTCTGATATAATCTTTCATGTTCAGAATTAATGAAAAAAAAACCCCAAAACCCCAACTGTATTTTGTCTAAAAGCAAATCTCAACAGCTTAATGCTGGAACTTGACATCAGTAAGAATAAAGTTGAAATAATTGAAAAATTTTGATTGTCAGGATAATTAGCAATTCAAATATGTTATCATACAAATTCTGATTTTTTTTTCTCCATTTGCATTTATTTTTTTGTCTTCCATATTTATACATATTCACTTTTTCTCCCTTGTGTGATTGTTGTCTTCATCATAGCATACGATGTTAAAGGCTTATTTGGTTTATCACACACACCAAAATTTGTCTGAACATTTCAGGATCTGCTATCCTCTAATTTTTCTGGTGCTACTATTCTTAAAATTATCAGTCTTGCTTGTACAAGTTGCACACCTCAATGCCATAAAGTTCCAGAAAAGAGGTGGTTTTTGTAGTTTATAAATTCTAGTGCAGTGGCTTCCTTGTCAAGTTTATGAAAAATGGTGTGGTCTATAGGTCCTTGATCACATCTAAGATAATTCTTCACTGGATCTGACTTGAGATATACTTATAGCTTTGCAGGGAATCTAGACAGGCTGCTACTTAAGTGCTACTAACCATGATCATTAAGTAAAGGGTTAACCCAGTGCAGGAATGATTATATTAGATTCTGAGTTTCATGTTGTGAAAGTCAGAAAATGAAATTGTACAGGGGAAACACTGTTACTGCTGTTATCTTAATATACTCTAAATTATTAATTACTGTTTTCTTCTCTTTGTGTTTTACTGTTAATATTTTATGCTATGACAATGTCAGGAGACCTCCAATAGATCTGAGGACCCACAAAGCCAACTGCGATATGAAGCTGCAAGTAGATTAACTCTGAATTTGAGTTTCTCCCAAAAAGTAGGGGTTATAGGAGAGTTGTGGTCATGAAAAGTAAAGTGTCTTGCTCAGAATCACACACAAGGATGGACCAGAGTCATAAGTTGGACCTAAATGTATTGTCTGACTTGAGAGGGCCAAGTCTGCTCTGTGTCCCAACTCTACAGACGTCACCTCTCAGCTTCTTATGAGTTAAAATCCAGCAGTTAACGTAAAGTATCTGATACTGTTTTAGGAGCACAGTTTCCCAGTGGCTGTCCCATGTCATGTCTCAGTTTTTTATAGCAGTGACATATCATACTGGGAGAAACAAGGTGAATTTTCACACACCAACCTGAAAGTGAGCACATCAAGAAACAACTGAACAAAACATTACAAGAGGAAGAGACTGGAAAGACCATTTTCTTGCCCAGTTATTCTGTTTGTTGTGACAATTTGCATTTCCCTGGAATGCATCCAGATGACAAGGAATGCAGCTGAGTTTGTTATACATGACAGAAAAACATCATGAAGAATAACTCATTTGAAACTCTTTGGCCTTTACCTGTTGTTCTTTTCATTTACTTTTTTTTTTCTTTTAAATGAGATTGCCTGCCTTTGAGGCTTAGCCAGAGCCTAAAAGGACAGTGCACCACAGGGCTATAGGGAGTACAAGGAACCAAGGGAGGGAAAGTAAGGACCTGTTCTTTAAGAAAAAAAAGCAGAGTACCTGTCCAAACTAAACCTTGAAAGCATTTTTTTTTTCCCCCCTGGCTAGAAAGTTTGTAAAGACTTGATTATTCTTGTGAGCTCCCCAACCTTTCTCTGAAGTGTCCACTTACTTCAAATATCACCTAGCTAGAAAATCTTCTTAATTTTCCTCACTTTTCTTCTTAGCAGCTTCTCCTGCCAGGAAGGCTAACCCCAGTTTTTTGGGGCTATATGAGTAGCCTTGGTGGCACCTGCAGTTCTTTCTGTCAGGATTTTGAACTCAGCTCTTATATCTGTCTGCTTCTTCTTCCTTCCTTCCCTGTCTTGTTTAGCACCTTTAGGAAAGGGGCAGGTGTCCCGTAGAGCACTGCAGTGGCTGGGTCTCCCAAGGCTTTCCCCACACTGTAGCAGGTGGCTTGTGCTGAAAGCACAAGGTTTTGGTCTGCAAAGGTGAAGGATGCCAAAGGAAAATTCATAACACAGCATTATATAATGAAGTCAAGGAAATCTATCCAGCCTGGGAAAGCAAGTCTTCCTGTGAAGCTGTGATAATACCTGATTTGAATTTCTTATGCTTATTCAGACAAGTTATTTCCAAGAAATAAAATCTTCTAAAATATAATTTCCAAAGTGTTTGTATATGGTATGCTTCATCAAACTGGGCTTATATGCTAAATAAAGGGACTTCTAATAGGAGTAAACCGCAGATTTTTTTACTTCTGCCATGTTTTGGTTTGAGGGATAGTTTATTCATAAAATATGACCAGTTTTGTCACCAGCCATCGTTTGCTTTCTGTAAGGAAAATGTATGTTGGAATGATGAATTCAGTGATGACACAAGACTCCTCAGAAATGTAAGTGAATTGAGTTTTCCATCTCCCTCAAATGAGGTTTCTGTTTTGAACTGTGGCTGGGCAAATCCTGCCTTGGGAAGAAGCGAGGAAGGAAGGAAAGAGAGAATTGGAATGTTATTTGCAATGGCTGGTCACTAGATTGTGGACCCACTTATTACAAAATGATAGCTTGAAACTCTGAAGCTTGCTCCCTAATGGGGAATGCCTTTATGGTCAATATGCCTGAAAATAAATTTGGTTAAATTTCCTTCCATCTGTGTGCTCCAAATGACTGACTATGATTTGAAAGTGTCAGAGCTCACCAGAGAAATAAAATTGTGGAGGCATTTTAGGGCCATGACCATCCAGCTGAGTCCGCAAGGCAGTATGAGTGCTACAGGCACTGAGACAACACACTTTCATGTAGCTGCCAGCTCCTTAAGGGGACATATGGAGCTTTGCCAAGGAGCACACCAGGCTTTACTGAGGTCCCTGGCTCAGCCTCCTGCTGGAGAAGGGGTGTAGCTCAGGGGACCAGATGTGAGCTGAGGAAAGTCAGAAAGGACTCAGCTGTAGCCAGAGTCCTGCAGCAGCAGGCGCCATCCCACATGCCCCTGCTCTGCCTTTGGCTCTGGCAGCAGTGGACAGACCTTGGCTTCCAGAACTCTGGCAGGAGTTATGCATAGCCTTATGCCCGTGGCAGTGTGTTGCTCCAGGCAACTGCCAGTCTAGGTTTCACATATATGTGTGTGTGTGTGTGTATGTGTGTTTGTGTGTATTTACCTCATAGTGTTATTTAAAATATGAGAAGAAATAAAACTAAACCTGAACGAACTAACAAAAATTCAGTCAATGAACAGTTCTGGCAAGGTTTTTCACATCTACACTGCCACATAATGAACTTGCATCATTCACACATGGTGGAGTTTGCCCATTAACTATTTCCAAAACAACACAAAATTCGAAGTAGTTCTTTTTATTCTTGCTGGGTATCAGTAGCAACACATGTGAAAGTCCCAGTGACTACAGTGCCTTCAGTTTTCCCTTCTCAGGTTAGTAATGAAGGTTAGATACGGATATAAACCTCAAACACCCTAAAGCAAAATTGCATCTTCTCAGCACATGTACCTGATACTTTTAATCTTTTATCATCCTCAAAATTTATTCTGCATAGTCTTATTGATCATCTCCATGGTCCCTTGATTTTTCGGGGGCAGTATTTGAAATAGGAGAGTTACCAAGGTGGAAAACACTTGTGCTAACAGTTTATGCTTGCAAAGGAAACAGCTCTGGCACTTTTTCTCACCATATTTAAAAAAAAAATAATTCAAACATAAGACAAGTAAAACACAAAATTCAACAATTAAACATCCCAGAGACTAAGAAATTACCAGAAAGAAAGCCATGGACCACTGTGTTATTTAAAGTTGCATATTCATTTTAGCTAATTCTAAATGAAAGTTAACTGAAATTAAGGTACCAGAGCAAAAGAAAGCAAGAGAAGCTAAACATTGGAAAGTATGATCCTAGTCAGCCAAGAATGAATGCCTGGATTGGCACAGAAAACTCCTGAGCAAAAAACAGTGGCATACTTAGGCAAGAGTTAACAGTGATACTTAAGGAACCACAGTGATAAAAAACAAATAATCCTTGCAAAATAGGTGGTCTCAAACAGTTCTGTGAAATGTTCTATTGCTTTCATCTGCTGTTCATTTGTTTACATTAAGGTCTTATAATTTTTATTTTCTACAGAAAGAAAACAGAACTTAGTCTTTATATTGTATTTAATTCACAGTGAGTATCAAATGTTGTGCTAGAGAATGTCTCTTTAATCAATGTGTCATGTGTATTTGGCTGGCCCATGCAATAATTTATTTCCTATTGTTTTGGAGATTGGTGGCTCTTCTTGAAATGACATCTGCTGGAAGCTCCTCTCTGCAATTTTGTTTCTCTTGTGAGTTCAGACACTGCGGTCAATCATTTGGAGCACACAGATGGAGGAAGTTAATCAATCTGATTTCAGATAATGTTGACCATGATGTGGAACCCATCAGGTGATAAAAAATCCTAGGATTTCAGTGTTTTGTTGTGCCATAGTGAAGAACATTACAGGGTCATTGAATGTTAGAAAAGTTTAGGCCAAGAAGAGATGTTAAACATTTTTGCATTCACTTAAAACAGGTTTAGCATCAAAGTAAGACCAAGGAGCTCATTGTCTTGGCTGAACTCTCAGATATTCTGCCATGACTAGGTCCCTGTGATAATAAGGAAGGAACATGGACTTCAGTACAGGAACAACCCTCACCTTTTCAGTCCTATTTGCTTTGCATTACAAATATAAATTTGAGACTGTCTCAAGCCCAGACCTGCTTTGCCTCCACAGATCCCAGAAGCTTACACAAGCACTGTGTCTGTCCACCTTTGGGCACACCAAGGCATAAAAGCATATATATGAACGCCTGCACTACCAGAGTCTGGCTATTGCTATATCTGCAAGGTGGATTCTCCATTTCAGACACCACAGTATCTTGCCACATTGGAGTCACAGGGCTCCCTGTCACATACAGGGTCTGATACTACTGCAAGAGAACATGTGATTGTGGACAACTGTACTGATCTACTGCGGTGAAGTATCTCCCATGAACACAGGTTAAGAAATGCCTGAAGGTCTGGCCTGTCAACAGCTATTTTCATAAAAGAAGAAATGTATCTTAAACAGCAGACTTCAGAATGAGGAACGTTGGAATGTGTGAAGCTGTTGCCTCATCTTCGGCCACACCATAGTCAGAAGTAACACAGGAGCACTCTGTAAGGGCTTATCATATAGACTTGCTGCCTAGAAAACAGTCCTCTGATGCATGTAAAACATCCTTTTCCAGCTCAGAACAATTTTTACCTTCCCCTTTCCTCCAATTTTTTGCCATTTTTCAGTTTTGTATGCATTCAACTTTCCCTAATTAAATAGAAAGAAAAATGCATCATTATTCTTTCATGCAGCTTCTTCTTGAAGCAGTTCATAATTATGCAGAAGTGTGGTAAGATGCTTACACATTATCTCAGAAATGGGAAACTAGGTCTAGGGCCCTCTGCCTCCCTGTGTTTGATATTTTCCTTACCTAGCACCTCAGTCTGTTATCTGCTCCAATAACCAGTGATAATCTTTGTCCAGTCAACTGCTGTATGCATCCCCTGCAGCTGCAAAGGGTGTCTTTGTAAATGGGTACTCAGATTATGAAAACTGTCTTCTGCTCAGAGCCCTAGCCTTCCTGGAGTACTATTTTCAAATGTGTTTGTACCTGATGTTTTATTATGAACATCCCACTGCTCAAAGAAGTTGTTTAAGGGTATCGCCCAAGTTCACAAGCATTTTGGGCATTCCAGTAATTGTCCAGTCACCCATTTCTAATCTAACAATGTAATTCTGTTTCTTATTTTTCCCCCTTTCATATTGTCTTCAGAATATCCTATAATAAGAGTAATCTATCAGAAATTCCAAGCAGAGGTCCACTAAGTATGTAATCAGCACAACCCTTATTTCTTCTTGTATCTAGAAACTGGCCTTGTCTTTTAGAATCCCTTAAACTAGTGATATTGCTTATTTGTATATATGAAAAATGAGGAAACAGTTACCCTTAAATTATGAAATTAAGTTATAATTTGCAGAAGGTCACTATATCAAACAGGGCACAGCCCACAGAAATATTTCATTGCAAACTAGTTTTCTTAGAATTCTCCATGTTATTGCTCCAAGTTAGCGGTTTAGAAAAACAGTTAATCTTATGCAGATGTTCATAGGAGGATGGATGCATTCCACTTTCATTTCACTAGATCAGCTAAAAATTTGGTAATTTTCCAGACAGAGTCCAAATCTGGAAACATTTACAAAGCTATTTCTATGATGACCACATAATACCACCTTGCAACCCAGCACAGAACAAGACCAAATCTGTGAGTGGGGACAGTCTTCACCTAAAGCACTGACAGGCTTGGATACCTACTGAGGGCTTCTCTCAGCTTTACTGTTGAAGCATTCACTAGTTTTAGAAACAAAAAAAGAAATTGTGTTGTGAATAGGGACCAGAAAAAAGGATTCAAGCAGGCTGCCTGTTTTGTCTGCCTGTGACTCTTGCAGAGATGTCTGTCCAAACCTCACCATTGACGGGACCAGAGAAAGGCTCAGCCCAGCTATATCTTGGGTGTACTAGACAGGAAACAGTTGTGGTAGCAGTGGCTGTCAACCTGTTAGGCTGGGAAGATCAAGTCTCCCGCTCAACTGAATGTTAAAATCACTATGTGTTACAGTATGTATCTCTACTACCTCCTCTTTGAATAAAATATTTCCATACATTTTTTAATGAAAATGGAAAGTTACCTTCCAGCAGGGGCAGGCTCTGACATTGAGCGGGACAGAAAGTGACTCTGACTCAGTAATTAAGTTCCAGAGAAGAAAAACAAATTCAAATAATACCTGAATTCAGCATTAAGAGTTAAAGAGTTCTCCTGACCTTCTTAGGCAGCTTAAAGGCTTTTTCATCTGCCCTCTTGAGAGATGCAGCTCTTTCATCTGCATGTAGGATTTATGATTTTGAAGCTTGGATTTAAGTCCAAGGAATAGACACAGAGAAACCTTTAAGCTCTCCTTTCAGATACATTTAATTATCTACTGACGCTTTCAGGTTTCTCTGGGAACTTAATTTTGTTGACATCTCTTCCCATTCTTCCTCATGTTTATTCCTGAAGGTCTGTACCCTCATTTTATCACCTGTGTGGTGTTGTCTACATTTAATGTGCACTGTAAACTTTTTGCAACATGATGTTTTCAGCCTAGAACAAGAATAACAGTTTGGGTTATTAACCTTGGAAAGTACTTTGAAAACAATCAACAGTCTCATAGTTGACACACCATGCTGACTTAGTTAAATGTCAAAAAAATATAATTCATACTGTAGTTGGGATCTTTCTTTTAAAAAGATGCCACAGCCAATTGTTCTCTCCTTTTTTCCATACCATTTGTGCCAATCGTACGTATTGCTCCCAGCTGTAGTAAAGAGAATTCTTGCAAAATGGAAACAAGAGCACTTTGTAAATTCCTTCTCCTTTTGCTCAATATCTTGCTACAACTTTTCCAACAAGTTTAACTGCTTTTCCAATAGACCATGCAGGTAGAATCAATGATAACAGACTTCCAAGACATGTCCCTAGTTGTCTTTTCTCATCTTTCCAGGTATTTTTCTTTTACCAAAACCAGCCTTTTCTGATAGCTTTTATTAATAGTAAGAAAAATGATTTGGCTTACTGATTATTCTCCTTTGGCTTTTAAACAGCTCTGGAATTATCACAGTGAAGATATTTTTTTCTGGATAGAAGTAGATGAGGAAGAATAGTAGTGTCAAATCTTTATGCAAATGAGTTTGTTAGGTTTATGTGGTTACCAGCACCAGGAGAAAACAGCTTTAATGAGGAAAGAAGCTATATAATACAAGATAAAGTGTTTCATTAAGACTAAATAGTATTGTTCAGATATTATTGCTGGAGAACTTGGATGAAAGAAAGAACTTATTTTCTTGTGATTCAGTAATCCTAAAATCCCTAAATTGGAGAGTTTGGGGAGTTTCAGTCATTCATCCTAGTTTGCCTCTCTGAAGGTAGTCAGTTTGTTTTGACATCAGTGTTTTTTTATGGTGTACTATGTCTTTGAATATTGGTACTGTGAAATTTCACATTTTTCTTTTCCTATCCTTTTCTAGCTCAGGACAACCTTGCACCATCACTCAAAACTAAAAGGAAAATTCAATCTACCTTAATTCCCTGTTGTATTTTATGCTTCTAGCTGAAAAGCTATCTTAACTTCAAGCGCTGTGTGGGTGAAACCAGGAATCATGGGAAGTCTCACCAAAATTAAGTTGTTTGGGGATGGGAGGGAGAAGGAAGGAGGAAGGAGTGTTAAAACATCAGGGCAAGAGTTAACGCAGGAAGCTGCCAACCGGTCTTCCTGCAAACACACTGATGGCACCCTGCAGGGATGAAAAAGTTCTCAGTCCCCAGGTTGATTTTTTCACCTTCTAGTCAGATTTGCTTCACTACAAAAAGAAATGGACAGGTGATACTCTCCTTTGTATGTGGTGGGGAAAAGGGGTCAGTGATTTCTTTCACTTCAGGAAAGCAGAGAAAGAAGACTAAAGGAGTTTTTTTCTAGGTGTGTTAATTTTTAATTTCTGTTTTATCTTGAATCTTTGGAAGGTCTTATAGCTAGTGCTTATGCTCATAGAATATGGAGCTGGGCTGTAGGGAACTTGTATATTCATTTTCATTTCCTTTCCTAAGCTCTACAGAACCAAGTTGAGCTTGTGGGATGTAATACTGGGACTCATGTCTTTGAAGTATAATGTCTCATGTAATAGCTTAGCATGTGAGCATGCTAAGCTGCATGCCATGCAGCTGGACCCTTGCATGGCAGTTGCTGATTTCCAAAAGGATAGGCATTTTCCAAGCTAGCTAACTAGATATGTTTTGCATCTGTTCTTTCTAGGGCTTTTCTATCATGACTGTCTTCTACATATATCCCACTGAAGCCTGGCTTTGGTCTGCAAACAACTTGTATTGCTGGCACTTCTTGCTTTTGGTTCAGTTTGGTTTTCAGAAAAAAAAAAAAGAAAGAGATTCTGTGAGTCTGTAACAACACTGTTTGGTACCAACAGCTGAGTATCACTGGTCAGTCTGCCAGCATAAATACAAGGTCAAGATGAAACAGATGATGTGAGTAATCCAAAATGGTCTTCTTTCATATAGAATGGAAAATATATGTCAAACATATCCTTTTCAGATTATTCTATACTGGCTTTGTAGTTACCAACAGGACTTCATGGATATCTTGTAATGGGAAGCAATGAAAGACAAAAGTTAGCAGAAACAGCACCGATATCCTCCTGATTTTATCTACCATTTTCTGTAATATGTAGATAACTACAATATTTATATAATTCTCATTTTTTATCAAGATCAGAAAATAGAATGAAAAAATTTTAACATATCTGGTTGCATACTATGTTAACTTTACGTTATCAGTTTTTTCAAAAAAGACTGTCACATTCCACCTTTTTAACTGGAAAGAAATCACCAGCAAGACTTGACTTTCTGGTCCAGGAGTCAGTATTCAATTAAATGTGTTGGCATTTGTCTATACATCTTTTTTTGAACAGCAGTCACAATTAATAAGTCCATCAGCTTTCTGAGTGTTAAACTCAATTTGCAGTTGTCAGGTGCTTTTTGGAAATACGGGAAGATTGGATGAAATTCTAGAAAACTCCATCTGGCTCCTTTTTTTGCTCCATGGAGGAAGTGACACATAATCTGTTATCACCATGCCATCCAGTGCTGACTAAATATGATCACCTGAGACCGTGAAGTACCTAGACCCCTCCTGGTTTAGAATAAGAGGAAAAGCTTGACTCTGAATGTAAAACAACTTGGGATATCCTGCTATTCATCATCATCAAATGCAGACTTTTTAAATGCTATCATTCCGTATCACAAACCTTACCAAACACATTATCTCAACTCCAGCAATAGTCTATAATGAGAGCAAACCCTGCTAAATGCGATCTGTCTTCTACAGTACAAATAGAGGGAGGAAGTGCCAGGCTTTATAAAATAACTTAACCCTACATTTACACCATGTAACATTTTAAGCTGGCAGGAACAGATTCTACAGCTCCACAAACAGCATTCTTCTGCTCCCAACAGATAAGAAAATGCTATGCACAATGCATTGATTTTCCTTTTAGTACAATGCAATAACGATGCCAAAGTTGTAATGACATTAACAGATATTTAATATGGATGTGGATCAAGTGTGCAGCATTTCATATTTACAGGGGAAGTTACAAGAAGGTTTTGTATGTTGCTTCCTACACATGCACAGAACACACACATACCCTGACTTTTTAGAATCATTTTGTCCTTTATACTTTCTGTTCTTTTTGCTTTCATTCGTGAGGCTTGTTTCTATTTGAATTAGTTTTGGATATTGTCCCAGATGCTACAGGTTGCTAAGGTAATTTATAAATAATATAAATTCAGTAACCATAAAATTGTGTTCCATGTTTCAAATTGTTTTCTATGACCTTCTAGTCTGCATCGTGACCCTTCTTCATAAGCAGTGGTTTGCATCATGAATTCCACCTGTTCTTTCAGGAGATTGGCTATCCCTGTCTTGTGCTGGGAAGAAAAAAGAAGTGACAAGTCATATGCATCTTGCTTCGTGCATATTGAAATGAGCTGGGTAATGTGATATCGTAGCTAGTAGCAGTAATCTTAGCAGTTTTCCAGATAGTGTGTTCAGTAATTTGCTATTCATGTTGTGAATTGTTATTTCTGGCTATGCTTACTGAGTATATCTAATGGTTTTGCCCTTATAATTCTCCCTGCCTCAGTTAAGCTAATAATTATGACCCTTTCCAGCCAGCCTGATGCTCGTCCTCATCCTAAAACAAAGTTGCTAGCTGATGCTATGCAACTACAATGTTCAGTTCTTCCAGGCAAATTTTGACCCAGTGAGAGTAGAATTTGTTTCACCTGAGAGGTTCTTATAGACAACAGCGAAGGATAAAAACCTCTTTGGTCATCTTTTATCTTTGAATGTGCTACAGTAGACTTTACCAGACAGTATGTGCATACTGACAGATAGCGTATACAGTGCTGGGATATAGCACTGCTTTTAGCTCTTTGCTGTTGCAAGAATTTGTGATCTCTTCTGGACTGAGACAGATCCCTAATGTGTGGTTTTGGAACTATGCCAATCACTTTAATACATATGAAACTGATTTATATGGGTCGAAGGGAAAATATAGCTCAGTCAATCAAAATTCTTTGACACACTGTTAAGGAAGAATTTGGCATTTTTCTACATCTGTCATGACACCTTGTCAGAGAGCTATTTACTGACTTTCCTACTGAGGCAGAAGGCATCATCAAAATTAGCTTAATTTTCTTCCAAGATTTCAGTTATTCGATTTTGGTACAGCTATGATCTTGCCTTGGCAGTTTTTTTACGCTTTCCTGATAGGCCAAGTAGAGTGATCTATTGAAACAGCATTCCAATCCCAACATATTTTTACCACCTACATAACTGTGTAAACCAACATCTGATAGCAATAGTGTTTCAGAAGCAAGCATTCTGAAAGCTGGAATGCAGCTGTTAGAACAAGAATAATAATTCTTGACCAGTTTCTAGAGAGTACTAGAAGTCTATATAAGATATCAAAGCTGCAAAGCCCTTCTGCCAACCTCTCATCAAACTTCATGACAGAAACATGGAGATTAATAATGGTACCCTCTTTACAGCAGGGAAAGAGACACAACTCTTTGTTTAGAAGTAGAAACATTAACATGTTGTGACTTTGTTCTAAAAGCTTGTTTGGAACTGTGAGAAATTGTCCTTTCCTAATTTCTTTCCTCCTTCTTTATTTTGTATCTCCTTGCAGGTCTTCTTTGTAAATGCTTTGTTGTCAATTCAAATTTTCTTTTTCAGGGAAGTAACTTAAAGACTTTCATTGTCCTGCCTCAAAGGCATTGGTCCCAGCAGACCAACTCTGTCATCAGGTCATGCAAACTTTGTCTTCTCTTCATCAAATTTATCAGTTCCTTCTGTAAATGTGTAAGATAAATGGCTCTGAATGATAGAGTATGTGCACATTTTGGAATGCTTTCTTGGCGTGTCTTCTTGGCATGTCAATGTATACCAGTCAAGTGGCAAAAAATACTGGAAAATTTCTTCTCTTTAGTGGCTAGTTCTGTTTGAAGGCTAATGACACCCAGGAGGGCCAGCCTTTGTATACAATCAGTTGTGTCCTTTCCAGATGGATATTAATTTTGTGACTGACAAGTTTGTTGGTGGTTCATGGAGATGTGTTCCTGGGATACTGTTCCAACGGGCTACCCCTATGAAGAACAAAACAAATGTCCATACTGTTTGTGGAGATAAATCCTAATACTTAGTTTGATGGATCCAGCTTATTCAGAGCAGCTGAAGGGCAGAGATCTTGTTAAAACTGTAATCATTCTGTCTCTGCTCCTGATATGATGTCAAGGTGCAGTCTAGATGGATGCAAGTCAGTCAGGAAATGTAGTATGAGTCTACTACTACTGTTATATTTTATGTCAGTGGCTATTTATTTCCCTGTCCCACCCTTTTCATTGTTTGTGATTATAAAATACTCTATGAATTACACACTTCTGATTTCTCCAGTGACTGCCTCAATAACCAATCTCAACCTCACCTATACTTTATAAACAGCTTCATCAGGTGAAACTCTCCTTCTTCAGCCCCTGTTCACTTATGGACAGCTATAGTCTCAGTGTTTTTGGACTAGTCTCCATGGAGAAACTGCTCAGGAATATGAGTTTGCCTTCAAGTAATGATAATATGTTTGGGTTTTTTTCCATATCAACAGATTCAGGATGGCTCTTTAAGGACATTTGACTAACAGTATTAAATTAGGAAAAAATTGTGCTAAATATAAAATACTGAAAAGTGCTGTGGTCTAGAGGCCTTCCTTTCTGGGATAAAAGATATTCAAACAATATTTATTCACATGTAAGTAAAGCAAAAATTCAATTTGTATTAAATTATGTAATTAAATTCACAATTAATCATAGAAGTCAATTGATCAAGCATTGAAAATGCTAGCAAACCACAGCAAACACTAGAAAGGCTGAAAAATTCTGTTCAACAATCAAATGGTTTGTCTGCAAATAAAGTTCTATTAATGACACTAATGTTTGGATATATTTGTGTAAAATACGTACTGGTTGCTTATAATCCAACAAAAATTTGTATTCTTGCTTAATTAATCACTGTGATTTTTTAAACCATTGTTGTGCCACTTCAGTAAATCTGTAATTTATTAAAACGAGTTTGAAATTAATAAATGGCAGCTCTTACTTTAATGAAGTGTTTCCCAGAATCAGGATGAGCTTCAAAACTTCACATAGTTAAAAATACAGTGAATATAACTAGCTACGCATAAGTGCTACCATTCATTACTAGACTTATTTTGGCAGCAGCCACTGCAAATATTGCAGTACTGGAGTAGTAGTCTTTTGGGAGGCTTTTGGTGCAAAATCATTCTGAGCACCACAGATTTGGGAGGCTAATTCTCGTATAGAAATAGTTAAAACCCCAGCCTCTTTTACTGCAGGTGAAAAGGATATCTATGGCTTATAACTAAGTATAACCTAAGAATAATATTTCCAACAGGGTGCACTGTAATCATCTCTCTGTCAGTTTGCAGAAAAAACAAACACAAAACTCCATCTAAACTTGAAAGGTTCTTTTTAGTCAAAGGTCATGTTTACTGTTGAGTTTTCTACTTACTTAAAAGTGTGTCATTTACTACAAGAACATATGTTCTGCTAAACTTCTGTGTTTGAAGAACTTTGTTGTTTGCAGTGTACATGACAGTTTCCCAGAAGAAACACTGTTGACAGGTTTGAGTAGTTCATCTGTGTGACTTTTAATGCAGCATTTAAGAAAAAAATCTCTTTTGAAATAAACATCTTTAGAAGGTGCTTGTAGTTGTAAGGCAGAATCTTCTGACTCCTTATTAGCTGAGTTTAATGCTGTTTAGTTATTTATGGAACAGACTGAAAGTATAAATACCTCTTCATTAGTCTATGACTCACACTTAATCAGTGCTGAGATTTGGGGTTTGGGGATCATTAATGCAGTTCTACCATTTACCCAGCTCAGTGACATCACTACTAGTTAAACATAACCTTGTAAATGAACAGTATTCTTGCCATCTCTTCATTGCCTTCTGGGAGTGAAATGCCTTTTGGATTCATTCAATGTAGCTTGTTGGTATGCAGATTTCTCGACATTAATCACTACACTCAGGGTTCAGAATCTTTCAACATTAGAGTTGTGACCCCCGAACAGGACTTTCTTTTTCTTTTTGAATGTATCTTCATGGGGAATTAGGAGAAATATTGGACTCTAACCACCAAATTCCCTCTGGTCTGAATAGGTAATACAGGTGTCAGTAACTAAAGACATAATTTCTGCACCTTGAATAGAAAGTTTCTAAAAGTGTTTTGGAGGAGAGAAGGAGAAGAAAGACATACAATTATTTCTAAGTTATCTTTCCTAAACATGACTAGAATCTTGCCAAATCCTTATGCTAAGAAGAGTAATATTGAAAATGAGGTAGAAGTGTCTTGCTTTCATAAATGCACAGATAAATGTAGGCTGTTTGAAAAAAAAGACACAATTCAACATATTTATGTAAAGGAAAAATTGCAGGAACTCTACCATATTTAACTCTTCAAGCCTGTGTTAGGTCTGCTAAATAATTTTTGCTACCCAATTATACTGACTACAAAAGTGAGACTAAAAAAGATTAACTATTACTTTGTATGTTAAATTTATTTGATAGAATTTTTGTGTACTTTTTGAGATCTTGGAGATTGTGTGATACAAATTGCTTAGAAATGTCCTTAAGGAGCAAAAATTTCTTTGGTATAGACTGGAGGTTTTCGCAACACCTTCTTTTAAGCTCCCTCTTTCGCTCCTTCAACTCTTTGTACAGTGGTTGTTGCTTCTTACTAGCCTGTGCCAGTGACTATAGGTCACCCTGTGGGGAGCACGTATGTATCTTTAGTTACTTGGCATCCTCTGAACAGCCCATGTAATTTTCCATTTTTTAAGTGATTGGGTGACTGTATTTTGGGCTGTAAGTGCTAAGATTTCAGAGGTTTAAGTAGCTTTCCTAAGCAGAAATGCCTACTGAAAATAGTACAAAGCTGGTAAGGAGATATAAACTCTTTCATTATGTATGCAACAAATATAAGCAAGCTTTTGATGTGCAAAAGGAAGCTATGGAGAGAAATGTAACAAAAAATAAAATAGACTCTGACAAGAACAGTACAGAAACTCTGTAAAGGACCACTAATTACAGCTGTTTTCATAGAGTCATTAAAGTTGGAAAAGACCTTTTAATCATCAAGTCCAACCACCAGCGTAGCACTACCACCATGCTCACCATTTAACTGATGTCCTCATGCGGCAGCAGCAAGCACACACACACACAGACACGGACACACACAGAGGTCAACAATCAGAACCATTTTATTAACAGAAGATTTCTCTTTTATACTGTTTCTTATTTGTCCATGCTTGCATATGTCACACTGTATTAGCCAAGCACTTCTCTCCATGAGACTTAGACCATCTTCTGATAGGTAGTTCACATCTCTCCTCATGCTGGTAAAGCTCAAAAACATATCTTGTTTTCCTCAGTAGTTTTCCTTCTTTCTTCTACTTTCCCATGCAGCTACAAGGCCATAGACTTGTTTTTCTCCACTTTCCCATGCTCACAGCTGCATCCTTCCCAGGCCGAAGGTGTCTTCAGCCCAGAAATCTTCCACATCCTCAAGTGCCATATCCACAAATTTTTTTAACTATTCCAGAGATTTTGATTCCACAGCTTCCCTGGACAGTCTGTTCCAATGCTTTACAACCCTTTCATTGGAAGACGTTTTCCTAATATTGAATTGAACCTCTCCTGATGCAACTTGAGGCCATTTCTTCTCGTCCTGTCACTTGTTACCAGGGAGAAGAGACTGACACCTACCCCACTATAACCTCCTTTCCAGTAGTTGTAGAAAGCAATAAGGTCTTCCCTGAGCCTCTTTTTCTCCAGGTTAAACAACACCAGCTCCCTCAGTTGCTCCTCATTAGACTTGTGCTCCAGACCCTTCATCAGCTTCATTGCCTTTCTCTGGACACAGTCCAGCACCTCAATGTCTATCGTGTAGTGAGGGGATCAGAAGTGAACACAGAACTCAAGGTGTCTCCTCTCCAGTGCTGAGTGCAGCGGAATGATCCCTGCCACGGTGCTGCTGGCCACACTATTGTTGATGCAAGCCGGGATGCCACTGGTCTTCTTGGCCACCTGGGCACACTCCTGCTATTTTATGGGAATAGTGCTACTCCATACACCATCTCTGAAACAAAGATGTCTCCTTGTCCTAGAAGTTCAGTTCTTCTCCCAGGGCCTTCCTGGCTTCTCATTATTTCAGAATCACCAACTCCCACTCCCCTGACCCTGGAAAATTATAATGGAGTCAGTTTGTCAGTTTGGCCTGCTGTGTACAAGTATAGCTACCTATAATAGAGGACCAATTTCAGCAAACAGTTTCTGAATTTCTTCTTGTTAAAGGTGAGGCTCTTTTTCATGCAAAACATGTCCATTAAAATAGTAAGAAGCTCTGGAAGAGTTTTTCCATAACCAAACACGTGTGACACTTCACAGGCAATGTTCTATAACTACCTTATTTTTTCTCTTTTATTTCCTCATGTATATGTATCTCTTCCGTATGAGAGGCATAGATCTACATGTGTAATAGCCATTTTAAAATTAAATTAAAATTTAAAAAAAAAGTCATGGAATAATTTTGTGGTTTTTTGGAAGTGCATAACTCTCAGCATGGAGAAATAAAGTCTCTTAATTTGTTGCATTTGACTTGACAGGGACAAGAGTAGACAGAGTGGTAAGAACTGAGCTTTTGTGTCCCTGGGATTCTGCAAATGTATATCTGTGTGATAAGTCTGGTTTTCCACCTGAGATCTGTAGAGGATGTGAAGGTCCATGACAACTTCCTGAGCCTTCAGCAGACAACTATGTTGGCGCTTCTATTACATTTCGTTCAGCACACAGCAGAGATCAGTGTGTCACCTGGCAGAGTGGGAACAAAACTGCTTCTCCTTTCCTGCATTTACCAGAGTAAATAGTACCAACTAGTAAGCTAGGAGATGGAGATGGAGGACTAATTGTCTTTCCTGTGAAATGTTTAACTGTGATAAACAATTGTGCTTTAGCCCATACCTTTATGTAGTCATATTTTGCCCATATCTGGTCCAGAAGAGGCATTTTCATGCTCCTCATGTAAGCCAACTTTGATTACTGAGCGTCATTAGGATGTTCAGCTGCATATGTTGCAGTACTTACGACTAATATTTACTATTTAATAGTAGTGTCACTGCAGAGAAGCAAATAGGAACATACAATAGATGGTTCAGGACAAGTTGTGATAGTATTAACTAGGGTGAGGTATTAAAAGCAGCCTTTACTTAACTTCCTTACTCAGAGTGAAAAAAGCCATTTCCTATTTTCCTTGCTTTTCCTAGATGCTGTGATTTATTCTCTTAAAGCTTAGACATTTGAGTGACATGTGTGACACTCATATGAACTAAAGTAATTTCAAAACCTTTTTATGAAACTGTTTTTCTAACAGAAGTGCACCTGTCCTGCCCTGCTCTTTCCTATTCCTACCTTCAAAATCTAAAGTTTTTTTTTCTAAGTAATTTGGCTGGCTAGTTCAAATTCTGCAGTTAGTCGTCTTGTGTGATGACTACCCCACACAGTTAGACATCTACATCAGGTCCAGGACACGCTGTTTTCTGGCTCCAGGTGGAGGATCTTGGTGAGCATCAGGTAGCTAAATAGGTACTTGGCATTCATTTAGCAACGAACTTCATTTACATCACAGAATGCACCTGGGAGGCATAAGAAAGCAAAAACCAGTGGAAGTAGGGACTAGCTCTTGGTGACTACAGGAATGCAACATTTCTGAGAAAGAAATGGTAAATCAGTTCCAATTCCAATTCACAAATAAGTGAAAAGAAGTCAGGAGTAAACCAGGTGCCAGGAGAAGGTGGCTTAGGTAACTTTGGAAATTGTGCAACTGCATGGTGCCTGAGAGCAGTTAGTCATGGGAAAGTGATGGAACTGTCTAAACTCACAGGCAAAAGCTAGACAAGACTCAACAGAGGCAGAGAACAAGTTGTTTGAAATTTTGCAGCTTTGGAAAATGCAAGACTTTAAAAAGGCTGAGACTAATTCCTGTTGTGACAGCCAGCCCCCCCACCTTGCCTCCACATAAGAGCAGCACTCTAAGGTGGCGGATCAGCTCTCTTGCAAGGGCTCTGTAGTTTGTTGACTGTGGTCATATTCCTGAACACAATTCATCTCATGAAAACAGACTATAAATATTAGGTACACTGGAATCAAACCAAAAGAAGAAGAGCAGGGTATTCTCTGACTGTTCAGCCCATATCTTTTTCTGCAGAAATCAAAATCTCTTACACTTTGCATTTGATGAGATGGAGCTGTTGCAGTGGGAACACAAAGTCACACATGAATTCTTAGTTAACTTGTCCTCTCCTGAAATAGGTGTTAGGGTTCAAATTTCACATGCCTCAGGAACAAGGATAATGAATGCACAGTGTTAGACTGGATCCATTTTCTGCACAACACAGGGCACGATAAATAGAGTGTGTGGAGATGTCCTTAACATCAATGACAGCAATATTTTGGCTGACAACCATTGTATCACCTGTAATCATACAGTCACCATACAGAGATTCTGCCACTTACAACAGCTCTCATTTTAGTATCCTATATAATTTTAAGCCAAATATTAATTTCTTTTTCACTTCAGAAATTTAAAAACAAGAATTTAAACTTCTAAGCTGGAAAAACACTCTGCAAAAATTATGAAGCTGACCTCCCATACATGTACATCCTGATGTCCTTTAAGTGTCGGTGTCAATTAACCATGAAGGTGATGGTAAAGCCCAAAGGAACAGTTTTGCATTGGGCTCCTAGCAGTGAAAAGCCAAAAATAATATCAATTAAAATCGTTTAGTAAAGGGAGAACCAGCCTCAAGTATACAAATATGATACAAATATGAAATAGGTGTAGTCAATGGATCTGTTGTCAGAATACACGTATGTGTGCTCTGTTGTCTGAATGAGCTTGCATTTGCATTCTGTGTGGACGCAAGCATTACAGCGGAGCTGCAGTCCACAGGTCTGGTATAGGTCATAACCTTTCTGCATTTCTTCCTAAAGATGTGGTCGCAGAGGCAGTCTGTGCTTGGAATTGTATTGTTTTGCTATGGCAATTCCTTGACTGATGTATTTTTCATGTGTGCCCTGGCAGTCTAAGATGTGTAGGTTGTGGGAAATTTTTCAGAATTTTTTCAGTGAGCTTCCAGTATCAGAGATCTACTGCAAGTACACTAGAAATATCACCAAAGAGATTGTAAGTTACAGCTTTGGGGGAAAACAACTCTTTGGAGAAGAACAACCGATGTTCTTATTTGCAGCAACACAGTCACTGGCAGCCCACCAAGCTGTGCGGATCTCTGTTTATTGTGTTTTGAATGGAGTTGGCTTCTGGTGTGTATAAATGGGAAGTTATAATGGTATTAAGTCCCACATGTAGAAGCCAGTTTATAAAGACTGAAGCTGTGAACTTAACACTGAAGGATAAAATCAGGTAGCAGCCAGTACACACTTTAAAACTTAGGTTTGTTTCTTTCCTGGGGTATGTTCCATAATCAGCCCTATAGATCTTCATTTTTACTAGTATGTTGGATTTTTATGCTGTAGACTAAATGCTCCTAACAGAATGTGTACATGTAAATATAAAATATAAAGTGTTCTATAATACTTACTGTATTTTAAGCTGTTTTTCCATAGAGCCACTCAGTTTCCATAAGCTTTGCACCAATATATTTAAAAGCAAGTCATATTCTTTTTTGTCTCTCTGTGTTCCTAATGAATGATTAAATATTAATTCTCTTCAGTGCCAGTTGATGGCATAAAGGGATCTGACAATTATGAATACTTACTGTGTTTAACAATGGACTCACATGCTATTACTCTGAAAAACAACACTATTGTCAATGGAATAAAGGTAGGCAAAGTGGGCATTGATCATTTTATTAGTGTTTTTTTAAAAAAAAAAAATAATCAGTACCTGTTTCTTGGGGAAAGACTTAAATCATAACTGCTATGCACACTTTGTTAACCAATGGCAGCTTTTCTGCTTGAAGGGATTTCAAACAATCTCTTCAGATCACCTTGCACTCTGAGCTGCAGGTATGTAATTACCAGTCAGTTCCTCAGAAGACCACATTCATGTGGACACTGACAGGTCCATTGCTGCTGATAATGTGTTTTGACATGATGCCTTAATCTTTTCAGAATCATTAGCATGTTGATGCCAGAGTGCAGAAAGAAGGGAACAAGTTTATTGACACTTGATCTCCAGCAATCCTTCTTTAAAAAAATGATTAATACTCAGCCAATATCTCCTAATACTTCCATCTATATCAACTTTGTGTTTCCAGAAACAGGTGAAGATCAATAGTGCAATTCCAACCAACCTTATGCACCTTCACGTCTACATGTGGATTGAGACTTGTTCTCACCAGTTGCTGCATGTTTCTCTACACGAGGATCTGCCTAGTATCTGGTCAGAACTGACAGAAATTTCCAGTCAAAAAAGTTTTAAAAGATGGAACTGAGTTTCTAACCCAGTCATAAAGTTTGATTAAAATTTACCTTTAAGTTTGGTGATCTGGAAAGAAAAGAGTGAAAAATATTTAAGAGTGAAAAATATGTTTTGATTATTGTTTTAATATTTTTTCAATATGTTTCTTAAGCTCAGAAAACATTTCCTATATCTCACTCCCCCCCCACCCAAGAGAATAATATGGGGGAAAGGATTATGTACATTTTTCTTTATAGCTCAGAAGATATCAATGTTGAAAACCACTTCTAAAAATATAACAAATACTTTTCATATACCTTTTTTCATCCAGCTTGATTTAGGTGCTCATATTCCCCGTGAATATAGATAGATATCAACAAAACAAAACTACACTGTATAGTGACTGACAGACGATTCAATTGGTCACTGAGGGCTGTGTTAATGTTCTTTCCATTCTGGCTTAAGCCAAATAATTTTTAACCTTGTTGACCAACAGAAGCAGGGTTTATCTTATCCCATTATAGGGAACTTGTATTTTCTCTCTTGCTTTTTGATTGCCATCATAAAGGAAATAGAGATATTTTTTGCTCCTGCAGGAAGAGAAGCAGTTTTCTCCACTGCTTTCTGCTTCCACTGGTGATTTTGGAAAGCAGACATCTGTCTTTGGCAGTCCAGGTAACGCTACTTCTTCCTCTTCCTGTCTAATGCCTGCACCAAAGTCTTAGCAGGGTATTTTTTTTCTCTGCCTTCCAGCAGCTGTTTTTTCAGTCTATCCCTGCAGAAATGTGAAAAGTCTAGGATAATTCTAACGGAAAAATAAAACTACTGTTTTTTGACAAATTTTAGATCAGAATCAGTATCACTAGGCCAAGAAAACAGACAAACAGGTGTATACTTCTTGTAACCAACACATGCCTCAAACATGTAACAGTGATTGATCTTCCTTCTCAATTTTCTTTCCTTCATCCTTTTCTTCTTTGGTTCTTTTATTAGACTATACTAGTCAAGCCAATTTCCTTGGCTGTTATTCCATCTGATATATAGCAATAAGAAGAAAACAGATTGATTGTTCATGTCAGAGATTATATCTTTGGCTATTTATGGCATTTGTTTGTTTATGAATCTTCGATGAGGAACCTTTCAAAATTAGTAAAAATAGCTCTGTGACCCTTCCACCAAAAATGTTGTGAAAAATAGATGAATCTATTTTAACATTACTAAAACCAGGAAATAAATGCAAGTACACATACACACATGCACACACAAGCACACACATACACACAAAGCTGCAATAATAAAGATGAAATTGTTAAAATACAGTAACCAGACAAAATAAAATTAAAAAAATTAAAATATTAAAAATATCTGGGGAGTACAGTATAGCCCTCTAGCTAAATAGTCTTGCTATGCAAGTCTGTGCTTGTACAGAGCATAGAAACTAGGTGTCAGAAACCTACATAACATGTAGTTAGATCATATAATTTTCCTTTGGCTATGGTAGAAAGACACACCAAAAAATAATAATATCTGTCATGACCAACATTAGTTCACTCTTTAAGCTGTCAAAATTTGATATTCAAAATCTTTTACTACCCATAGGAAGCATGTTAGGAGTGTATACAAATTCTATCATATTATAGAAATACTGAACACTGGTGGCCCAAGCCCCAAAATTCTAAAAAAGCAAAATATATAAAAATAGTTAGGGCTTTTCAAGCTTGTTATTATAATTCCAAAAGTGAGGTTTGCCATAATTCATTCACTGTATTCTATGAACTTCATCAGACAGAATTAAACACAATTTGCTTGGTCTGGTGACATAATCTGAAGAGCCATACCATACCCACAATATGAGAGCCATTTCATGTTCTTCTGGGTAACAACTCATCCCATCACCCATGCCAGCATGTCTCCCCTGAAGAGGCTAAGGGCTGAGTCAAGCAGCATGGACCACTCTGTGTGCCCCCTTGCCAGCCATTGACAGAGCTCCTGTCATCCCTCCACTGTCCGCAGGGTCCTTCCATCACACTGGGATCTGCACCCCTGTCTTCAGCGCTGTCTGAGGGAGCTTTTTCTCCTTTTGAGTGCTGGTGAGAGGTGAGAACTCGGTATACTGGGAGGAAGCAGGTGTGAATGAGAGCTATTCACAAGAAGGACCATGGAGAGAAGCAGCGTGGAGTGGGGGCATGTATCAAGACAGTTGGCCAGTTGGCTCATGTCCACCTCATCAGCCCAATATCACTCATCTCCATGGTGAATGCTCCAGAACTTTTGCAGTGACGGTGCTTCAGATGACAGTCTACCTTATTAAATTGTTGGCCATGTCAATGGGGGATTAATTGAATCATAAGTAAATAGAAATACCTAGCTCAGGAGAACTATTAACCTAACTTTGAACTCTAACCTGTCATCGAAGAGAACTTACAACCAAGATGTTAATTTAATTACAGATGATTTCTTCTCCTTTGGGCTCATTCAAATGTAGTTAATTTATTTTCAACACATGAATTGCATTGAATTAGTCACAAATTTTTGCTGAAAGCAAACTAAAAAAATCAGTTGTATTTTGAAAGACCTTGCTCTGTAAAGAATTCAGAATAGGAGGAAGGAATTTTAAGCTTCCCCATACTGTGGAAGAGGCAGGATTCTAAATTTTTTCAACCTTCTTAAGAAGGAAGCAACCTGTTGAACTGGAGCATGACAGTTTCTCCAAGCTAGATTGCTCCATTAGTTATGTTTTGTTAGCTAAACCTATGAGTTATATAAAGATGTCGTTCTGTCATTGCCATATGGTTTCTAAACAACAGAAGAGAAAATATATCCCAAAGAACCTTGTGAGTGGAAACCACACATCAGTTAAATGATGGTTTACAAGTCTTTACCACAGCAAACACAACTCACTCTCTTGAAAAGCTGTAATTTCATGCATGGTCCACTGTGTTTATGGATATGAAAAAACGATGACTTATGCCTAATAAAAATGTTAATCTAGACATTACACGTTTATTAGGAAACCACTGGAGCTCTTCTTGGTAGTGGAATATATTGGTTTGATTTGGTCATTCAAGATGTTGATATTCCTCAGATGAAAACATTTTTTGATTATGCTGAACTTAAGGTATAGGGCATCAATCTTAAAATATATTTATTTTATTTATATTACAGAACACCTAAACAATGTGCCTATGCACATTTCATAAGATCATAAAACCATAGACTTATTTATGTTGGAAAAGATTCTTAAAAATCATTGAATCCAACCATTAACCCAGCACTGCCAAGTCCGCCACTAAACCATGTGTCTAAGCACCATTTTTGGACATCTTTTAAACACCTCTAGGGATAGAGGGTGTGGTGTAAGTCAGTGTATTTTTGTGTCCCCTTAATTTTAGCTTGCTAAAACCACATCTGTTTCTGTTGGGCACTACTCAAGTAAAGTCCCTGAGGTAAGTTGCTCTGCTAGCAAGTTGAATAGATTCACTAAATGAATAGCATACAACAGAAATGATGAGTAAATTATCACTGGAAGAATGTTTGGAGTTGACTTATAAACCTCCTTTAATAAGTCAATATCTATTTTGCGTTCAACATCTCTGAGAAGGAAATAGTCACAATGGACGAGCTAAAACAGAAGCCAGTACTAAATTGATAGAGGAGCTTGTGTGCGGTGGGTTTCCTACTTGAGAAAAGTTATTGAAAGCATGACAGAAGCACTAATTACACTGAAACATCCATTGCAAATCAACTGTTTGAATTTTATTTGCTGATGTGACATGAGGACTTGTTGCAACGCACTGACATCTGTGGGTATTTAAACATACTTGGTCTGCTGAGCTAGCATGGGAACTAGTTTCAATGTTTTCCAACATCTGTGAGTATTTAAATGCGGTTATTGTGTTTATAAATCTTTGCCTGTGTACTTCACAAACAAAACATTGGTTTAGTTGACAAAGCAAATGTAAAAAGAGAGTGAGACAGTTCTGATGACAGAGATTTGTTATGCAGTAATGCAATTTGTCATTTAAACATAAAATGTTATTAAATTCTGAATTTAGAAAACAAGAGTAGAATGTGCAGAAGATCTTTAACCAGGAAATGTCTCCTATAACTTAGATATATGGGTGGCTTTTAGGGGACCAGTCCTTATTGCTCACTTCATTCCTCATTTCCTAACCTCTCCTGCAACCTGCTGAGTGGAACCTTCCAAATCTTCAAGAGTGGAAGGAATGACAAGGAAGCATTATTGTAGTAGCCATCATGTTTAACACCAGCTATCTACAGTACAATTTGATAGAGTTAAGCAGGCCTAAAACAAAGTCCTAAAACTAGGTACATTATTCTGACTTTGAGATTATTTGGCCTTATGGGCAAAACGTATATGGACCTACACTGTTTCAGTACAGCAATGCTCTGAACACAAAGTGTGATACTAGCAATGCCTTTCCCAGAAGTCACTGTAATCTGCCAGGACTTGCAACTCAGGTCCCAGGTCAGCCTCAGAAGGCTCTGTGTTTAGGTCCTCACTGCAGCACCCTCTCCTGGCCAGCCACTGATGCTAGATGCC
>JAWWTY010000106.1:35363413-35381237 GCA_035222235.1 Margarornis squamiger | reverse complement strand
CCCTTTTATGGTTCCACCAGGTTGATATCCATTTACTTTGCCCAATCACCTCCTCCAAATACCCTCATACTCCTGCTGAGGAATACTTTGGTTGTAATAAAATTGACTTTTGAGACCTAGAGCTTTCACGACAGTAGCATCATCAGTCTGAGGGTCCTCTGCAGTACATCCACAGAGGTACATATTTATCTTCAGGAAGTGTGACTACTAGTAGTGTTTTGTCATATATGTCCCAAAACTACCTCTTTCAGATCTCAAAAAAGGACAGTAAGTGTCTTCATTTTCTTCAGCTAACAGTGAATAATTGTATGCTCAGAGTGCCTGGTGGAGAAGCCAGGATGCAGATTGGTAATTTGGTCACTGTGTGAATGACTGACAGACAGACAGTAGTAGGTGATGAGGTAGGATCAGTATATAGCCTGCTTATTTAGAAAGTGTTTCCCTCCTACAGTTCCTTAACTGTCAAGTCTGGAAAAATAGAGGTGGCCAAAAAAGTGATGCCATGGTCTCTAGCATTTTCAGAAATAGCAATTTTGTTTCTCTTTTTCACATAGGCCGAGAAGAACTGATTGACATAACTTTTTTCCTGAGTTTTGCTATATATGCAGATCAGGAGAAGTGGAAAGAGCAGCTGCAATTCTGAGACTATTTTGTGAAAGGAAGTTCATGAGTACATAAAAAGTGATAGTATTATGGAAACTAGCAGCACAGAAAGGGTGGAAAAAGTTTGGGAATTGTAGAGGGTGTGTCGTGAGACCATGTTGCAGCTCTTATTTCAGCTAGCATCTAAGGAAATTCTTAAAGATCAGTGCCTATCCCTCTGCAAATAAGGGACTTGAAGCTTCATGAGGTGACTTTCATTGTAACTAAAAGAAGTGATTCCATGGGTGTCAGAATGCATTTCTTCATAAATAGATTATCTGTATCACTAGTCTATGTTGCTTTCATTTCAGCTGCCTTCCATTTTTTGTGCTTGTCTCCTTGCTTCTGTATCAGGAGGGACGTTTATAGATGATACTAGCAGACTGCCTCCTGGTTTCTGTTGTTTTTTTATTCATACAATTCTATCATTTGTCCTTAGTTTTAATCATTCCAGTGTCATCTCCAGTAAAAGTTTATTCAATTATGCTGCAGTACATTAGGATAGTGTTATCCTGCTGTGTAACCAAGTGCATGATAAAGATGCCTTTAATAGCCTTGAATTCTGGCCTTTACTGAAACATAAGCTCTTGGAAGTTCTTTGCATTCACTCATGAGTTTCTTGTATTCACTCTGTGATAAAATTTATTGTTGAAGTGATATTTTGATACTGACAGAAAAATATTGTTAACTCGTTCTGAGTCTTTTTATATTTTGCTTTCAGCATAGAAATTCCTGAATCTCAATCACTATTTCTCGTTTGAAAAAAACAATTTTTTGATGATGATGATGATGATGATGATGATGATGATGATTGTTATAATTCCAGGACAGTGACTTTTCCTTTCCTCTTTGGAAGGTACAGCAGATTTTGTGGACACTATCCCAGGTAGGTACCAGAGAAAGTGACTGCTAGGGAAGGTTCAGCTTAATTTATAAGCAAGCCATACCTTAAGGAGATTGGTGATTATAACTGGTAGAGCTATCCTTTACTTCTAGAGTTGGGAAACAAAACAGTAATTTCTTTTCCTTGGCAGAGAAGTGAAGGAGGAATTTGTGTAGAGATATATGCATAGATATATAGAAGTACCTCAAAAGACCTCCTGAATTTTCAGCTTTCTGTGTGTTTAATACCACATTTAATCACAACTCAACAAAGTAAAGGTCTGAAGTGCCATATTATGCATGCATCCACAAAAGAGAGAGATAAAAGTAGAGAATCACTAGTGCTTCAAAAATTCTATTAGAAATTATATATTGAGGAAAAAAGCAGAAAGCAGTAAATGTCCTTGTTATGAAAATTACATTTACCTAAAGTGTCAGAAGAAATCAGGAACAATTTAAATAAAACATTACCTCATGAGGAAACACAGACAGTAATTGATGATCTCATTTCTGTAAAACATCAAGTCCAGATGGGATTAGTATTGAATACCCCCCAAAATATACTGATATAATTTTCCCTTCTCACAATATATATTCACACTGTTCTATAAAATGAGTATTTTCTTCCCTGTTCAGAGGCATATCTACAACATTAATTGCATTGCATATGCTCTCAGAACATTGCAGTGGGAATATTTTAATGCTTTCCAAAAGAAAATATATCACACTAAAAGAAAAAAACAGTGTATTAAAGGGATTTTTCCTCATGTTGTACTTGCAAAAGATTGTCTGTGTGGTGCCTCCAGCCATTTGGCCTGTGAGACAAGGTTGCTTACACTAAGCTGAGATGCTCTTGCTGTGTCACAGGTGACTTGGTGAAATAGCACCTTGGGTACCCTGGAAAGGGGCAAGCACAAGCCATAACGTTACCTGTGTTTTGTGTCAAAATGTAGCTTTAGCAGAGGTGTTCTGAATGGCTGTAAAAATAATTATGACCAGCAGTCACAACTTAACGGACAGTCAGTGGAGACACAGAGAGAACCTTCAATATAAAACTCAGTCAATCAAAAAAACTACTCTAGTTTGACTCCTTCCCATTAGTTTAAGGATTGTTTTATGTCCCCTCTATCTGCTTCCCGATCTGTCTCCCAGGTATTCGAGGGAGTTCCATTGTCCTCAGCGCTGAGTAACTGTCCTTGTTAGCCTGCATATATTGGGACTGGCTGAGTGGAGTTCATTTCCACACAGCAGCCCTCACAGTGCTGTGCTTTGCATTGGTAGCTAGAAGGGTGTTGATAACACACCAATGTTCTTGCTACTGCTGAGCAGCACTGACACAGCATCAGCACTGTAACATCCCTTCCCCAGTCGAGGGCAAGATCTGGGGATGGGACACAGCCAGGCCAGCCAACCCAAGCTAACCAGAGGGTTATTCCATACCATACAACATCAGCTCAAGTACAAGAGCTAAGGAAAGGAGCAGGAAGGGGCAGCATTTGTTGTTTCCAATGGCTGCCTGCTAAGAAACCATTACATGTGCTGACGCTCTGCTTCTCAGGAAGTAGCTGGACATTGCTGCCGATAGGAAGTAGAGAATAAACTGTTATTTTCCGCTTTGCTTTTTCATGTACAAGTTTTTGGGTTTTTTTGCTTTAGTAAACTGCCTTATCCCAACCCATGAGTCATTTTCCATCTTTTTATCTCTCCCCTTTTCCAACAGGGAAGAGGAGTGATAGGCGGCTGGGTGAACACTTGATGGCCAGCCAAGGTCAACCCACTACACCCCATGTCATATATCAGATAGACATACAGGTGCTCCTGCACTGCTATGGAGAGATGTTATTAGAAGCTGCATCACTTTAGGGAACTGTGTTTTGTTTATTTATTTTGTTTTAATAGCATAATATTTTTTTTGCAGAGATTATTAGTTAATTCAGATCTCACAGACCAATCCCCAGGATGTCTGTATTATGGCTGGAGGGTGATGCTGACAGACTGGGTTTCTGGTGTGGAAAGGTCAGAGCTCGCATCACAGAAGAGAGGTGAGCTGCCCTGCTACCCTTGAGTACTCACACCTACTACTACTCTGACCAGGCTCCCAGACATGGCAGGCACAGCCTGTGAAGCAGGTGACAGGCTGCTGGGAGGAATTTGGTGTGCTCTGTTTTGCCCAGGAGAGAAGACCATCAGGAAGTGTAAAAAAGTGCTGGTTAAGATGACACGTTCTGTGACCATTGAAAGAGAAAGTTGTGAGAAGGAGGTGTAGAGACTTAGGAAAATGCTAGAGCAGAAAATGCTAGAGCAGAAAATGCTAGAGCAGGAAATGATTGTAGTACCAATCTGCAGTAGTGAGTGTTTTGGTAACAAAAAATGGGGTATGGAATAATGGAAAGAAGGCTCAAGTGTGTCTGAGTGTGCTCTCAAGGTGTGACTGCTATATTTTGCCTATTTGTGGAATAACTTGACCATCTATGTTTTGTGAGTTAAAGTTTGCAGTATCAATAATTCCTTGGGTTTGATCTTATCTTTCACATGTGTGACCTTCACCTAAAGCCTGTTCAGTATATCATGCTTCCATCCATTAAACTTTTGACACTAAGAAGGAAGAGTTTTCATAATCACCTACTGAAAGCAAAGTTAGAAGGAAAATATGTCTTTCTTAAATTCAAAGTGCCATTACAACTTTTCTACTATCCTTAAGAATGAAAGACCTCATATAGAGGAACTGCTCTTTCAAAAGTAAGAATGTAAGCACGGGAGTAGGATATCATAGAAACTTTTGACAAGGTGTTGTCCTGGAGTAGAACAGAGCAGGAAGTTTATCATAGGAATCTAAATAAAGTTTTTACAGGGACCCTATTTACACCAGTTTTCTTCAGTCTTCAATAGGAAGGGATAGATATTGCCAGAGTTCATTCAGTTCTGAAGCACCCCAAAAAGTGATTTAGAGACTCCAATTATATGGGGACTGTTAGGCATGTTATTTAGGTGCCTAAAATTAAGCAAGATGAACTAAAACATAATCAATTAAAAAGACGAGGCATCCTTTGACAACACAAAAGTGGAGATGGCCAACTACCTTCTTGGTGCTATGATTTTGGCAGGAAAACAGAGAGCAACAGCTGCTGGAGCCCTGCTCTGCTACCTGAACAGTATTGACAGCATGTGTTGAGCACTGCCTTAACCCAATAACTGGATTCTATTCGTGACTGTGCAGAGAATGATACCTTTTATCAAGGCACCAATGCTTCTTGGTGGCAAATAATGCCCTTCATGGCTGAAGACTTTCACAGCTGATATGTTCTGATTATCATTTTCCCCTTCTCAGGCTTGACTGACTGTTTCCTAGCCTGCAGTGTGGGGTGGGAAATAGAAAATATGACCAATGGTCCTGGAGAGAGAGCAGTGTCCTCTATGGACCATAAAGCACATAAATCAAAGGGAATATAGATTCTTCTGGTTTTTTGTTTGTAGCTTTTTGTTCGTCTTTCTGTGTACAGAATTTCTTCTGTAGCCAGCCAGAAATGATTCAAAGAACCACATGTTTTTAGTAGGAAAAGAACTTCCAGTGTGTCTTTGATTTTCTTGTTCTTTTTTTTCCCTGTTCAGCAAGAGGTTTAATAATTGGATGTTTTATCTGTTTGCTTTGTATATAACTTTTTCACCTCTATTCATTCCTATTATAATTCCAGTGCTTTGATGTATGAGGTGTTTTCCGTACAACCTGCAGCTCAGTGACCTGAAAGGCAATAGATTCAGAGCTCTTGACTCTATCTGAACTGTTGTACACAATGAACTACTTGTCATAGGCATCACATCCCTCTGGGATCTGAACCATGCCATGGGAATATTTCATAAAGCATGTAGCAGAATAGAAGGGTACTGAGGATGATTTCAATTGCCTCTGAAATCAATTGTCATTTAATGGACACATTATTTAAGTATTTTAAGCATTTGGTCACATCTAGTATCAAGTAACATAAAATCACAGACTATCGAAGAGAACTAGGATAGTTACTGAGAACCTCATCCTCATATGTTGCAGTATTATCTGTCATAAGCCTGTGCCTACATGGAATGCAAGTAAAGAGATTATTTGTGCATTCAACTCTTTAACTGGGGTTATGCTCATGAATCCAGAGGTACAACAGGTATATTCTCATAGATCTGACTTGAGATTCAAACAGGGACTTATGCAAGCAACACACATGCACAGACTTATCGAGTCAGGGAACGGCTACAGCATTGCTGCAGCCTGGGAAAGCTGAGAGCTGTGATGAACACAAACCCTGAAACACTCAAGCTGATTGGACACATCCAAAATCAGTCTGCTTTCTCCAGAGAGCTTAGCTAATCCTTGTCCTAGGCCAATGACTATCCTATTTAAGCAGCAGACACACTCATTTTGGAGTCCCTGAGGCTGGCAGTACTGATAGTTGCTGTTGCCATTGTTTGTTCTTCTTCTGCAATATCCCAAGGCAGTCATTGCACTGGGTTCTGCCTACAGCCTCTGAAGTTACAGGCTTGGTTTCTTTCACCATCTTCTCTAAGCTAAAGCAGATTTCATCCAGGAGCTAAGTATTTATAAACCAGCAGTGAATTTCACATAAACTTAAGCAAGGAGTTATACATATCCAGGCTTTACTGGATACATAGACAAAGTTAGCATACCATTTCCTAATATTTAATTTTAAGATATTGAAGTTCCATTAAAGAACAACGTAAGAAAGAGAAGGTATACCTGGAAAACAAAAACATTACTTCTGTTTTCCCCACGTGGCTTTTCAGGAAGGGACTTGGTAATATTGTCGTAATCTATCACTCACCAAATAGGCACTGCATACCAATAAAACTTTATTACCTTGCATACAGACAAACTGATGAAACTTGAAATGGGAAGGCATACATTAGGTTGGAGACTATTCACTATGGTCTCCTAAGCTCTCTCCTCCTCCCATATGCCTGCCTCTCAAGGCACTCTTCTGTCTTGGCCCTACAGCATCCACTTGAGCTTTGCTGAAGCAGGAAGTTACAATAACCCTGTAATGTCACACAGCAGGAATTTGGGGAAAAGCCTGCAGTAAGGGAGAGGTGAATTGGTCTCTGAATACACCGGTAAGTCTCACTGATCTTCAGATACAGTATAATTAGTCTTGCACCTTAGTGTGAAAGATGACCTTCCCGACTTACACTATGAACTGGAACTGAATATACTCTGCCCCTTCCCCTCCATGGCCCTCCAATGTCCGCCAGACCTCCTCTGACAAATGCTAGGCAAAACAGCTTCTCTGCCTCCTTGACTTACCACTTTTCAGCTGATGGCCACAGGATGAGGGTGACCAGCGGAGATGCTGAGGGTGTTCGTGGTGCACCTTCTTGCAGCCTCCATAGTCCTGTGTAAATGAGTTAGATACCAATGACAAACTAGTCTGGGAAGTGTCTGCCTCCTGGATGTTTAACTGGGGAAAAGAGGATTTACAGAAAAGAGCTGCATAGACTCATGACCTTCCATACTCCAGGTGCTGCTGCTGCAGAGTTCTGCTGCTCTCCTGCAACAATTTGTGCTTGTCAAGCCAATGCTGGAATGGGATGAGAAACAGCTATTCCTCATAAAGATGCCCTTACTTTCCCATATTATTATTTTGACCAGCTGGTCTCCACGGTTGAAATCATGGCAGACAAGTCTGCCTAGGCAGAGGTTAACCTTGAGACAGTTAAATCTGTACTTCTTGAGCAGCAGTGACCAGCTTGCCCAGAAAGTGTTCTGCCAGATGGCAGGAAACAATTAATTTGTTCAGCCTCTGACTTTCAGTATCTACAGACTTTATGCATTTTAATCCTTTTAACAGCTGAATTCTGCTGCCCTGAAAGCTAGTCCTGTTAATACATAGTGTAAACCACTAATGGGGTTGGCTTTGAGGGTCTTGGTGGGAGAGCTTTAACTCGGCCCCAGAGACACAGACATTTTTTTCTATGATGATAAACTGGAGGAGTTCTCAAAAAATATTCTAGAAGAATTGGGCTTAAGTGCTCTCTAATGTTTATGTACTTTTAAGAAAAGGACCAAAAAAGTATGTGACATGGGACTGAGAAGAGAGTGTTTTGCTTCCATTAGAGTAGTGAATGGAATAAATGTTAACTTTCCCCTGCCTTATTTATTTTTTGTAGATACAACACCAAACCACCAGAGCTTCTGCACTGCCTTTGTTTGTCTGCCATTGTGAGAAGTGCAGTGCTTTCAGAGTGGGGTTGAGCTGGGATGATCAATGACAGAGTACTGCGCTCTGTTCTCCTTCCTGCCCGCAGTCTGCCTTCTGCCACCTACAGCTGCTGCCTGAGACCATCTGAAGTTGGGTTTGAGACATTTTTATTTTTGGCTTAGAAACATGTTTATTCTGAAAGCAAGTATGACCTTACCAGTTTTCAAGCTACAGCACATAATAGAGGCTCTGTACTGCAGGAATAGTAGAAAATATAGGAAAATACAGGATTTAGATAACTAAAATTAATAGTATACATTCAGTATATCTCCTATACCCTAACATCTATGGCTTCTTAAGTCAGCCTTCAGTCTTTGTATGTAGTACACGACATTGCTCTAGCAGATGCAGCAATCTTGTTTCCAGACACTCAAATACCCGTGTCTTGTGGGGCTGTGTCTGAAATGCAGATGTTTTGTCCTGTCCTGTTATCATCAGTGTCTGTAAGGCAGCAATACTGTATCTATAGTAGATGGATGTCACTTAGCTACACATGTTTTGTGGGAACACAGTGGTTCCTTGGGCTGTCACCACTCAATCCAGCTGTCTCAGAGTCTTTGCCTTTGCTCTGGAATAAGAAACGACCTAACACTGCCTCTGCAGTACAAATAGCAAAATGAAGTAGAAATACTCAAGCAAGACATCATAAAAACTAAGCAATTATAAAAGATAATGCATTACTAGGAAATACTTCAAGGCATAAACAACTCAGGATTCATATTTCTCAAATATTTACGTTCTAATTATCCCCCTTGAAACCTCTCATTTGTGCTTACCTGATCATTTCTTTTGCACAAGGGAGAAATGGATAAAGCGATGTTCACTAGGCTGCTTTTCTGCTGAGTCTCAGAGTTACTGGTGAATCTGATACTATGAATATATCCATCAATACTATAACAGAATCTGTAGTACAGCTCTTTCATGACTAGCTCTAAAGCACAAAGAGGACAGCTAAATGACACCCTTTCCTTAATGTAGTAACATTTCAATAATTTAATCAAAATTACTGAGGAAAAATGCCCTTCAGAAAGTTCATGTAATTGCAAAACTCTATCATTAACCTGAACCTTTATCTCAGAGCTCATAAGAAAAAGAAAAATCTGGCAACATACTTGCACTGGTTCTTTCAAAGACCAACTGGCAGCAGTAGAAACTCCCTATTCAAAGCCTAGTATTTTTGATTTGCCAGAGGCCAGGAAAAGCAAGATGCTTCTGAGGATGTGAAGGGTCACTGGGGTAAAATAAGAAAAGGAAAAAAGACAGCAGGAATCTCTAAAGGGACTGCAATCTGAAAGTGGTGAGTCTTCTCACAAGATTTATTAGCTGTTGACCTCCTTTTGCCACTTAGGCTACAATGTGATGACAGCCTGGCAGTAGTGGAGGGAAGCCACTTTTCCTCATTGATGCTGACCTAGAGAATTAGGATCATGAACCAGTTACACAAGCATGCCTTATAAAACCATTCATGGCAATGGCATTGCCACCTGCTCCCCTGCTATTTAGTACATCAAGGACAGTTTTCAATTCCTCGAAAGTCAAAATAATTTCAGAACTTGCTGCTTCTAGTCTTCAGGGAATAAATGCAAATAAAATGTCGGTGTGATTTTCTGAACTGTATGATCTCATCTTAAGTGATTTTTTATTTTTTTTTTTTTTTTTTTACTTGGGAAATTCACTATATCGTCTCTTAATTTTGAAGTTTTAAAAATTACTGAAGATGGAGCAGTATAAGAAGTGGATCTGGGAAGGAATGAGTCTCTGGATTTTTACAGAAATCTGGCAAAAGGTGCACCTTATATTGGGAGTGGGGCAAAGGCATGCCCACTCTGCTTTTCAGCCAGCTGGGACCGGATCACAGACCCTTGAGCAAATAGCATACCCTCTTGTCTTTTACCCAAGAACAATGCATAAACAGATTTACATATCAGATTTACATAGCAATGTGATATCAAAAAGATTAATGAAAACCCTTTTATTGACTTTTTGCTAGATTTGAGAAAGGAATAGATTTTTTTGACTTGTTGGTAAGATCCCCACCCATCTCTCCACTGTTTTACTTTTTGGGGGAAAAAAAAATAAAAAGTTTGGAAAATCTGATGTAAAAATGGAAGCCCTTCACCTGAACCATCAACTGTTTCGCCTCATGATCATGTCAGTCCTTAAAACATGACAATAAAATACTTGACTTTAAAATTAAAATATTATTTTGACATGAAAAAAGTATAAATTGTTCCATTGGTAAATATCCAAATAGAAGAACTTTTTTCATCCTTTTCTTTTTTCCACACAATCTACTTCCCATTCTGGAAGGGCAGAAACTTTCCAAAATTCACAAAAAATTGCAATCACCTGAAACGACTGCTTTAGGTGAATTTATTCTTCATTCTCAAATTCACTGGTCCCCAATCTAGACAGAGATTAGGCTACCAGAATACTTTTTTTTTTTTTTTTTCAGTTTCAGGATTCATTTCTTTCTGTAATTATTTTATTCCCTGTAGTGTCACTAGAAAATCACAGTACTAATAAAAAAACATGTACTCTAATTTTCCTTTTTCTTACACATTCCACATGATAAAAAGGAATTCAAGATTGTGCCTAATTATAGTATTAGGGGGGAAAAGCCATTTAAAAATGGTACTTCAACATCTGGATTTTTTGAAGGCAAAATTAAACTAGGGAATATTTTTGTAAAGTTGTTGAAGTCACCATATATAATTGAACTTTCCAGCCAAAAGAATTTAAATAACTATGAAGAACATAGTTTGACTTGTCTCACTGAGAAGAAGTGACAACAGTTCAACAACTTTACAATTCAGTGTAAATAAGATCAAATGACTTGGTCTAGCAGCAAACAGGAGAGGGGTACAGAGTGAAGTTGCAGGTGTGTCTGCATTTTCACTTATTACACAATAAACCCACCTCTATAATTACAACATTACTACTGGTCAATTGAGCTAAAGTATTGCTAAGGAAAAGAAAATCCAGAAATTGTGAAAATGTAAGCTCTGAGCTTTGCTCCTTTGAGAAAAAAATGTAAACAAAGGTTAGGTAATATTTTTTTATAGAGAATCTTCACTTTTAGAAATTATGCAATAGAATATGAATTGGACATCTCATTCTTTCAAGAGAATAAAAAAAAAGAATCTTCCTGAGTCCTTAATATAGACATAGGCTTTAAAATGAACCATTCTTACTGAAAGAGCCTGCTGGATGATATGAGCTACAAGCAGAAGAGGCTTTTCTTCTCCAGCTGTTATTAGATGATGTCTGAGGGTTGCCATGTAACTGAAGCAACAAGACCAGTGCGGGACATTGGCTGCACCCTGGGGTGGCAAAGATGCAGGGAACTCACCTTTGACTGCCTCTCTCTTCTTGCTTCCCTCCTCCATGGATAAGAAACCTGAGATTAACTTCCCCTCACATTATAGTGTCACTGACTCTTCCATCTCCCTATGCTATTCACCTTCACCATCTTTGGGCAAGAGGTACCCTGGGAATAGCTCTTGTCACCCATGAATGCAGGAACAAGAGGGCAAGGACAGAATCTACCAGGCACCTTTCCCCCTTTTCCAAGCTTGAGAAGAGGAAACCCTTCTCCGCCATCCCCTGTTCCACACTCTGAGCCCTACAGTGAGGAAACTAACCATAAAAGCAAAGCATCCTCATGGAGGAATTGCACTGTTGCCAACTCACATGGTTTTATTGCAATTTCACAACTTCAGAGTAGTTCTCACAATTCCAGCTCCTGGAATCAAGATCTTACAGTAGATCCTACTTTTCAATTTTAAAGGAAGTCTTTATCTTTTCTGGTTATGAAGAAGAAAGCCTTCCTGTGTGAAGTGAGTCCAAGGTAAGGAACCAGAAGGCTAATAAAAAGAAAACCCTAAAGCATGACTATTATTATTTAATCATCATATTGCTAGGGGAGGAGAAGAGTGTGACTCATGGGTTTTAAGTGTTTTTAGGGATGGGAACAGTTAAATGGGAGAAACAGAATATCTTACTTTTTCTGAATGTTGCCGTTACTGTTTAAGTGATAGAATTAATCAACCATATTTGGGGATAGCAGGATTTATTCTGCATGTGAAAGGGTTGTGACTCTGGAGGAATAAAAGTATTTTGAAGAAAGAAGTAAAGGAAAAGGTGAAAAGAACAAGGCCATACAACTTATTTTGTAATTTTTGTTTCAAAAAGAGCAAATTCAGGTCTGCACTCTCATTAGGTGTGCACACAATACACAGGTTCATTAGTGACTAAAAGAATGCTGTCTGTCTTGATTATGGAATGTTTCCCTGTCAGAAACAACATTTTTACAGGCTTTTGGGTTTCGTCATTTACTACTTAGGTATTTTCCACTCCTAAGATAATTTCCTGCAGAGGAAATGTTATTGTTTTCATTCAAGTAGCATTCTTTAGCAACTGTTATTGTTTCCTATCAGCAATTCTGCATTTTGGTACAGAATCAAATTGTCTGCTCTAAATTCCATCTCTGCTGCACTTTCTCTAGCATTGCTTATGAGATAGCAATTTCACAGCCCATAATCTGGAAAGATTAGAATAGAATCTACATAACAGTTTGTGCTGCATTTATATCAAATTACAGGTGATAGCACTGCTTCTGTTCATTATGATCCTCTGGTACCAAGAGATTTCCTTAATTTCACAGGCTGGCAAGATTTTAGTGGTGAATCAGTGTTGAAATGTTGACACCTGTAGCTCTAAACACCATCTTTTTGCTATGGTATGTGTAGATTGTGTGTCTTATCCCTACCTATAAACCTCCGTGTAACCCACATACATCTTGGAGAGTACTACCATGATGATGGCACCCCCAGAAGCCAATATTACCCCCTTAAATCTAATCCCTTTGTTTGAAATTAAATATATGTGAGAAATAACCATAACACAGTCCTAGATAACCACACATGACTTTTAAATGCATTTCAGTGTTCTCTGGGGACAGTGTTGCATGTCCCTGGTACAAATAAAAACCAGTCAGGGTATCTAAAGAAGTTTTTGTCGTGTTTATCTGTGTATGTGGGCTTGAACCAATTCAATGTTTGCAAAAATATCCCAATTTTTTATAATGTCACATTGAAGTTTACAATGGTGAGATTGTACAACAATCACTGATTGTACTATGCATCTCTATGTAGGGTCCAACACCATCATCACAAGTCCTGTATCCTGTTGCTCCAGTCTGCCCTAGCACTTGTGCGAATATTTTTCCACCAAAAGGTGACGAAAATTATTGTCAGTTGCAAAACCAATTCCTGTGTGGTGTAAATCACTGCAGGTCCAATGAAGTCACTCTGGATTTGTATATGGTCAGTACAGAAAGGCACTTAAAGAGAAGCTTGTAGATCAGTTCTTTACTGAATAGCACAATTATGACTGATATTGCAGGTAACTCCTTTAGGAGCATGTAGCTCCTTAGAGCTTTGGCTAACCAAACATGTCAAGTTTCCAAATGAAAAAGAATATAATTGGAGGCCTCCGTTCCATAAGCAGAGGAGACCTTCAACGATTTAGGGCCATTACTCACTGTCATAAGGGAAAGGTTTTCAGGAAAATGTAACAGATCACTTCAGATACTTCACACTCTAGTTATATATTCTAACTGAGCTGATGAATTTCTCTTACCTAGCCAGGCATCTTAACCAATTGGTCCACTACTGAAAATAGCAGCATGACATAAGTCATTTCCCTTGCTGCTGGCCCTGAAAGATATCATGGTAAATGGCATTTTTGCTCCTGTTTAATCTCCTACTCAATTATTTGTTACCTAATTTAGCTCATCACCAAGAAAGAGAAAACTCAGCTTTTTGCATTTAGTGGAAATGCTCTTTTCTCCACACAGGAATTCCTGCAAGCTACACATCTTTCCAAAGAGATACCTTTGTATTGTTCACCCTGAAGTCATGGCAGGGGACAAAATTTCAGGAAATTAAATCATGTGCCTACAGAAGTTAGCTGAATCTGGAGCCCATCCAGAGATTTTAGTCAAGTTGGCAGTTCCTTGCCTTGGCCATTGCTGCTGAGGCTTCCACACCAAGCTTATAATTAACTGTCAAAAACTAACCAGAATTAAAATATAACTCAAAGCAAAAAATTACTTAAACATACACCCAGACTTTTCTTACATTTTGGAAATTATGACTCAGGTAAATTTTCTCAAGCCTATTACTAAAGAGAAGAAATTTCATCTCCATTCATTTAAATTTAAGTAACCAAAGTCACAACTCTTGAAGCGTCACTTGTAACAGGTGCTTTAGGCTCTTCCATTTCATCCCTACCCATAAAAAGAATCTAACACCTGCTTGCTGAGTGGTAGGGCCCCCTGTTATATTACAGGCATTAACAAACACCTGTGTTTCTCTGGCTTTGGTACTTGTCCACTAATCTCTCCTTGTTTTAAGAGAAGAGCAAACTTATATCCAGTTTTCCTAGGAGAGTCTTAGTGAAAATGCCCATTGTATTGTGTTCTCCAGGGAGAGTAGTTATTTATGGGATGCAAGCACCTTTGTTTCCTGAGGTATTGTAATCTGAGAAGATGGTACAATACAAAGGCTATCCTTTCTGTAAGATGTTACACAAGATTTGCATATTTTAAAATTTACATTCTAAAAATTTACTGCAAGCAAGAATATGTGTATATTCTTCTTAAAGAGACAGTGTGCTATACAAATGAATAAACTAAAATGAAGATATAGCTACAATATAATTCAAGAAGATTTTCATGGAAACCTGAACACAATTTCCTAAGTAAAATATGATCTCTTACTCTATATCAGCAATGTTCCAAAACCAAGGGACATTTGTATTTTTTTAACTTTGAAAAGAATTCCAAATAAAAAAGAAAATATACTTTTCCCAATTTGCCATCATTATACAGCTTTCTCATAGCTTTTTCTTCTGTCTCTACCCATGCATTTTCTTTGGGTTTTTTAATGGTTCCCTCAGGGCAGGGCCAATTATTTATGACATACTTCTCCGTGTAAAATTTATTTGGGAAAACTGTTCCTATGGAAACCGCTGTTTTCAAACAGGTCTGTATTAACTTCAAACAATATGATTGCATCTACAATAGAAAATATATCTTTTATTATCAGGCATATTCTAATGACTTTGACAACCAAATAAATTGCACAGAGGAACAAAATGAGTTATATTCTGTGATATGATCAAGTGGGTATTCAGCTGTCATCTGGTCAGTGCAGGGAATTAACACTGACTCAGTTCATTTTTCTGAAGTCTGATTTGAAGGC
This sequence comes from Margarornis squamiger, assembly GCA_035222235.1. NCBI lineage: Eukaryota > Metazoa > Chordata > Aves > Passeriformes > Furnariidae > Margarornis > Margarornis squamiger. The sequence goes on along the minus strand of JAWWTY010000106.1, from coordinate 35,366,185 downwards.
CTCTTAAAATTTCAAAACAAAGCTTTTAAAAATATCAGTCAAAAGCCAGCACTGGAATGCTATGGAAGACCAGCAAGTGCCTGACATACAAATAAAACACTGAAGTATTTTATTTCAGAAATGTCATATTTCATGTGTATGACATACCTACACTGCAAGGCTCTGGCACTAGAAGTGGATTGACAGGTCAGGATGCTACAGACACTTGATTTCTGTGGCTCCAGGATCAAGCTCTTATAATTATGTTTTGTCTTTGTGGTGTTTGTTCTCTCCTCACTTTACCTCCTACTTATCTGGTCTTTGCAGTCCTCCAGACAAAATGAAGCATAGAGGAGCTACAACACAGCTCACTTGAGCAGTTTTCTAATGAAAAAGGAAAACAATAATTTTCATCTACCTGAACAAACAACTTACCATTAAAATAAAAGTAATTTAAGAACCTACTTCATTAATTGCCTTGGTGGTATTATTAGATTTTTAGAACCGTTATATTTGGTAGTAATCTAGTCAGGAAGATGGCAGGGCAGGTCTCATAGCAACATCCTAGTCTTCCAGTTTGGACTCTTTCTTTGGTCCTGTGCAGAAGTTAATGTTGTTAATACTAAAGTCCCTGTTAGCTGACTTTGCACAGGCAGGCTTGCAGCACTTGTTTATGTTATGAGTCATCTTCTTCAGGGAAATTTGGAAAAAATAACTTCCGTGCATTCCGTGTGCTCAAGTGGCCTTCACTTATTCAAATGATTAGCCAAGAGTGCTTTACTTTTTAAAAGGAACTAATTCAGCCAGGGACTGAGTAAACTCCAAGGCCACAATATATAAAGGAAATAAACTGTGAATTCAAGCTGGAGAGTTTTCACAGTCCAAGATAAGCTGGCTACAGGAGTATCAGGAAAAAAAACCAAAACAACAAATCTTTGCTATGCTGGTGCTCCAGTGTATATTGTCACGTGTGTGAAAGAAGAAATGTGTATAAATCTATTTATCTGTTAAAATCCAAGAATGCAACATTGCCAACACAAGAATTAAAAAAATTGTGAACTAGATCACCCAAAACCACTGACTACTCATTTTTGTATGTTGATCTCGTGAGATTGGTTGTAATTGCTCAGGATTTGGCGTATTTATAAAGAATTACTTTCAACCTCCTTTTTATGTCATATGAGTTCCATACTGGTACAAACTTGTCAAAGAACTGTTGTTGGCAAAAATGTTCACGCAGCTGGCGCCTCAAGTCATCTGATGGGACATTTGGTAGGTTGGTAGGTAGTCTTTCTACACAGCCCTAAAAAAAAGGAGCCCAAATGGGCCTAAAAACATTTCCAGAATTGCCTAAGCTCAGGTAAATAATGTGTTAAAATTGGCCTGTGTTTCAGATTTGAAGACATTTTCCAGTGGCTGGGAAACACCCTAAATAATTTTAAAATAGGTAATTAAAGAATATACTATATATAATGAAATAAATAAAAAGTAAAAATCATTTTGCAAGTGGTCGAAGCAAATTCTATCCCCAGGGGGCAACGGTGCAGGTTCTACCCCAGTAGAAACAGTTGGGAACTATCCACACTGTAGGGAAATGGGAAAAGTCTCCGCCTAGCTGTATGTGTTGTCTTTTTTGCTCTCCTGTGTTGCTTTTAAAAACAGAATTATTTGGCCTGTGGTGTCAGTGCATTTGCTCACCTTTTGTGCAGCCTGAACTGACTCCGTCTGGTTCCTGCTTGTGGATTGGATTCAGCTACCTTATTGGTGCTGAATACCATGGTGTTTCACTGAGCTGCTGGAGGAAGCATGTTTTCTCTACTACAGACTGCTTTTCTGGGGTTTCTCTCTTCATTTTCTGGAAGAAATTACTTGTCTATTTCAGTATGAGAATGCAACACACATTGATTTCTTTTTCACACTCTAATCCCACAAACAAGAGGCTAAAAGATCTAAATTAATGAAACACAGGATTTTCTATCCCCATATCATCATAATCTTCACCTTCTAACTTCTTACAGACTGCTGATCTCCCTCTCCAGTGAAAAAAGAAAAAAAAGAAAAAACCTGTTTATTTACTTTACTGGAAGAAGATCCAGAGTGACCTGCAGGCCCATAACTGAATTAATCTCTCCAATTTATATTCCCAGTGTTGTCAACTTCTTTGATTTTGATTGTATTGTCTAATTTTCCAAAAACTGGTCCACTATGTCCCTATGAGAATCATTACTTTCAGCTCTTTGTGACAATACGGGAAAACATAACAGCTCAGCACCCAGAAGGCAGGTGGACTAACTTTTATAATTAATTAATTATATATATTCTCACACTAAGGGTCATTGTGTAACTAATCATTTTTAATATTTACTGTGATGACAAATTCCAGAGTCAGACTCTCTGTTACATGAAAACTGGAAGAGAAAGCATATTTGAATATGTATACTTTGCATAACAAACAAACAAAAAAAAAGGCATTTTTGTTTATCTTCCAGGTGTGATTGTAAGACATAGAAATGAGGAGTATTAGCAAAATCAGGGCTCTGCTCTGAAATTTGCTGAAGACAGGAGATTTTCAGAAAAGCCAATGACTCTGCACTTTTTGTGTTGTTTGATGTGATATTTATTGGTTTTTTTCCCAAGTCAGTGCAAGGCATTTCTGAAAAACTCACTCTTAACCTACTTCAAGTGATTTACATTCTCATTAAAAAAAAAAAAAAAAAAAAGGCAACTTAAATAAAATGAAGGTTTGAGAGTCTAAACACAATTTTTAATCCCAAAGTGCAAAATCAGGTGTCG
>JAWWTY010000106.1:35286047-35363313 GCA_035222235.1 Margarornis squamiger | reverse complement strand
TTTCCTTTTCCTTTTCCTTTTCCTTTTCCTTTTCCTTTTCCTTTTCCTTTTCCTTTTCCTTTTCCTTTTCTTTTCCTTTTCCTTTTCTTTTCCTTTTCCTTTTTTCTTTCTTTTTTTTTCTTTTTTCTCTTTTCTCTTTTCTCTTTTCTCTTTTTTCTCTTTTCTCTTCTTTCTCTTTTCTCTTTTCTCTTTTCTCTTTTTCTTTTTTCTTTTTTCATTGTTACAACTACACAGATATATTTTCATTTTCAAAATGAGATCCAGATAACAAACAAAGTTTTAGTGATTGAATAGCATGTTGAATATATTTCTGTTTGTTGGAAAGGTTATGTGAACAGTCATCCCCAAGCAGCATGGTGACTTATTAGTATAATAATTTAAGTAAATAAGCAGATTAAATTCCCAGAATACCAAAACTGAAGAAAAACTTCAATGTTCTTTATATTAAGTGCACTTACAAAATTCTTATTCCAGTGTGTTCTCTCTTAAGAAAACATACCTGCATTAAGTAGAAAATTTACCTATTGCATTTTACCTGCAAACTTTTGATTTCTCAAATGAATCCACATAGATTTTGGAGTAAAAGTCCTCAAAAAGGAAAATTAAGAAATTGGGGTTTTATTTGGTTATTTGGTTGGTGGTTTTATTCAGAAGATTTTCTAGTTTTAGTTTCAATGCTCCATCCATACTCCATATGCACTAACTTGCTGGTTTGGAAAAAAAAAACCCACAAACAAATCCCAAAACCTAGCAGTGTTTGAATTACCTAGCTTTGCATACATATTTAAGGTTAATGCAAAAATAGTTTTCTCAAACACTGAATAAGTGTTTTAAACATCTTCAATAGTGACTTTTACTTGCTGTTTCTGTCCTCATTTATAGAAATGCAAATTTTAGACCCACATCTTGTACTTCCTCTCATTTTGAATGTTGACCCTTGAACGATAGTCTCTTTGAAAGTGTGTATGGTAAGACACTGTTGCAAATGATTGTTTTAAGCTCGCTTAAAGACTCACCCTCAAAGATATTGGCAAAACCATGTTTAATATAAAGCTGGTTGGCAAGGTTCACTCTACTGCTTACTAAGTGATTAAAGCACACAGAGAAAAAGCAAACTAAAATCTAAAATCAATCAATCTAAAACAAAAATCAACCAAAAATTATCTGTGTGGATGCTGGGCATGGAAAAGTGTAGAGATAGGAAAGGGTAAGGATAAAAGGAATAAGAGACACTCTCCCATTGAGTCATAAGTTTCAGATGGGACCCTCTTGCCAGACTTAGCCCTGGACTTGACCAATGGTTCAGGCCTCAAGGTTTAACAGCAACAATTTAACAAAAGATTCTATAAGAATTTAGTATAAGTACAACATTAACTCATTTATAGTACTAACTTACTTACAAATCTAAAGTACTTGAGAATCTAAGGGAGCTACATTCATAGCACATTTACTACAGCAAAAAAAGTTGTTCCACTTGGGTTGCTATTCAGGCAAGAAAAATAAGTTTCCAAGGCTGCATATTAGAAAAACAGGAACTTGTTAGATAACAGAAGTTCCTGGGAGCAGACAGTGTTTCTGATGAACTCAAGAGGAACTTAGCCCAGGTGCAGTTTGTCAAGGCCAAGACTTAACAAGCATTTTTGAGATCATAGCGTGGCCCAAGGAGGAGTGGGGGGAGGATACAACACCGCAGACACATGCATGCTAAAGAAAAGATTTTGTTTAAAACATGGATGATTTCCATATTTATGCCCCTATTAGTCACAGACTACATACTGTGAAAACTGTCTAGTGTAGATATATGGCAACCACATAATTAGACTTTTAATTACTATCTGGATTCCAAACTTCTTTTATTTTATTTCATTGATATTCAAACCATGTAAGTACCATTATTTTTTTTAGAAATCACCCCTGTTCACCCTCGTTATTGTAAGTAAACATATGATTATAGGATGGACCAGATTACTGGAATCAAATTATCTTTCAAGAAGATGTGTTTTGCTAGGACTGAGGATGCTGGTAAGGAAAGCTTACTGTGACTAGAGCCATATGGACGGTTAGCACAGTGCAGCAGTACAACATATGTGGCAACAAATGAGGAGAGAATTTGGAGAAATTAATATGAATTTGTTCCCTAATTTGACATCATGGGGTGTGCTGATAGACTAACATTTGGACTTCTTTAAATCTCTTTTCAGATATTGCCTTATTTCTTTTTTATATTCAGCACTAAAAGAGAATTTTACATCTTTCTCCCCTGGTTGATGAGCCATATCCTTAGGTCACTAGTAAAATAAAACTCATTGATTCTGCTTTCTGTGAATTTGACATTGTTAGTTATGTTCACCAGCAGTGATTCATGTTACTGTATTGAGAAAAATCTTAATTTTTGGGAGCGTGTGAAGGTAGAACCTCAATGTAGGAGTGGATTTGAGTCTGTGGGAGATGAGAAAGCATGCCACAGTTCCTTCTCTTATGAAAATTAGAGATTAAAATATTAACATGCAGACAACATTGGCAGAAATAGAAACAATTTTATCTGTGTAATCTCTGTTCCAGTAAGATCAATTAGAAATACACCTTCCTTTTAACTAGGCTACAAAACAAAGATGAAAAAATAAAATAGTAGTGAATGTATGACTAAGTTTTCAGTTTTTCCACATTTTTGGAGATAGATAAATGCTTCAGAGATGAGTTACATCTTGCAATGGGGCTGTAGGGACAGCACAGCCCTGTTCCTTGTTCTGGCCTCCATCCTTGAACATATTGTACCACGGGAAAGCACAAGTTCTTCTAGAAGATCTGTGAGGGAAAAGCTCTCCACTTCAGAGGGTAGCAGCAGCCTACCTTTCCCCTTGCATGGCTAGAATGATTCAGGTAAACCTTATTTTTGTCTGTTTTCCTGTTCACCTTGAGAAAATGTGAAGAGAAACTATGCTTAAGTGCAGCAATTGCATTTTCACGTGGCCCATACTGAGATAAAGGATGGTTCTTCACTCCCAGTTCCAGGACAGTTTGCCAAAATGTGATGATTATATCAAAGTCTCAGTTCTGTTCTTTTTTTTTCTTTTTTTATTCTTTTTTTTTTTTTTTATTTTTTATTCTCCATTCAGAATGAGGTAATTATCTGGCTGTGTGTTCGCTCATGGAAAAAACATAGATGCAGCAAGCTCCCACAGGCAAAAGATTAGTATCATTGTCTATTGCCTTGTGACTTTATTTCATTTGAGGATTAATATTTTGTAAGTGAAGTTTTGAACCGGCGGCATGTGATTTCATGTGTGAAAGCCATTGTGTAAGGAGTATGTGTAACAGCCTTTGGCCATCATTCCAGACTGGTTGTTTCCAGTGGAAACTGTGATGGGTTACAAAGCTAAGCTACAGCCTGTCTCTAGGGCTAGTGAAGACTTTTTTAATTTTACCTGCTTTATACTCATACTTTGTACAAAACCTATTTATTAAGGCATCATGCAGACACAAGACCCAGTATGGACTCTTCTAAATCTGATGTGTGGAGTTTCCTTGGATATAACATTTTTTATTTTTGAATTAAAAAGTTTAGGTACTCATCTAAGAAGATAATTCAGCAGTGACTTTTGAGGCAAGGTGACAATCTTCTCTCTAACTGTGTGGCAAAAGCACTGTAAATTATATTCTATATCTCCCATTATACACAATGGAAGATAGAAAGCATTGGGAAAAGAAAGGTGTCCCTCTGTGGTACAGTCACACCTTGAGTGTGTGTGTAGTTCTGGTCTCTGCATCTGAAGAGAGATGTGGAAGTACTAGAAAACATATAAATGATCCAAGGCATGCAGAAGCTGCCTTGGAAAGAAAGGCTAGACAGTTTTGACTGTTTAGTTTGGAGCAGAAAAGACTGAGGGAGGGCATAATCAAGTAAATCATGCAGGTGATGTTTAGAAGAAGGCATATCCATGGTTCACATATCCATGGTTCAATTCCCACAATACAGAAACTTGAGGACACTGGATGGTACTGAAATCAGTTTAAAATATTTAAAAGTACTTTACACAATGGGTGGCAAACTTTGGGAACTTTTCACCACGGGAGATTGAGGATAGCAGATGGTTTCAGCAGGTTAAAATTGCAAAGAATACTTATGGAATGAACAAACATGAATGTGACCCACAATGTCTTTAATTCAATGGTAGCATGTCCTAGGGAACAAGAAGGATGGATAGAGAAAACTTTCAAGGTTTTGCCACAGTCAGAAACCAAATCCTGTGCTAGATGGAGTATTCGCTTAATACAACAGGATACTTCTCAAGGTCTTCCTGTTAACCTGGGAAATTCAATTACCACAATCTACCCCTTCTCATCAACACTGATTTTTTTTTCCTCCCCTGAAATATCCCAAATGTTGAGATAAATATGTTTATCTTAAAATTTTGGTGTACTGAGACTGTGTCCTGTGAATTCTTAGTGAACCAGAGGGAACTTTCTCTTTGACTGTTTCGTGTATGTGTTTTGATGGAAATTTGAATTTTCTACTAAAAATGGTCTCTATATTCTTTGTCACAATCTTCTTCATGACTCTTAATTTGTGTTGAATAATTCTAAAAAACTATTCAATTATTCAAGGCAATCAAACTTCAGCTATGAGTTTAATAATGTAAACATGAAACCAATAGCAGATTGTTTATTTCAATGACAACAGCACATGCTGTTGGGCAGGGTAGTGTATTTCTCTTGCGTTACATGAAACAGTTGTCTTAATAGGTCTCCACATATCCTGAAGAGTATTTATCAGCAATAGGTTTCAAAGGCTGAACCTAAATGTTCACTGGAAACAATTTCTGACAGGGCCTAATCATTTAACTTTAGTCCTCTCTGTCTCTGTCTGAAACTACACTACGCTAGCTAATGCCATTGCCTGAAACAGACCGCCTGAGACTGTCCGAATTTGTAGCATGTGTGATGCAACCATGCAAGGCTTCTGAGCCACGTGGAATGAAGTGAGCTTTTGAAGAGAGAAAAGAGAGATTTCTCTATGTGTAACAACTCTGAGCACTACTTTACTGATAATTTTTAGCAATGCAAACATTAATGTGAAGTAGTGTAAGCAATGTACAGATCTGATATTTGAATATTTAAAAAACTGTTTTTCAGGGAACTGTGTAAAATAATTTTTAACAATGTCTTAGCTCTTAGGGATCTCTTTGATAATATTTTTTCTTTTGAGTGTCTGAGAAACAAAGTTAGAATTTGTAAAGAAGCTAGCTTCTTCTCCAGCCTTTTCTGGGGGTTTAAATCTTCCTCACCATCAATCTCTCTTTTTATCTGCAAACCTCCAAACTCATTGTCCAACTCATGGGAAAAAATGGCCAGAAAAGTGAGCCAGGACTTTTGCAGTGAAAGTGATTTCAGATTGGTTTTGTTTATTTGTTTGTTTGTTTCCTTGTTTTTAAGAATGCTGCAATTTTTATTTGGCAAGTAAACACTTCTGCTTTTCCTGACTTTTCCAAGATCTCTCTTGGTAACAGAACTCTGCTCAGAGACATAATTGTGCCAAACAATTATCTATGGGACATAATTATGAATTTGGAAGCTGCAAGCGTTCTATTAACTTGTAAGTTTTAAGTATGAGGTGTTGTTTGAGGCTTGTTGTGTTTCTAAGGAATTCCTTAATTAAATCTTTTATAATTCTTCCCCCTTTACACTCTTAGTAAATTGCTGCCAACAATAATGGCAAATTACTTGATAAAAAAAAGTTTAGACAGAATGATAATTTAGCTCATTTTAGTACAGCCACCCACAGGAAACTTTCTATATTTCCTATTCTGAAGTTACACTTAAAATATTCCTCAAGAATTTTCTACTAATCTTAGATAATGCACATATAATTTCCGCTCTCTAATAATTTTAAAGGGCTCTTTTTTTTTTCTAACTAACTGTATTTCTCCTTGCATTAACAAAATTGCCATTTCTCAATGAAGTTTCTTAATATTAATATTATAAATCAGGAGATATTACAAAATACAAATTACTCAAATGTCGGTTATTATTTCTATTCCTATGTGTGCAAAGTGAATGTAAAGTGTTGAGAGTTCTCAAATGCTAGGATTTGTACAGTCTTTACACTTGAACTTCAAGCTGATCTACTGTAAATGACTATATAGGCTCTGGGCTCCAGGATTAAGTTCTATATCCAATAATATTAGTAATAATAACAACAACAACCACCACCGCCTCCCACCACTGAAAACTCTGATTCAAAATGCACTGTGAGGAGTAAGGCTTCTTTTTTTAAGCTGAAACTTGAAATCAGTCTTAGAAAGATTGGAAGGCAAGTTGCAATCCCCCAAGACACTACATATACGTGTGCTTACCCTTAGTTCTCCTACTGGCTTTAAGGAGCCATGTTTCTGTAGATGGGCTTTCATTGTTTTTTCCTGTTGACTGGAAAACTTTCAATCAACGTTCAGAAATGTGGTGTTCTATTCATGTTCCAAAATATCTGATTTCATTGCTTTTCTCTCTTTTTCTCCTGCTTCCTTCAGGAAGACAATGAAGGGTCTAAAGGAGATGATGTGTAAGGAGAGACTGAGGTGACTTGTTCTGTTTGGCCTCGAGGAGACTGAGAGGAGACCTCATTGCAGCCTACAGCTTTCTCTCAAGCTAAAGCAGAAGGGCATAGACTGATCTCTTCTCTCTGAACGGTGGAATGGCATGAATTTTTGTCAGGGCAGGTTTAGGTTGAATATTAGGAAAAGGTTCTTCACCCAGAAGGTGGTTGGACATCTGAACAGGGTCCCCAGGGAAGTGGTCACAGCACCAAGCCTGGGAGAGTTCCAGAATTGTTTGGTCAATGCTCGCAAGTACATGATATGTTTCTTGGGGTTGGTGTGGTGCAGGGCCAGGAATTGGCCTCAGGGGTCTTTGGGGGTCCCTTGCAACTCAGGATATTATATGATTCTGCGATCTAGTAGTTTTCTCCCAGAATTGCTGTTAGCATAGTGTCTACATTTTTAGCTTACCATGGCTAGTTTTGGAATGTGCTGGTGTTTTATTTATGATTTGTCCATCCAGATCTTCAGGCTTCACAGACAGTGAATTTATTTCCAAAGTTTTCACAGACAGGTCCAAAATATCTTTAATGTTGCAGAAGGTAAAAAGCAAATGAGTTTGGGTCAAGAAGATGCCTGTACTGCTTCCATGACAAGTTTTCCACAATTGTTCCCAGCTTGCAACCATGGTACAATATTCACTGAGAGAAGGGAATTGGGCTGCCTATTTAACTTCAGACTCCATTTACTCATTGAATAATAAATATCTTTCTAGTAGGAAAAATCCCACAAAGTATTGCTTACGTATATGCAATAAAATATTATGATGTAACACATTTATGACAGATAAACAGTGATTTTACCAGCATTGGCCTCCTGAAGGAAATGAATGATGGTACTTTAAGTACATGAAAACTTTCCAGCTGACGCAGAATGCGGTCTTAATAAAATGAGAATTTTAGAGCCAAAAAACTGGCAAGTTTACTTAGGTGGAAGAGGAAACTGCTACATTTATTTAAACACAGCATTTTTCATTAAGGAGCATACAAGTCTACATACAATTTACAAGTCAGTTAAGCTACAACTTGGAGAGAAAAAGTTAAAAATACAGAGAAGGAAATAAAAGTCAGAATAAACTAATTTTTAGAAAATCGCGATCAGTAGTTATATAAACATAGCTTGAAAAATGTACTCACAGATTTTAATGGGTGAAAGAGTATTTTCCTGCTCAATGTATCTATGTAAGTCATTAATTTATTATTAATTATCTGTAGTTCCTCTCCTGGACTGCATATCCAGGTTTTGAATGGATAGTCCTTATCTGAGATGAGTGCAGTGTGAGTGTGGACATGTCCAAGATGGGAGTACTGACTGCACTGCTGTGGGGCTGAGTGCCAAGCTAGCTAGACACCAGTCTTTGTGGGCAGAATATTTTGCAAATAGTCAAACATACAGTAATGCATCATTGTCTTATAGAGACAATATGCTAAATGGTCCTGCAGAGGTTCATATTTCTGTATCTAGGAAAACATGGATGAGGTTTACATTGTTCCTGAAGTCCTGGAGTGGGACCAATGATAATACTAATTTCACTTCCACAGTGTTTATCCCCCCAGACAGTAGTATCATATTAGAGATGTGTTTCCCATGGATGTAACCATTAGAATAACCGTATCAGCCACATCTATTTTATGTGTGTTTCTGCTGTTAAATTTGTATTCTGTGGTGAATTATATACATTATTCCACCATTTTCTAGTCAAACTACATAGGTCAAACTACATTATAAGTAAGAATTTATTTGCAATATTTAGCTACAAAAATCTGAACAGATAGAGCACATTCAATTTATCACTAAATGTATCATGATTTCACTATTTGTGTGCTAGGAAGTGCTTGGGCACATAGCAGTCTCTGACACAGTAGCATACCCATCTCTCTAAGGGGTCATTATGTCTCCTGTTCTGAGTCTAGCTCACAGCCAGGAGAGGGAGATACAATAGGGCTGGGATGCATGCATCTGGGGTTTTGCTGTAGAAAAGGTGTTGACAAGTCTCACAGTTTATGCCAGTGTCTGAAAACTGATCAACCAGATATATCTCTAACTATAGTATAACCATATCATTTTTGTCAGAAGCTAAAAAAAACCTCAGCTTGATATTCCTCCCCTTTCCACTCATGCAAACTTTTCTGATTTGCCTTGATTTGTATTTTATGTAAGGATTTTTCCTCAAGAAGCCTCATACAAGTTATGGTTAGTGGGCTTTATAAAGCATCGAAGTTCAAAATTCAAGCAGAATTGCTTTATTAGTAACAACCATCAGATTTTCTTTGATTCTCCTTTCCATCTCCCTTATGTTCCTTTCTGGAAATTTGAAGCCATATATACATTCATCCTTGACAGTCCTTCTTGCTGTTTACAAAACACATGGAAGGTAGCTGCTTTGTGGAACACAGCAACACTGCTCTCCAGCATGACCCTTCACTGTTTTTGTTATAACATTCAACAAAACAGTATCTGAAGTTAAGCTACAAGAGACTTGTTCTCAGTGAGAAGTGAATTATTAATATGCTAGCCCTGGAAAGGAGAGGCAGGATGGGTGGTGAAGTGAGGTTACTGTAAAGTGTGCACAAAGATGACCACTCAATTCAAGCAGTTATATAAACCATAAAGGACCACCCTTGCCTTGGAAACAGCAGTGTGGTCTTTTCTGTTGTTCAACGCTAGTCATGGGTGATGGAAGAACAAGGCAGTCTTACAGTCTTGTTACAGTCTACTAATTGATCTGGACTTTGGTTAATCTAAATTAATGAAGTTATTCTTTGCTCATGACACATTATTACTGAAGATCGGGAAATGGCAATTAGGAACAGAATAAACAGCAGTAAATAGTAGCTATACAGATGAGTCAGCAAGGTGGCCTATGTGCTGGAAAAGACAAAAAAACTAGTGAAAGGGAAAAAAAGGGACTAAAACATTTATTTCTATGTCTAATGAAGAATGAACACAAATGGTTCAGTTTCTCAGTCTCACTCTCCAACAGGCAGATGTGCTTCATTGCCTCCCTTATTAATTCAGTGACTCCAAATGCATGTAAGTACAGACTTTGATTAGGTTAAATACCTGAGGATATGGGACTAGATCAAACCTTGAATTCACCTTTAAATAGATGAGGGGAAAGGATAAGAAATTTTGTAAAAAGTAATTGAAATAGTTCTTAAACAGGCTGTAAGCCATATCAAATAATAAGTATAAAAATACATGATTTAAGTAAAACTGACAAGTGTTAAAAAGCCAATCCCTTCAAGAACAAGTGCCAGCAAGTGCTCTAAGCAAAAGCCTCAAGGAACAGATATATTGTAGAGGAATTTGTTTATATTCAGGGAAAAAATTAGATGCATATTAGAAGATACTAGTGTGAAGAAAGTTTATAGGGTTTTGTGAGCATTCATGCTCTATCAGTGCTGATATCAGCCAGTGTTTTCTAAATACAGTTGAAAGATTTCCAAAGGCTGAGATTACCCTCTCTGTTAGAGAGCAGTGTTGGGTATACACGGGTTACTTCCAGTATTAGGATGGTTTTGGCATTCACCTTACCCACAGTGATCATCTTTTATTTTTTTACCATTAATTGTAAGCAAGGCATCGTGACCTAACTTACATGTAGGCATATGACAGAAGGGAAAATGGATACTTCTCATTGCTTGTAGTAGGACTAGACCCAGAAATTGTATTTTACTATATCAAGGATGCAATTTTGGCAAATAGGTAGCACTGGCAACTCTAAAGTACTTAAGCCAGACTTTCAAAATTCCTAAGAACTGATTTAAAGTCATCTATAAAAATAGCATTTAGAAATCTTTGTTATACTCTCTTGGATTTTAAATTCAATGTGTTTGGTTCAATCCTCTCCCAGTAAGTATGAAAGTTTTGGATTGTTTTGCTCTTTTTAATGAAGATGGATGCTCACATGAATCCATGATTTTATAGCTTAAGAAAACCCCACAAATAAAAATCCTCAACCAAAACACTGTCTTACTAAATATGCCTAGGTTCATGAAACTGCTATGAGAAACGTCAACACTTAAAGGAAATAAAAAGGGAGGGTTACGTCTGTGTTTATATCACATCGCCCAGAAAGAGTCTGGGTTTATTAAAGATACAGCAGAAATATCTTGCTGCAGAAAGAAATTTGACATCCAAATTAAACCTCTGTGAAATTCAAGGTACACTGTAAGAACCCAAGCACTCTAGTACAGATAGATGTATCACAAAAGACAATGTTAAGTTTGCTTGCCTAAAGCTTGACATGCTTACCTAGAGAAATTTGGATATGAAAAATTTTCGAGCCCAGTTGGGGGTGGTTATACTGAGACAGAAAAGGAAAGAAGAATGAGAGTAACTGAGCCACAGTGTTACCATCCACCATTGCTCATTCGTTCCTTATGGTGATCAGAAACTTATGTTGTTGCCTTAAACATATTCCAGCCGCCCATTCCGAAATCCTGACCCAGCATCACATCCCTCTGCAGGGGACCCTCTTCACTTACACTGTCTCCACATCCAGCTCTGGCCTTCATTAATTCACAGAGGTACAACGTGGAAAGCAGGAAACAAAATGAATATCATCTCTATAGGAGAGGCACTGGGAAATGCCAAGGTCACTCCATAGGAACTAAGGAGAAGTTATAATTGCATTGTTAGAGAATGATGACACTGTGTCCTAGTTACAGTGGCTGGGACCAGTTTATTACTATATGGGTGTAACCAAAACTATATTCTACACCCTCTTTGTAATTTCTGATGAACTGTTAATAATGGATCATTTGCAGCAGTCGCCCGGGGCACACCTGATCCCTCAGGCTATGAGATGGGTGTTAAAGAACCCTGTGAGATAGGGGAGTGTTTCTGTCTTCACACCAGTGACTCAGCTGTGACAACGCCCCTCTGGGGAGGCATTAGCACCTTCACACCCAGCCTGAGGGGTCATGTCTGCTAATGGGCCATCAAAAATTCCAAAAACATCCCATGACTCACAGCGTTAAACTGCCCATTATGAAACTCCTCACCCTGGGGGAGGTACTGGGCATTCCCACCTGAACCTGAGCATATATAATCCTCGGGTTTTGGGATCCAGAGGAGGACCAGAACCTCAACAGGACTGCAACTGCCACTCTCAACAAGACTGTGACCATCATTCTCATCAATAAATTTTTCATTTCCTTTTACTTTGCACTCAGGGAGATTACGTGGCGCTCAGCACAGGGGCTAATGAACACCATTCTGTTTGTGCCCCAGAGTGCTGTGTTATACCTCTGGTTTTTGTGGCTTAAAACCAATTTTTCTTTGTACTATTGTATTATAATCTTTTTAGTAAATTGTAACTCTGACTTGTAATCTCTCTTGAGTCATGTTCATTACTCCCACTGGTTTTACCTTTAAACCAGCACACACTGATCCCCTCAAAAACTGTAGCTAGGTTGTTATCCCAGTGTGCCAAAGCCCTCTCTGCTCAGCTGTACAAATTAGCAATCATTGGCCCCAACTGATTAGAGCCTAAATCAGACTGGTGTGGTAACACACCAGACTGTTTCAAAAGAGATGGAAAATATTAGAGATGGACAAGGCAGCTAGAGGGAAAAAGGTGATCTGGGAAACTGACAGCTGGGCCTATCCCTTTGGTAGGTTCAGGTGTATAAAGGGTGTTTGTAGTATTTTGGGAAGAGAGAGGTTGTTTTCAGCACAGAGCAAAAGAAACGTTGAATACATATTGAAACATGTATGTGTTATTCTGCATCCTGCCTTTGAAATTGAGACCTTAATCAAACCTCTTCAATACCTGCTCCTCTTTCCAACCCTTGGTGTTCCTATTTACTTAGCTTTTCAAAAGAAAAAGAAAAAAAAAAGCCTTTTAAAGAATATCTCGTTATCCTGGTGTGCTAATCTCTTTCAAGTATTTGACTGCACTGGTTAAACAGGAATCATTCTTTATATGCAAAATAAAATAACTTAAGATTTAAAAAATATATCTATGCAATTGAAATTATATATAAGTAATATACCGTCTGTTATACTTCAACATCAATTTACAATAATATGTACTGGTTTTCTGGGTTTGAACATAACTTTTAATAAATATAATAAGCTTAACTACATTCTGAAGACAAATAGTCTAGATCAAAGAGAATGTACAAGAGAGAAAAACAGAAAGAAAGTATGCAATTCTTATATTATTTTGTCATTTGTTTTATTTTTTTTTGCTGTTCACATGCACTGTATTTTGATAGACATTATAGGGTTTCAACTTATCTATTATATACCATGACATATATTAAGGATTAGCATAACTATTTTTTTTTTTAAAGTATTTGTGGTATAGTATAATTTGTGAAAACCCATCCACTGTGCCCACAAGTGTGAATCTGATGCTCAGTTTTGAGCTTTGTTTCAAAATCTATGAAGCAATTTGAGAAACAGAGGGCAGATGTGACTGTTCCTAGGTCATTCTCCTGCCACAAAAGCCAATGAGGTTCCCAGACGCCAGCTATTGTTTCTAATTGGATTCTTACTGGGGTAGTGTCAACATACCGTTGTTTTATGTTAGAGAATTTAATATGAGGTATGTGCATGAGTAGATAAAATGCTATTTTCCAGCACCTTCAGAAAACACATTCTACGTAGGAGATCAGAACTTTACTCCAAGATTCTCTAGGAAAAGGCTTTTACCCTACCTTATAAGGCTTAGGCATTTGATTTGCTCTGATTCATTCTTTTATATAAACAGAGAATAATAGAGGTGCCTTTTGTAATCTTGAAGAGAAAACACTGAGTACTTAGCACCAATTACTGCTACAGATTTTAGTAAAGAAAAGTGCTGGGTACAAAATTCATGCATGTGTCAACGGGTAAAATTGTTAAGTAGAAATAGTCAGATGGTTTACAATCATCCAAGTTTAGCCATCATTGATCTCAAAACGTAGCATCAATTTGTGAGAAATACATTGATTTTTTTCTTGACTTCTTTCTCTGATTTTCTTTAAACTAAATGCCATCCATATACACTTCTTTTCCCTCCAGGCCTGTCGAAATTTTACTAATTTTTTATGTTGGATGATTTCTAGGGAGATTTACAATGCTGAACACAAGATGATAAGAGCAATATTTTCATATTGCCTTTTAAATATTTCCCGCTTGCTGTTGTTAAGGCACAGCCAGACTCTGCTATTTGTACTGAGAGAAATACAGTCGCATGCTCCTTTGTTTGCTCTGTTGTGGCAGGACCAAGAAGGAAAAGCACTGGTTGGAAATTTCCGTATAGCAAAGGAAATCTCTTTCATAGTCAAGTCTTTACCTCCCCTTCTCCCTAAGACATCTCTCAGATGTGTGGTTGTTTGGTGAGTAGTGTGCATGGCTACATACTCAGCTTGTGCCAAGTATCTGAATATCTTCCTATTTAATTTATTGGAGATAAGGCTTCTAGAAGGGACAGGGTGAGAAGCTAATAAAATATCTTTAATTCCTCTTCTGGCTCCCAGTAACTTTCATTAAGAAAAAGCTATGACAGAAAGAGGTTTTGTATCCCTTTTTTTTTTGCATTAAAGTGCTAAATTATACAGGTTCTTCAAACTAATGTTTAGTACCATATGTGAAAGAAAGAAAACTACACTGCTAGAGGATTACAAGACGTTTTCTGTCTTCAGCCCCAAGCCTATGCTATTTTAGCTCTCAATTTCAAAACATAGCAGCCATGTGAAAAGTCTCCTGGTTTCTTCTTTGGAAGGAAAAGAGCAACAAAGCAGCTGTCCTTCTCTGCTGTTTGAGATACCAATCCTAAACTATACCTCCAAAAAGCCACGTCTGCTTATGGTATTTAGAAAAT
Source organism: Margarornis squamiger (assembly GCA_035222235.1). Classification (NCBI taxonomy): domain Eukaryota; kingdom Metazoa; phylum Chordata; class Aves; order Passeriformes; family Furnariidae; genus Margarornis; species Margarornis squamiger. The sequence continues at coordinate 35,348,904 of JAWWTY010000106.1, read as the reverse complement.
CTCTACAGGGTGTCAGATGTCATGAGTATTTGAAATCAATCTCCAAGCTAGCACAGGAATCCTTGTACCCTAACAATTCTCAGGCTTCCTTGCCCAAATCTAGATGAAATCGAGGTACAAGAGACCCTTTTCCTCCCTTTCCAGATGATCCTGCCCTTGTGGCAACTTCTTGCTCAGGCTGGGCAGCACTGGTTCTGGGTGTAAGACATAAAGAGATTCATGTTCCACACATGTACGTTTTTATGCCTTACAGGCAGGATCAATGAATAACTTTCAACAGAAAAATTTTCTATTTGATCTTGTTTGAATATTGTTTGCATAATAGCAAACAATTGTAATTTGACAACTGTATTGGATTGTGCTATACAAATGCCTTTTTAATTAGAAGAGGACATCAGTAAATAAATTGATGACTTTGTTTTCCACACAAGAACTGGATATTTTTAGGTAATTTAAATTGCCTTTTAAATAAATGATGCCACAAAAAATATATATTTAAGACAAGAGTAAATGTAAGACATGTTGAGGACTGATAAGTAAAAATCATTGATAAGAAAAAAGCAGTTTGTTTCTGAAATTAAAGCACATTGTTACCATATTGAGAGTCCATTTAATTCAACTAGATATGTTAAATTTAAAATTTTTCCAAATAAGCTGTATCCAAACATCTATTAGCAACCCCAAACCTTAATTTTAGAAAATGTTTGTTATGGAGTTATTTAGTGATCATTTATCTTAATTGGAGTGGGGGCAGAAGGAGGCTGTAAATTAGCTGTTTTAATGGAATACTAGGTTTCCAGTGGTATTTCTGACTTGTGTTTTATTATTATTTGTTAACATATACAGTCTCAATTCTTTTTCTTAGACACACTTTTTACTGTAAATACTTTCTTCATTTATTGTGATTAACTTTTCTGCATTGTGACTAAGGGATTGGCTCAGCTATATTGTTCCTTATGTTTTGAATATTAATTTTATGCACAGCTGGAAATAAGTGCTTTTGGGAATACTTAGCTAAAAAGGCATTAAATCTGAGACATTAAAATATTAAGTCTAACATTAAGACGTTAGGAAAAGGAAATGAAGTCTGATTTTTTTTTTTCCCATCAAAGAACTCTAATCTTAATTTTTCAGGGCAAAAATGAAAGTGAAATGCCAGTGTGACTAGACTTGGACTGTCCACTTAGGAGACTGGGCTTTGTAATAGCTGCTGCATCAGCAGAGCTGTCCTAAATAACAGAGAGGTCCTGGGAGCAGCAGAGTCACAGCATAAGCTCGAAGGCTGAGGGTCATGGATGCACATAGACTGGACCAGTTTAGGTGAAGTAAAGCATGGTGACAAAAGTGGTGGCTTCCTAGTGGCAGGAAGTGTTCCTTAGCTTGATAAACTGACAAGTGTTCTTGGAAGATGATAAAAATGTTATTGAAGTTTGAGCCCATCTCTGGTCATACAGATGACTGCCTCTTTACAGCAACAGAGCCAAGAAACTTTATTCAACTTGGTGTGGCACTTAAACTCACACTTAAATCCATTGATAGCTGCAGGATCATCCACATCATCTCACCTCAGCTTTACACAGGACTGTCTTGTAAAAGAATGTTTTGATGCATCCTAAACCTATAGAAAGGTATAGGATAGGAAAACAAAGCAAGGAGTAGGTTATGCATTCTTTATATATTTCATACAAGGCACTGAAAAAGTATTTCTTTAGTTCCCTGAGGTACTTTTTTTGAAAATCTGAAGAGAGTTCTTTTCCTTCATACCACTAAACCATTCATGTTATCTCAGAGGAAATCAGATGAACATTTCTTGCAGGACCCCATATGATCCCCAGCCCACATTCATCCTCTGGGTAGGCTATGGGCACAGCATCTGCAAAGAGGAGTGGGAGGGTGTGTGACTAATCCTGCTTTCCCACTGTTGGAAATATTTTCTCTCAGCAGCATGTATAAAAACTGAAAATGTGTCCAATTAAAGTGGACCATACCAATAAACAGAGAACACACAGCAACAGTTGAGTGATTATGTAGGGTAAAACAGTATGGTAGTCAACTGACTGCAATATGCTCTACTAAATTTAGATCATATATTGTATGCACAGGTAGGTGGTATGTACTGCAGTCAGCTACCCTGGACTTGTTTGCTGTCTTATTGATTAGATGTTCAGGTCTGAGCTGTTGTAAATTCTTTTACTTCTCAGTGCATACTGTCAAATATGCTGCCTGGGGAGCTCATAGCTACAGTCCTGTTTTTAAAAAAGTATTTTAAATTGTTTCTTTTCTCAGTGTTCATTTATTCGGTCCTTTTCCACTGCCTACTGCTTTTGGAGCCTAGTCATGAGTGGAGCAATATGCATTTAAATTGTTATTGCTGCAGTGTTGCAAAAGCTGTGTCTGTCAGCTGAAGTGAATCACTAAAGCTGCCTTGTGATTTAAGTTACAGCTATTTTTCATAAAATTAAAAAATGTGCATGGCATAAATATATGACTGACCAGATTTACACTCTCTCATTCATGCTAGGCAAAAATTCCCCCCAAAACTATAATCATTCATGTATGTATTCAATATTTTGCATGACAGGCTTTTCAAACATTATGAATATAAAGAAATAATCACTCCAGGGCAAGATTAGGGGATTTTTCCTAACATGTTCATAACAACAGCCTCAACAACAAAACCAACATTGATAGATAACTGAATGGCAGAGAGATTTTTAAACAGTTGTGAGAATATTTTCCAATAAGACTGTTTTTTATTATACTACTTTTCAACTACTGCTGTTAAATATTGTATATCATTGTTATTCCCCTATCTTTGTAGAACACTTGGGGTGCATTCAGCATATTTGTGATTATAAGAAAGTGTAATACAAGTTGCAGTATTGGTACAACTTGTTATAAAGTTGTTCCTGCCACTGTTAGATACTCTTTTTATTTTGCCAAACTCTCACCCTGCCACTTCAAGCTCAGTTTTGTACTTTTTGAGGCAAAATTATTCAGCTGTTTCTGAGAGTAACATTAAAAAACCAGCTTGTTATTTGAACAATTTTAAGTAAAATTAAGCAAAATTTCTTAACTGTTGTGTTCTGCTACGTAGTTCTGACGCCTTTTCATCAAGGACTTCATATTTTGCAAAGAATATTTGTTTTCTATTCTTTTCAGTGTTCATAAGCAGGAAATCATAAGAAAATTTTAAGCATTGGAAAGACTTCTGTACTGAAAGATGTAGATTTTCCGATATCTATACACTTATAACACAAAGTGTAAAGTCTAAATTGACTGTGATTATATCTGCAGCTGATGGGTAAAGAAACAGGCAGTTCTGACAGCTGTAGACTGAAATGGGTCAGGCACACATGCCAACAACCTGACAATAATTCTGTAATGCAGGAAGGAGAGTTAAAGCTGCCGTGAAGGTGGGAAGAAATGGAGGATAACTGGAGTTGCAGATGATGAGAGAAAGGGTCGATTTTAAGAACTAGAGAACAGAAAGAAATGAGGCATCTGGAAGGATGAGACTGATGTTGGATCTTGCATCCCTTAGCACAGTTGTAACCACCTGTGCCATTGGCTAAGGCAGAGACACTGTGGGAAAAATATCAGCTATGCATGTAATTACAAAGCATATGAGAATGCATGCACCAGGGCCCTTCAGCCAAATTTAATTCTGGCCTTTTCTATCTTACACATTCCTAACTAGTAAAAGACATTGTTTCACTAACATAACTTTAATTCATAATCATAGAAAAAAAAAAATTAGATATACATATATATACACACAGCAACCTCTTTTTGTCATTACAGAATGATAAAGAAACTTATTATTTTTAAAACAGAATTTTCAGGGAAATGTTAAGGTGTGTGTGTCTTCTGAAATAAAAGACTTTATTAGGCCATGTGAGATACAAAATTAGATTTAGAAGTAATATAAAGTCAGACTACACAGTGAGAAAAAATTGTTTATGATATAAACCAGCTAGACCTACAATAAATAAAGAGTGGACTATGAAAGATGTCTAGCAGCATTATACACATTGAGGGCCTGGGTTTCCAAAGGGGCTAAACTTCTATCTGCTTCTATTTTATTAGAAGAGCCTAACAGCACAGCAAGTAGCCTTTCATGGCTTACAGCTCTGCACTTCAATGCCACCTAACCATCTTCTGCTAAATTCTCTTGAACTCATGGACTATCCACCTGACAGAAGTAAGCTAAACAATGGTTTGCAGGAGTCCTGAAATTTCTCTAAATTACAAGTGCAGCAAATCAGCACAAATCTGGCAGAAAACATCCTGCAGTGGTTCTGTATTGTGCTGTACAGTATCCCACTGCAGTCAGGACAAATGTTGCAGCCAGAAAGACCTTCTGCTAATAATTTTCCATCACTCAAGTTTAAATGAATCCTTGTTATCTGGCCAAGGAAAAGACAATTAGTATAACCTCCATTGATTAGGCCAACAATTTTCTGACATCTCTGTATCACTATTTGTTTTGATCTAAGCCATTACGTACAACAACTTAGCTAGAGAAATAAGGAACTCAGTATGTGATAAAATTTAAAAAATCCAAAATTTTAAAAAACTCCAAAATACAGAAAAATTATGAGAAAAATAGTTTCGAGAGAGAAATTGCCTTAAACAGAGTAAAGTCTTAGAGATGCAAAAGGTTTGATATCTGTCTCATATAACTGATATGTACTCTCTTAACTTCTCCGGTGTTTTCAAAGCAAAAAACCCAGGCGGTGTCCAGTTTCACAGCCTGAGAGATAATTAATAAGGAAATAGATATAGTTTTCACTTTACATCATATGTAAATCTGACAGTGAAATTTCAAGTGAAACATATTGGATCAGATATATGCTGGTATTTATTTTATTATATTATTATATCTCTTTCTAACATATGTTTTCAGAGACATTTAGGAAACAGTTTTAATACCCAGCGCTCTACTTATCATTTTGTTCAACTAGTCCTGACAGTTCATAGTTCATGTGTCCTTCAATTAGTCCTTTTTTTCTAAATCTAATGTCCCCCTAAAGTACAAGACATAAGTTCAATTAAAATAAATAATGGATGTGGAGTAGTATGCCAAGCATAGCATTTACCTCTGGCACAAAAGATGCAACTGCCAGGTTCCCAACTCAAATTGATTAAATATATGGGATACAATTAAGAGTTCTTTCTCACCTCCTAAAAGCCTTAGCTGGGTACGAATTTATGGGGTCTCATTTTAATTGCATAAATCAGAAAGATTTTGGTTGGTTGAGTTTCTTTAATAGTTGTTGCAGTAATTTCTGCAAGGCCTACACAGGATTAAAGTCTCTTTTTCTGGGTTGTACACAAATGCAATCTACAAATATTACAATCTTAGTGGGCAAGGTGAAGAGTTAAGTAGAATGAGACATTTGTAAAGCTGAAGCTCTATGATAAACCCAAGAAAACAACATACTGGGAGGCCGAATAGGAATGTTTTTTTCATTAATAGCTAAAGCATCCAAAAAACCCATAATTTAGAATTATCAAATTCCCTGAGGAGTCAGAGAAAGATGTTCCCCCAAAAGACACATAAGGAGCTTCAGGGACATCTTGCAAAGACCTCATTATGTCTTCCTGGTCCTTGGACTACACCAGTAAATCCATTCTCCTCTGGCCTCTTCTGCTTATGTCTCTATTTCTTTTCAGCAAATAATAAAATATCATTTATAACTGTATTAGACCTGTAGTTGTTACATATATAGCACTGTGCTTTGGTGAAGTCTTTTTTCCTTGAACAATTTAAAACAAAGTCAAATATTTGTTTTCTATGGGATTTGGTCTGGCAACCGAACTTTTTCTTAAAGGCAACACTTGTCTTCACATGTGAAAATTAGATCTAAAATCTAATCTACGCAGGAAACGTTATTTAGTTACTGAGCAGTGAATGTTATTAATATGGCCTTCACAAACCCTGAAGTATGCTACTGCTCTTTCTCACTTCTGAAAAGGTAGGAGGTATGTGACTGGAGAGGTAGATTAAAAGTATGTACTGTCTAGGCCAGTTATAATGAGTTCTCCTTTTTTTTTTTTTCCCCCTCTGTGGATGATAGATTCAATATTTTAGTGATGTTTTAAAACAATTACACTGACTTCAGAAATGCTACTAATGATCTATTTCCTTTTCCAGCTTTCTTATTATTTTCAACATTTTTCTCATTTTCTCTACACATTTTATCACAAACCTACAATCTTCCTTCTATGGCTTCAGTTTAATCAGAGGTCAGGAAGAAGATTATTGACTTTTCTGCTGTGTCATGAGCCAAGATGTACACTCTACTAAGTCTGGAAAACTTCTGTCAGATGACGGTTCACGCCTCTAGTGATTTTATGGAATCTCTTCCTGTGCTCATCTCAGTGTAGGGAAAAAGGAGTGTTATCTGTCTACTGAAGTGTGCTTGGAGAAGGTCTGTCAGCAAGTTTGTGTTTTATACTTTTTGTAATTGCTCTGTGTCAGTCACAACCTCTGATTTTCAAAAGTTTAAATCCATAGGTGTAGAAAAGTCTGCAAGAGTTTTCGCAGAAGACAAAAAAGGTCCCAAAAAAGTTCTGTGGATGACAAATTCACTCTGTTGTGAACAGTTTCTTCGAAATGAGAAAAATGATTATAACATTTGTGTGCCTTTTTTTTTTTTTTTTTAACCCTGGAGCTCTGGAGCAATACAGTACTTCAATCTGCAGTACCCAGTATCATATGAAGAAAGAAGGGCAATTCTAAATCCACATATAGCTGATAATACTACATGGAAAACCTGACTGAAGAACTTCTCTTAGCTTTGCTTTTGGCTTTTCAAAGGTTAAAGGAAGATGTGTTTCATTTCTTTATCTTTGCATAAAAATTGAAAGACTTTCTTTACGTTTGATTGTTAATTATATTTAGATGTCTTCTTTCTTTATAAGAGAACACAAATATTATGCATTATAAATTGAAATTCTGCTTTTTAATATGGGTATATACCAAATTTCGTCAAATAATCGAATTCATAGGTATGGGTAAACAGTTTTGGTTTTTGAGCTTTTTATACTGCTTTTAAATGAGTCAAACTTGATAACTCATTCTTGTTAAAATATCAGGAATATAAGTTTATCATACATACTGGCAACCATAGTTGTAACAGCATACAAGACAGCTCTGTAATTTTCATCTGTCTTCAGAATCCTGTAAAGCTTCACTTTTCAAGGTGTGAGGCAGAAGTTTCAATCAATCAAGTGCTTCTGCAAGATATCACTCTGGGGTATATAATTTTATTTGCCCCTAATATCATACAGATTCTCAGAAACCACTTCTGATTGACCCTGATTTTAATCAGCCCAAATAGAAACTTGCCTTTTTTTTTTTTTTTTTAGTGAGTAATGTTATTAAAAATAAAAGGGTGCTGAAATCAATGCACTGATTGTCAAATCTAGAAAAGCAGAAATATGTTAAACTATGTGTTTTAATGTGGTTTCCCCAGCTGGATCAACAAGTTTGGGTAAAACATTCTGCAATAAGTCAGTGTTCCGTGGTGTACCTTGTGATATGCACCAGGTTCAGGCAGATTGATTTAATACAGCTTTGATTTTACCTAGGAATGTGGACTGTGTTTAAAGGAATAATTTCAAACTTACCTTTAAGATCCCAGTGTCGCTGGGATGAGTGAAATAATGTCAGTGCTAAAACTATGAATGATAAAAAGCTTCAAAGGAGACTTTTTGTGGATTTCTCTGAGAGAAAAGGTTTTTAGTTAGCCAATCACTAAAACATCCTGCTTATTTGTATTTGTTATATAACGACTGTGCTTCTAAGCTTCCTTAAAACAAAGAATCAGTGAAAATATGGCACCTTTTAAGTATCTTGTGCATTTACCACATGCAAACAGTTAACTATTGATCAGTTTAGTAATTTTAAATATTGAAAATCTAACCTCAATTAATTCCTAATTTTAGACAAAATGTAAATTACACAGGTCATAAAATAAAATGAACATAATCTCCCAATTTAAAGATAAAAAATCAAAACTCAGCTGTATTTCCATCATAGCGGTGTCTCACTGTGGCCTTGGCATGCAGTAGAAAAGCGCTTACACGTTATTAAGAAATACTTGTCATAAAGTGTTCAACAAATACTTTGTTCTAACTGCCCATTTTAGGGGACAAATTGCTGCAACTTTGTCTGGGCTAAACAAATCACTAAAGCTTGATGAAGTAATTATGAAAGTCTTTTTTTCCACAGGTGAAGCACCTCAAAAGTCTGTAAGTGTCTAGATTGTATGGAATCCAGTATTGCAGTAATGATCCTGCTATAAACTCAGTCTGCAAAACTAATAAAGTACAGGAGGCAGGCAGTCCTTGCATGCTGATTAACTAGCAGCTCCTCAAAAACTCTTTCTCAATTCTTTGGCAGTAAAATGGAAATAATTAAATGTGAGATGTGTTGATGATGAAACAATGAATTCAGCAAGGAACAGGAGAAGCTCCTGCCTGCATCTCCTGGGTAATTACCTGTGCAGCAGCAAAGTGTTGTAAGAGCTTCCTCTGCCAGAAGGCATGTATTTCATGTTTCTGAACAACCAAGAGTGTGTTCAGCTGGGATAAGCTCACAGAAGAGTGTAGAAAGATGGAAATACTAAAAGATCTATTTATCTACCATTGCATGTACACTGCAAACCAAAGGACCCCAAAAGGGTTTTGCCATTTGAAAAATGTAGAGAAAAATTGTTTTTTTCAGACTAAATTCATACTGTCTATATCAGCATAGCTCTCTCAAATCTACAGGTGTTTATTTTTATATAAATAAAGTATCAGCTTATTTAAAAAGACAGTGCTCTCTACTTCTTTGAATTGCTTCCACTTGTAGGAGATTGCATCATCACCTACCTTTGCCCAGACTGAAAGTCAGCTCTCTATCATTCTGTATTGTTGAACAGCATCTAATGAATAAATAAATAAATAGACCACTAGGTCTCGGTATTAGCCTGCTTACTATGGGAAGCTTAATATATACTGGATGTTAATTTCCACAGAGTCCATAGGAGCACTTAAGGATGGAGTTAGAAAGCATGAGAGAAGAAAGCTCCTTTGGAGACTAGGTTTATAAAGAGAGACTTAGAATAGAAAGAAAAAAACTTCAGAAGGAAAACTGGCAGAAAAGTAGGCAAAGCAGTAAGAGCATTACGTAGTGCTGGTGGGAAGCCAACAAACCGTACTTTGGTTAGTGGGCATGGTGGTGTATGAGGTATCCATAGGACATTTTCAGAAGAGAGTTTTTATTTTGGCCATTTCATTGAAAGCGGAATTCCACTTCTAAGAGAGCCTTGGCTGAGGTTTCTGAGATGTGCAGGTATGAAAACTGAGTCTGCATTTGTAGGATGTAAGCTTTTCCAATATTCCAGAATACATTTTCAGTTGAAAATAATCATTACATTTTAGGAACACCCTATTTGCTTGAGATCTGCTATGAAAAAGAAGTAAACCAAAACTAACTTAAAATGATAGCTCTCCATTGTTTTGGGAATGAAGAGTTATTTTCTGCCAAGCGTTTCTGAAAAGCAAACCTTGATGTTTATTTTTTTTGTTCCCAAAACAAAGTAAGTTGCCACAATGCATTATGAAGAGCTGCAAGACATGTCCACAACCCCACTTATTTTTAACTGTTTTTATTTTGTATTTCAAATGTGAAGCCCTTGAATGGAAGACAGTGATCTATTACATAAATATTTTTCTGGGCAGAGTGAAGAGTGGTAACTATATGGAAGCCATTGTGACAAGGATAACGTATAATAAATCCATTTAAAATTAATATAAATGGACAACATGTATTCTCTTTTGCCGTGGAAAGTTTGTGCGGCCAGCTCAGAAAACAGCTCATAATTTAAAACTATTTAGGTGTTTTTGCTTAAAAATTTATGACTGCTTTCATGCCAACCATTCACAAGGCCCTTGACCTTAGGAGACTAGATATAGACACTCAAAATATCTAGCACAATTATTATGTGTGAAAAACTGAGGAAAATGTAAGGCATGCGAAGTGATGTGCTGTTAATTGAAACTTAGAAGTGACCTCATTTTTTCCTGACATTGCCTTGTCTGTTAACAAAGAGCTTCTGCACATTACCCCCAGAGCCTTTTGCAGAACTGGGGAGCAGCTGTGGCCTATGCTAAACAGTGCTAGGACTGATTTATTCAATGTCACACACTGAAGAAAGATCCACTGTGGCAATCAAACAACCAGTCATTGGAGTTTTGTCATTTGCAGTCATTGTGGTGGAGGGAAGAACCGTAAGTACAGAGAAGTTAACCTGGGCTACCCCAGGTAGGGATCCAATCTAAGGGCTTAGGGTGGCTGCAACAAGTGGCATAGAAATGCCCCATGGATAACTACAATCCCACAGAAGTATGAGTGTTTTGGGTGACAGTTCCCATCAAGAGTCCAGGCACCCTCAGATGAAGGCAAGGTGATATTTCAGGTCCTACATCCATCTAGGAAGTCCTGCCAACAGTTGAAGTCTGGACACAGGCATACCCAGGATCCAGCTCAGACCCCACCAGGGCTGTCAGGTGAGAGGCAGAGGGTTCCTGTGTTGCCTAAAATGGAGGGGGGAAAAAAATTTAAGACGATATTAGTCTAGATAAGGTAGAGAGCAGTTCTTTAAGGTGCACAGAGTACATAGGTGCACACACCAGCATATTTCATAGCTTTAACTAATTACCATATCGAGTGGGTACATCCAACCCAAAAACCATTTATCCCTGGTACCACACTCAGAATTGCCCCACTGGAGCCTTTCCAAGGGTTCTGTGCACTCTCTCTTGTTTTGACTACAATATATCTTATTATTTCAGTCCAGGTGCATGACCCAAACTGGATGTCCTTGCTAAAATTTCTTTCCTTGAAACAGAAATTCAGGAACGTAACACATACTGTGAGAAATGGTCTTAGTAACTGTTGACTGCTATTTCAAAGCATAAGAAATTTATACAGCTATATTAAAATCTACAAAAAGCTAAAAAAATAGGAGGTTACTATAAACTGATTTGGTCTTGGAAGTCTGATTTTAAAAATATTCTCCTCAGAACACCAGTATGGGCAGTCTGTCTGAAACCTGGACTTTGGATCTGAATCTTGGGGAAATTATGAAGCAGCCATCTGAACACATATGGCATGCAATGGAGAGACCGCTTCCATTCTTCACGTACAAATATATATATATATATATGCTGGAACAAATAGGCAAGCAGAGTAGTGGACCTCTGACTTTGTCTGCTGAAAGAGTACATGAATAAATTTATGACACTTCAGGCAGGCAGATATTATCCATTCCTCATTTCTGTGAGGTTGTTTTACTGCTTATATTTAGTCCAGCCAATGTCCATCTGCAGTGCTCTATGATAATTTCCACACTTAGTCTGAAATTGACAGTTCAGCCACTATATATCAAACCAAACTCTTGTGGATCATCTCTGCCTATATTCTTTCTCAAAGTCATCACTTATATTCAGAAATGAAAAAGACTGCTTATGCAGAACATTTCCTTGTACTGTCCTGAAGACTTTAAGAGCTGTTTCTCAGAACAAGCTGCATGTCACTTTGCAAATGCTGATATTGAAGCGTCAGCACTTCCTGCCTCCTATTACCTCTGTACTTATCCTCAAGACTTTTACTTCCATTAACAACATGATACTTTTGAAAATAGAGTGCATTCTCATAAAGTTCATTCCCAACTAAAGCCCTTGCAAGCTATATTTAAGTACTGCTGACAAGACATTTGTCACCCCACTCCCAGTTTTAGGCTGCCCCTCATAATGATGATATATTCCTGTAAAATTGCCATAATGGTGTAATTTGGAGTCCTCAGTTCTTCTGGGAATAGGGCTTGCTTTAAGAGCTATAGGTGGCTTGTATGCCTCTGGCCTCTGTAGGTCTACTAATAAAAGTATGTATGTACCTCTGAGTTTAATATTGTGTCAACTGTTCATGTAGGCGGTGCTGGAATTAACCAGTGCTAATTAAAGCAAGAAAAATGGATTAAAAAAAAAAAAAGGGTATTTTCTATAGTCATACATATGTAGGACACATAGAAATAGAAATGATAGCTTCCATCCTGATCTGAATATAATTTAAAACAGTGGATTGAGTGCTGCTTGATAAGCTCTGCTCAGGTGTGCATTAGCCATCTAACACAGGAAAAATCGTTCACACTTTCCCAGTGGGAAGGCACAAGTAATCTGCATGGGCCAGTGTCAGGCTCACTTCTGGAACTACAGAAACACCATGTGGAAACCTCCTCTACACCCCATTACACACCCAGCATACCCATGACTTCTCATTACAGTTACAGGAAATGTGTACAAAAGGCAATACAAAGCCAAATAAGCAGTCATTCCAATTTTCTTCACAGTATTGAATAATCTGTTCTTTAGTGCTCTATCTGAAAGCAAGCAGATAGCTTTATAGACAAAATGTGATATGGGGATAAATTCTAGTCCTAAGCCTTTGAGTAATTCAGGAAAATAAAACTTGAGTAGCTTTTTTCCCCTTCTAATTTTTAAGCCTACAACTTTTTATTACTGATGAGGTTTTACTAAACCCACAAATACTATTCTTCATTTTCTCTTCGCATCCTCCACTGCACAGAGGTAAATGTGGTTTGGGTTGCAAATATATGGTGGTTATTTGGACTTAGGAAGTTGTATGCATTAACACCTGCCAGCTAGGGAAGTTGTAGTGAGAATGACTGCAGAAAAGGCAAACAAAAGGGTAAAAAGCACATTGCAGAGGCGCTTCTGACCACTTAACTTCATCCTCAATGAGGAACCTTCTGATGAATTCACTAATTCTTCATGGCTGTGATAGTTTTCTCCTATAAGAAGGATGCAATCACCAAATGAATGAGTTGTTCTCTGAGAATCAGATACTTTGGTAACTAGCGAGTTACATTCATTGTTTTACTATTTTTATGTCCAAAGATAGCCTAATACTGTTTTTACAAATATGGCAATAATTGTTTCAGAGTATATTGTCTATAATAGCCCTGGTAACTTGGCCTTTATGAAAGTTATGGTAAAACAAATTTACCATATTTTATCTTCCCATCAATTTAAAAGGAAATACTATACCTGTTGAGTGCTGGGAGTTCTGAAGAACAAGTCACAGAGAAAAATCAAACACTTCAAAGATAAGACATTTCACTTTTCTCATAGGATATTTTGCCTTTGAATCATCATAAACACCTATTTTTGTTACTTTTTGAAAATACCTTTTAAATCAGTTTATAGCTAAGGGGTTGTTGCTGCCTGAGGTGCTAAGTAAACTGCAAATAGACTTAAAGGCTATTTGTTTTCAAACATCCTGTTTCACTCTTTTGAGAGCTGCTTCATCTCCAGCTGCAGGTACTTCAAAGAGAGACAAGCATTTGAGAAATGGGCTGCAGCTGAAATCAGGAACACTTGAGAAATGGGCTGCAGCTGAAATCAGGAATACTTCTTTCAGTTTACATGCTGAACAAAGCACAATTTGGGGTTACAAGCACTTCAAATATCTTTCTAGTGAAAGGTAATTAATTATTGCTTTAAGACAAACAGCCTACTTAACTCTGATGAGTTCCTGTTTTAAGCATTTTAAGCTTCTGTACAGTAAAATATTTTAGTATATGACTAGTGAAGTACTCTGCTATCTCTTTGACCAATGCTTTTCCATTTTATGCTCTGCAATCCACCACCCCAAATCTTTATTTGCTTTCATAGACAACATTAAAGTCTGTCAGACCAATAAGGGCTCAGGCTTATGTCACACTTTTTGCTGACAAATGACACTATTCCTATTCTCAATATATTATTTCCTTGTTTCTTACAGCAAAATTTCAATACAAAAATGAAGGCAAGGGCTGGATCTTCCCTCGTTTTTCTCCTAGGTCCTAATTTCTTTGTTCTCTAGTGAGATAGATGGTCTACACTTCTACTCATAGGAGGAGTGAAGGAACGGTGATCACTTTTAAAATGAGATGGTGTTCTTAAGGATAGTAGATTGGGCCAATTCAGCTTGTTAAAAAAATAATAATAATAATAATAAAAAAACCCAACAAAACAAAACAAAAAACTAAACAGTCAAATTAATTGACTTAATACAACAGAAAAGAGAGTAAAGTGATGCTGAACAAATAAGAGTTGTTTTGGGTTTTTTTTCCTCTTTTCTCTGTAAAGGCTGTAAGAGGTGGGACAGTGTTGAAATATACAATTAGGATTCTTTTTATTTTCAGATAAATTTGCATGATAAATGTAGGCTATTCTGAAAGTACTGTGAAATATAAATTAATGCAAATTTTCCAAGGAATATCTTTAAGATTTCAACTTTTATAATTAATATATTTAAATTAATTGCTATTATTGGCTCCTAACATAGTATTATCATCCATTAAAAATCGTTTCTGCCTTCAAGTGAAATGCTGTGACATGACTTACTGTCATCTATGAACAGAAAAATAGGTATATAAGCCATTTCAATAGTTGTTTAATATGTTGGAAGTGTTTAATTGCAGTGCTATTAAATTATCACCAATGCATTTGGAAAGCCTAATTTGAATGTTTCTTCACTACAAGTGAAAAACAAATGAGAGTTACAAATGAATAAAGTGATGTTTATGACTGGAGCAATTATTACAATGGGTTTAAATTCTATAATTTGGTTTTTTATGTTTCATTTTAGTCTGGACAATTACTGACTATTAAAATTAGAGGCTTTATTTCCCCTCTGTGTTTTGAAACGACAAGACAAAAAATGAAGGTCCAAGGGAACGCATTGTCTGCAGCTGCAAGGTCTTAAGCAAATACAAATGAAGGCAGCAGGAGACTGTAAGTGGAAATGACCACTGTGTAAAAACTGTATGGTGGCTCTCATGTGCAGACCTTAAGGCTGTCATGGTTGAAGTCTGCAGGCAGAAAAGGAAAAGGACTAACATAGCACCACTGTTGAAACTCTGTCTTTTAGACATTTGCTCCTTGGAGTTATGCTGGAATAATGGCCAAGTGTTTGGGCTCAAGATACAGTGTATGAAAAAATTAAAAAGAGCTGTTGAAATTTCACACCCCTAATGAGAGAACCAACTACACTTAATCAATAGCGCAATGCTGAGAGTATTTTTGAACTCCACCCTTCACTAGGGAATTCTTTGATTTCTTCAGTTTTAAGAGTTTCCTTCAGAGTTTATAATCTATGGGGTATGTTTGGTTTTATTCTGTATTATTCCCAGCCTAGTGGAGTTAGAGCTGTGACAGGCACTGCTCCTTTATAGATTAGTGCTCCTTCCAGGCTTTGTTTGGACTGCTGTTTGAGTTGCAGTTGTACATATCCATGTTCTGCCCACCCACGTTCTCATCTGCTCTCAGGTAAATGAGAATGTGTTCATTTTGACCAAGATGCAAGAGGGTTACCACTGCCTGAAACATAACAAGACAGTCATAGAACTACAGAAGTATAGAATGGTTAAGGTTGGAAGGGATATTAAAGATCATGTAGTTCCAGCCTCCTGGGATGGGCAGACACATTTTCCATTAGACCAGGTCCCTCAAAGCCCCATCCAACCTGGCCTTGAACACTTTCAGAGGTAAGGCACCTCAGCCTTTCTAGGCAACCTGTTCCAGTGCCTCACCACTACCACAGTAAATTATTTCTTCCTAATATCTAATCTAAACCTTCCATTTTTCCATTTAAAGCCATTACCACTTGAGTCTTCTCAAGCCTTTTCTGTCCTTGAAATTATTTCTATGATGATAGAATAGGCATGATACTAAAGCCATCTCTCAGAATATGTCCAAGTCCACTTCCTCCTTCCATGATATTTCAGAATCTTATACATTTGGAGTGTTTTGGTGTGTTTTGTTCTTTGCTTTTTTCCCATTCTAAGATTTGAAACTCAGACAATCATAACTATCTGAACTCTGAAGGCTGAGTTCTTGCAGTAGACTATCTTTACCCAGCTAGTCCAAATGAGTATGGAGAAAGGTCTGTGCAAAAACAGTGGTATTTCTCCTACTGATAAGGAATCTAATAAATGTGTTTAACTTGAACTGCTTTGTAGTCTATCATCACTTGGGATACTAGGGAAAAGATTTTCAAAAACTGTTGTGTTCATCCATGATAAAATCCACATGGAGAAGGAAGAGGACTCAGGAAACTGACAGGGTTCCTCCTAAAACACTCAGAGCTTGGCCTTACAATCCAGTTAATTCTTGATAGACTTGCAATGAGAAGAAGCCAAAACCTCTGCATGTTGTCTCCTCGCTACGCTGGGTAGCACATCCCTTGGAAACCAATCTGGCATTCATTCCCCTTGCTCTCATGAGATATGCTCTCATACAGGGCATAGAGCACAGAATGGGTGTCATGCTGTCTTGAGTGGGATCAACGACAAAATTCATAATTTTTATTTATAGGTGGAATTTTTTTCTTATTTACATTTACTCTTTGTCCATGTCAGTGGCATTTACTGACTAAATCAGACACAGAAAAATATTCAGGCAGACAGTTTATTCCCATTTCTGGCACATATTTTATTTTTAACTGTTCTGGAGGAAATCTGGAGTGGAATAGACAAGGAATGGCTCTACAGATTATATTTAGGAGGAATGAATGTACTTGCATACTTCTAAACCAAAGATTTTGTCTAATTTTGCCATCTCTTGTATGACATTCAATCTCAGAAGTTAAAAATCCATTAAACATAACACTTAACTATTCATAAACTGATGCCCCAGCTCTTTGAGAAATCTGAATAACCACTTTTCAAGTCTTAATATATGATGTCGCACTGTTTTCAAGATGGTTTATGTGTTTAAAAATATTGCTTCACCTTTTTCTAAAACCTAGCATATGATTTCCATCTAAATATTAAAGGATATTAGAGTTTTCCAAAAGACTGTAATTGCCAAAAGATACTTCTCCCAACTTTCCCCTGTATTGACACAGCTGTGTTAATGAAGCTACTGGAGTTGCTATGTAATTGAACACTGGATATACATCTGGGATTTTTCCAGTTTCTCCAGTTTGCTACATAAGATGCTGTTTTGGCTCAATTTAGAAACCAGTAATTAGTAGAAGAGATGATCCTTTCTCCTTTTTTTTTTTTCTTTTTAAGTGGACAAGACACTTTTGGGTACTTAACTTTTCTTTTTCTTCTCTAATTGTGCTAAACATAATAAAACTGGGGCAGTTACTGTCACTGCCTCCAGCAGGAAACAAAAATACCTGCATGCTATGGCATGTTACTCTTTTTTCTGCTGTCAGATATAAAGAGAGATGCGATGTTCAGGATTATTTAAAGGCAAGAATATTTTTTTCTATATATTTACCATTAGATAAATACAGACATAAAAAAAAAAATCAAAACCAAACAAACAAACCAAAACCCCAAACCAAACAAAAACAAAACCCACAAACCTCATATCCTGGAATGACATTAAATCACACAACCTGAACAGTCTGTGTTTTGCTTTTAACATTATGCTAGATTGTAAACAAGTGATTTATCTGATTTCCTTCAGAACAGACTCAGCAACGCACTTATGGGCTACTTTATTCAGGCAATGATCTCCTAGCTCAGCTGAGAGCTTAAAAAACTTACTGCACAGTGCTAAATCCAAAATAAACTGCCCCCAGCTAAGTGGTTGCAGCTCAAATGTGGTTTAGATTCTGGTAATGCTGTTTGGTTAATCAGTGTGCTTCTGCTGGTAAAGTTTTGGTTAAAGATCATTTATCTCTGGAATGAAAGAGAGGAAAAGCCATCAAGGCTGCCACATCTTTGCCTGAAATAAATATAAATGTGTCAACCACAGACAAAGTACATTTTGTACAAACAGAGGAACATGTCATTCCCTTAGCTCTGTCCTCAGTAGTAGGCAACATTGTCACTTTCAGTTGAGGAAAATGCCAGTGATTTTAAGGAATGCTGAAAGTATTCACTTTGGCTCTTCTGATCTCTCTAAAAAAATGAAGTTAGAGGGAACTTGAAAGTAAAGTATTCTGCACACAAGATATTTTATGAAAATGTGTTTTGCTGAATTTCTGTCACTGTGGGGACAGAGGTGGCCTGAAGAATTTTAAAAGCTGACATTTTTCTACTTTAGCAGCTTCCGAGTGCCTTAGGATATATAGTGCTGTACAGTGCCGTCCTACAAAGGGCCTTTTGTGTTGTGCAAAGTCAAGGTAAGCATGAAAGAGCCTCTGCTTGTTTTTAAGCAATGTGGCTCTGGAAAGTGGAGACTAGCTGTATATAAATCAAGGCAATTAGGGATGGAAAGTCTGCCAGACTGCTTCTTACAGGTTTTCAGAGTTTGAGGGAGGTGAGTTTGACTTTAGATAACTCAAGTATTGGGGATTCAGTCTCTGAAGAATATATTCCAAAAAACTCATTAGTAGGAATTCTTCCCAGAGCATTCAACCTAGTATTTGTCCCATCAGTTTCAGCAAGTACTTAAGTTAAAGATTTCTTACTGTTTAAAAAAAAACAAAAAAAAACCAACCTTCTTATTCCTTCATGTGTGTATCCTTCAACTACTAGGAAATATTTCTCTCATATTAAAAAATCATTATCAAAATGTTAAATCTTTCAAATCACTCCAGATGCAACTTTAAATATTTTCCTCTTTATGGAGGAGTGTCCACTTTCCTCCAATCATAAAAAGCCTGCAGAGGTCCAGATGTTAATGTTTTGGTTCCTGATGAGAGGGTATATTCCCAGCCAAAGATGGGGAACTACAGCTACAGACAGTGCACAACCATGGTTTTAAGACTGATAGAATTACAGTGTTATGTGTCAATGTTTAATAAAACTAATTTCCTCTTCTTGCTGCATGAATATTGTTTATTGCTGGAGCAAAATTGAAAGAATGATTTCCTCTGGACTGAAGTGTATGACTTCTGTATATGAGACTTGGAACAAAGAAGGTTTCAATACAATGTTTATACTGGTGTTCATGTCAACATCTACTGTCTCTCAGCCTCTATATTTTCTTTCAGAAAGGATTACCCCGTCTTCACAGAGCAGTCCTGACCTGATGTGCACTGCCTGATACCCAGATCTTGCATTCAAAGACAGCTGCATAAGAACAACACAGTAGATCTGCCAACTTTCTCTTCATGGGGTAGCAGGCCTCATGGCAAATTTATCATGTTCCTGTGTCTATCAGCTGCTGAATTATCGTTTATATCTGTAAGCATTTATATGTGATTGGCAATGGTGTGCTCAGGTCTGGAGGTCTTCTTACAAAGTTTCAGAAGCAACCCCTCATTATGTGCAATTACTGCTTAGTTTGAGACCCTGAGTTGCTGTGGCTGAACTGCCTTATTTCTATCAATTGTGTAGGAACATTCAAAATAAAATCTGTTTTTCTTTCACACTACTTCTCTTCCTTTCCTATGTTCAAAATTTTTTTTTGAACTTTAAAAATATATGGATTATAGCCTGCACAGGGAAACATGTTTCTTACATCCTTCCAAATACTAAAGGATTCCTTATCTGAGCCCCAAGGCCTGCCTGAAAACTCCAGGCAAGTTCCAATTCCAGCTTCTGCATTTACAGTGGAGGGAGACCCTTTGACCCAGGTGCTGCATCCCAAATTTGCTGTATACATCTTTTATGAGGAGTATTCCCATTCTTTTGTGCCCTTTAGGAGAGGAGGATCCCACAGCCGCACTTGGTGACAGTTTGCTGTGCTTACTCAGAAAAGAGCCAGGTCAGAGCCAGGACTGAGTCAGGCAGTTCTGCAGGAGTAGAACTTTGAGTAACTACTTCTTTACGACACATGCATTGGCCTTCTCTCAATACAATGGAAAGTGATGGAAATTGAGTAGAGGATTTTGTCAGGAAAAGCCCTGAAATCCTTAGTGCTATAGCAGATGATATTTGTAGGCATGTTGACTGGAGCAGTTGATGGATAGCTAAAGCTGACTTCTAGTTATACCCTGGGTTTGAGATGACAAGCTCAAAACTGTTAACCACAAGTCATACATGGTTCTGCACTTGTCTCCACTGTCCAGATTCTGTCATATTCAACTTTGTTGTCTTTGTCAAAGCTCCATTTTATAGATTAAAACCACCTCTGTCAATGTGAACACCTCCTACAGAAGAGGACAGCAATGGAACAATAGCCATTCTTCTTGTATCTTTCTGCCCTGTGGTCTCCTTCAGAGGAAGCTCTGCTTGAGGCTGGTTGCTACATCTCATCATTGCCATCATTTCTGTACCATTGGTACATATTTTCTCCTTTCCAAGACATGGCTAGAGCCATGGGAAGGGAAGGGATATTCATCCTGAGTTGTTTTGCTTTCTCTAGTCCTGTTCCATTTCACGCATATGGCTAGGGCTTACTTATTTTGAGTTCCAAAGAGCATTCTACCTAGAACTTCATCAGTGCATGCCATGTCTACTGGTCCAAAGTGCAAGGGCTTTCTTAGCTGGAATTCAGCAATTGTGAATATGACATTTTCATGTCACACTGTGATCTGTACTGTAACTAGCCATTTTCTGTCAGTAAGAAGTGTCCTACTGTGACTTTTACCCTGCAGCAACTAACTATGGAAATCTTACTGGCCTCATTATTTCATGAATGAGTGAGGGGATTAACTGTAGGCATTGGAAAATGTTGTGTGCACTGGCACCCAGGAGCTGTATTCAGGAAAATGTAATCCTGACACCTGCAATAAGATAGGGAAAATAATTTGTCATTTATGCCACCTCCATGCAGCAAAAATATAAAATGTAGTTTGATGTGTAGAGATGATACTGAGTCATCCTAATGCAGGTATAATCATGAGTCATGATGGAATCAGATGGAATAAAATAACAGCTTAACCTGCATGTTCCTATATCCTGCATAATAATTGGAAAAGCAGAAAATCCACTATGTTTTTGAATAATTAATGTTTTTTCCTTCTTCCCCTCCATTTGCCACATTCTCCTTATGCCCAGAAGCTAGCTGATGGCAGAGTCATCAGCCAGCGGGTTCAAATAACTAGCACTACTAGTCAGGAGACTGTTTTGAAACAGTCTCCCCAAAAAAGGGAGAAGAAAGAATAATCCTTTTAAACAGGCATATTGGATTTGCATTAAGTGAACAAGGGAAATTTCCTCACATGCTACAGGCCTCTGAAATTCCACAGCCTCAGCCCACTTACTGACACTTTGCCCATGACAAGCAAGCTTATGATTCTGCTTCTTAGCTTCCTTACACAAAGCATGTGTGTAAAAAATGACTTGTGGATGGGACTCCCCCTGGGAGCAAGCAATCTGCATAGTTTCCTTGCTCTGCTGGTTTTAAAAAGAAAATGGCACTTGCAAGCGAAGTCCGATGCCATTCCTATCCTCCTAGGAGAGAACTGCTGCACTAAGAACACGAAGAAAGCAGCACTTCTTTGAGTAAGAATGCATGGAGAGTTGCACTGAATCAAACCAAACCTTCACCTAACTCACTGGCCAACTGTGTCCAAAAATGGAGATGCAGTATTCAAAAACTGCTTGAATATTGCTGGAAAAGATTTGATCTAACTCTGAAGCAGGCCTTGCTTTCAGTAGGAAACTGTCCAAGTTACCTTCCAGAAGGGCCTTTTGACCTAAATTATTTCATGATTCCAATTGAAGGAGCTTTTTCTACTACTAAACTGAGTATGACCACAGCCTCTAACAATATACAGCTCCTGCTATATACAGCTTTGGGAATTACCACCTCCTGTACTTCATTTGGAGCATAAATCCCCATTGTGTTACACACTGTTATACAGTCCAATGCTACAGCTTTATTTCAGTACCAAACACTGAAACATGTCCCCAGACAATTATTAGTTAAAACCAAATATCACATTGGGCACTGTTAAAAGGGAAGATGTCCCATAGAAGAAAATTACATTTCTTATATGAGGTCTTGTTTTAAATAGCAAAATAGCTTTATGGAATTTTTTTTCAATCACACTGCTGCAAAGAAAGATTAATTCAGGACAAGACAAAAATCATTGTCTCTTACTCTCATTGCTCAATCTCTAATATAAAATTCTAAATTTTATCTGTGTGAATCAAATCTCTGTGACAGCTTTGCCACATCTGCCTCTTTTAGTATGGGTTTGGTACACTTGAGAAGAACAAAGCTCAAAACTAGAAGGTCTTTAACCTTCTCAAATATGTATTTACTATCTTTTAAACAGAAATATGGAATCACCAGCAACTGGTGAATTTCATTTGAAAAGCCATAGGCTTTCCATTTTCCATTCAACAGCCATCTTTTGATGCATCTTGAAATTGGGACAGTGAATGTCCTCAACAAAAATAACACTAAGTATGTTCCTTCCTGAAATGACCAGAGAGTAATAAAATCATGGGGTATATACATGAAAAGAAGATGGAGTCTCTGGAAACTTTTTCCCAGGCAAAACAGCCTGATAAAAACCTGATGAGTGAAAAGTTGTGTCTGGAACCACAGAGAAGATGAACACACCCTGCAAGAGTCTCCTCGGGCTTTGCTCAGGTATATTAGTGGTTTTGCAGAAAGAGCTCCTCAATGGTACCCAACATTTAAACAGCTGAGCAGGCTGTGCTTGTCAAAAGGGGAGAGGAACAATGTGCAGCAGTGCTGAAGACCAGAACTAATGGTTGTCCTCTGTCCATGGTGAACAGTTTTTCAGCAGGCTGTGTGGAGGAAGTATTCCACTTCCTTTGTTTGCCCATTCAGGATCAATGTGCTGCTCCCATCAATCCTAGCAGAGTGCTTGCCATAGACTTCACGCTTCAGTAACATTGGAGATATTACTTGAAGAACCAGTGGGAAGAAGTGCAGGAAATATCCTCTCCTTCCACTGAAGAAGATGCTGTAATTGAAAGCTTAAAACCACCTGTCTCCATGAACAGAAGTGACTCAGAAATAAATATTCATATCTGCTTTGAATCACTTAGTCAAGGTTAATCCTTTGAAATTCTAACTTAAATTCAGGTAACTAAACTCACAATGCCAACAGAACACTTTGTAGACCACATAAAATTGTGTGAAAAACACTTCAGCAAAGAAAACAAAATATTTGCAGGGTGCAGGGTGAGTGGGAAAAAAAAGAGGCTTGACCCACACCAATATTTATTATTCTTTGTTTGTCTGGCTGAAATAAACACTAAGCAATTAAGTACAGTCATTCATTTTCTTTTTTGAAGATCTGTTTCTTAACCTGAAAGAAAATCTTACAATAACAGCTACTTTTAAGAAATTAAAAGGAAGCCAAAGCTGAAGACTGTGAATTACAAAGAACAAATGGGTTTTGGGGTTTTTTTGGGGAGGAAGTTGAGTTTGAATTGTTTTTTTCTTTTAGTTTTTTTTTGTTTAGTTGGGGATCTTTTCGTGGTTTTTTAAATTCATTGAATATATAACTCTGTGTTTCGAGTTGCCTAACCTGGGAAAGGAGCTCTGAATTTGTCTGTTGGAAGATTTGAGGAGGGACATCACATATTCAATCAAAACATGAATTTGATATTGTCTTTCTTCAAATTCCCCAGGTGGGATAAGAGCCCATTGTCTTTCAATAATTTGCTTGCACAATTTATTAAGAATTTAAATGAGAAAAAAAGGATCATAATTGCACGGTTAAGAACTCCAAGGTAACAGGCTCAAAGCCAGTTTCCCTTCTTGATATATGAATATAACCTCCCATCTTTCCTCGAGAGTCCCTCTATCACTTGTTCGTTGGTCTGGTTTACTGAAATTACTTAGCTTTTTTAAAATTTTAATACTTCCCTTTTCCCATGAAAACTCTGAATTTCCAAATATTTGGGAGAAGCTCAGCATATTTTTTAATAAATTAAGTAATTGTCGAAATTATTTTGCCTTCCGTAGGTAGGAGTAAAATAACTTGGCCAATTTTATGCTAATAAAAGCTGTATTTGAACTGGTCATAAGCTACAGGCAGCATTTGACTGTGAACTTTTACTCTATTTTGTCTTGTATAAATTGAATGCTGAAATACTAATGACTTCTGGGAAACCTTTGTGCAGCAACTGACAGTGCTGAAGAAAGAAAAAACATGTAACAAATTTTGACCTCAGGACTGTCTTTTGAATTGTGTTTTCATTAACTTTAGAGATACCAGGAGATTCTGGCACTGCTGAGAGAAAGAACCCTGTGTTACCATTGCATCAAATCATAGTCAAAAAACCATACAAAAGCAGACGGTCTTGTGTTTTTCTTGTTCACTGTCTTTGTGACCATTTTCTTTGTACTCCTTGTTTTTCCCCTTGAGCTTAGAAGACAGCTTTTTTTATTCCTTTGTTGAAGTAAGATTTGGGAGCTGTTGTTTCATCTAAAATATCATTATTTGTGACACTCCAGCAACAAGTGACTATTTTGTGAATACAGAATCAAGAACTTCAGCATGAAATTTTTGCTCCAAATTGTGCCTCAGTCATTTATTATTCACAACATTGTGCCTCAAGTCTATATGTCCTCCAATGGGGATATCATGCTCATGTGCCGTCATCTTTGAAAGTTGTGAGTCTCATTCAAAGCCCAGAAAAATAAATGAGGAAACTTTTTGTTTATTTCCAACACACAAATTGTGGAGAGAAACTGAAGTCTTGTACAGAGGTGAAATGCTCCTGTGCTTGATGTCAGTGGCAGAACTCTCCTGAACATCTGTGGATCCAGGATTTCCTTCAGATCTTAAACATCACCTTTGGGATGGTTCAATTTCATCACTTATGCCTTGTGATTGTACCCAAGTGCCACATTACTCACCTTCCCATTATCAGGGTACCAGTATTTTTGCAACAGCAAATGCAGCTTCATCAAAACCAAAATTTGTTAAAGACTTGGAAGATTATCTGTGCTACTGTTGTCATCAGAAAGAAATAATGATGCTTTCAAATCACTTTTTTTATTTACTGTCTCTGTAAACATTAAGGTGTTGCTGGCCTCAACATGGCTGGACAGAAACTTCATTTTCAGGCCAGTGCTAGTTTGTGCAAATGAGTTTTGAACGAGATCCAAAGAGAAGATGTCCCAGTACAGGAGAGAGAACAAAACTATGTACATATATGGAGTTACTGTTTTTGTAACTCCTCAGTATAATATGGTGAGCATGTCATAAAGTGCCAGTGTCTTGACAGCACACAGATCTCTTCCACTCTGCCCGTGGCCCAGTATCCCTTCTCTTAGACCCCCAGGGCCATCAGTCCCTGCCCCAGAGATGCCGCAGCAGGGCGGGTGTCCAGCTCCCCATAGCCCTGCCCGGACCAGCCACGGGGACCCTGTGATGCTGCAGCATTCTGACATGAAGCAAAAGGCAGGTAAGCAGACAAAAACTTAATGAGAGAGAGACTTTTCAGCAATTTTATGAAAAAAACCCTACTATATTTTAATCTGCTTGTAGAATTCAAATATCCAGCTAGGTAGAACACCTACTGCCTGTTTTATTTTAAAGTGTTTCCAAAGTCATACATTCTGCCCATGGGTTTTAAATACAATTTATGGTCCAATTTGTCATCTGAAACATGGAGGGCAAAATTGCCTTAAGAGAAAAAAGTGGTTATACTGTTTTTTAATTGAGGGGGAGGGGGTAAAATTTGCCTCATGATGTTTAAAACCTTAATGACTAATGTGGAAAAACTGGCATGAATTAAGGACATTATGCATGGAGCTGTGAGAACATACCAATTCATAAATTATGGAACATATCCCAGGTTTGTTTTCGGATAAGAACAAAAAATTCTGTTTAAGATGTTCAGCATCTCTAGCACAATTACATGAAGTTCACAGTTCATTTGTTCACCAAGTCAGAATAAAAATGTGACACACCACAAAACAAGAACAACACAGAACAATGCCTCTAAACCTTTGGCAGTAGAGAATTTAGTTCACTTTAAAGCCTAAGTGTGGTCTCATTGTTATTTGCTGCAAAACGTCAAAGAATCACCACACAGAAAACATGACAGGAAACACCAGAGAGGAAAATTTTCACATTACTGAAGCAAGATGCACAGACTAGAGAATGTGAAACATAAAATGCATATATCCGAATGACAGTAACACTTTGATAACTTGTATTGCATATGAAATATTTGCAAGTGAGGAATATATTTTAAACTGACAGCTATATTTAAAATTTTCTACATCTTCCCGCTTTAAACTTCACAAAACTTTCAGCTGTCAAAGCACATTTCTCCAAGTAGGAAAAAAAAAGTTACCATGCAAAGATGAGTGTTTCAACGTTTTGATTTTTAAGACTACTCTTAGCGGAGAATCTATTCCCCCCCTTTATTTAAAAAAAAAAACCACAAATAAATAAACAAAAACAAGCAAACATTGATCCAATTTTTGCACATCCTTAGCAGATTGGAGTAAAAAGTTGAAACTTGGCAGGAAGATAGAATTTGGGAATGAGAGGTGCTTTATAGATTCTTAGGAAAAATTAGTTTCCATTTAGCAGAGTGATGAGCATTTTAAAAGTAAAGTTTATGAGTATTTTTTGTAAACACCGTTTTGCAACAGTCTGAGGACCTAAATATAGCATTTTTCATTGCACAAAGACATTGAGCCTATAATTTTGATTTAAGCTAACAAACTAAGAGAAGTTATTTTTTATGTAATGCAGTTTTTTAGGACATAGGTTTTCAATTGTATTATATCATGTTCTGGTGATTTCAACAGATACTACAGTACCGTACAACAATTTGACTTCAATGATTGTGGCTTTTGATGCAGTCCAAATTTATATTATGCAATGCAGAGAACAACTATACACAACCCTTAGAACTAGGATATGGAAACTAGTCTTTCTACTGACTCCCCTGTCAATGGAAACATGCATATTTGCAAGTGTTTTCATCAGTTTTTCTGTTTTTTGTTGGTTTGTACCATTAATGAAATAATTTAAAAAACTGACCCCATTACTAGGCCCTGAATTATTCCTCTGAAAGTCTCTCCAGTTTGATTCACCACTTTTTAAGGTGGTTTGCCTGGTTTGGAATCCATGAGACAGCAGCCATAGTTAAAGCAAAATCATAATTTTCACTTCTGGAAGACATGGTATCTAGCGCCTTTTCACACCTGATGTGAAATCTCAGCTTTAATTAGAGCACTTAAAAAGCACCCATTGCTTTGAAGGGAATGTAGGATTCACCTCTTTGTGCAGTTATCAGCTGAGTGAAGAAAATTCTCCATTGTGAAGACTGAACTTCTTGATCCAATGTGTAATTCTCTGCCTTCCTTTCACGCAGAAAAATGGCATTGACCACAGTAGTTTTACCAATGCAATACTCCCTGCATTACAACACCCCTTATATTTTCTACAAGAAAACAATATTTTGAGGGATTAATTGTTAAAAACAAAGACTACATGGTAAGTAAGATTTTATTATAAACTTTCTCATACATTTCAAAGTCTTTTCTTTATTTTTGTCCTGGCATTTGGTCATCCTGGTTGCCTTACACAAGTTATTGTCTCTTGTCTATTTTCTTATCACAGGAGTACCTAGGGCCCTGGATGACAAATGCAGATGCAGGAAATTGTTCCAGTAACTTTCATGGAACTTTCATTATGCAAGTACACATACGTGTATGTATGTGTGTATATATATATATATATATATATATATATATATATTTATTCTTTTTTTCAGAAACTGAGGTGTTTATCTCTGAAGTTTTCAAGACAAATTTAGATGATTAAACTTATTCACTTCTTGGTCCTCAAAAATTAATACTCAAATCTTTCTGCAATAATCTTTATCAAACTTTCTAATTTCTTGGGATATTTTTATTGCCTGAAATTTATTTTATTCAGGATGTTTAGGTTTGGTTTTTTGTTTTGTTTTGTTTTGTTTTGAAAGGTACCAAAATATGGCACAGGTTGTGTAGTAAGTTGCCAATATGTTTGTGACTGAACTGCACGTCACATGAAGAAAAGGCATGAGAAGGGCAAAGTAACAATGAATCCAAGAAAGCCCACAAGGAGAGGCAGAGAGAAAGTGATTGATACAAGCTGTTGCTTCTTGAATTCTGAAATGGTCCATCTGCATAGCCCGAAGCATTGGAATGAGCTAAAGGGATATTTGGAAAGTTCATATAACTTACTTAAAGCTGACAATAGCTGGTAATGGTAGAAGTTAACTGTTTCTTTATACAGACGCATCAAACAAGTGACTTCTGTATGGAAATAAATATGTGGCTTTGAAGGGAAAATAAGAATTTGATGCAATTCTCCGATTCAATAAAGTCAGAGTTCAGGTATGCATAGAGTTAGTATCTGACTGATTTTCTGAAATGCTGCAGTAGATGAATTTCAGAGGTATTTATTTTCAAATTGAGTTGTCAGTTCACTGCCAATTCATAAAACCAACTCTGCAGTGATATCAACTCAGCACACAATAAGCTGACAGACTGTACCATATTTTTATAGTGAATCATTTAAACCATGAATCATTCACAGCTTCACACAGGTGCTGAAAATAGTGAAAAACCTGCTGTCATGCTAGACAAGCCTGGCACATGGTTTCCACAAGTGATGGGTTCCTCTTTGCAGAACAGATCAGCTTTTAATCCTATTAGAAAGAAAGAAAGATCAAGAAAGGAAAACAAAAAAAGGGCTTTGTTCCCTATCCTTTCCTTTTTCCCTTTTCTTGTTTCCATTTTTTAATGATATTATCTTGCCTATTCAAAATGGAAAATGGAGAAAAAAAAATGATTCTCCGTTGCATTTGTTCCTGCTTTTGTTCCATTGACAGGCAGATATAGCCCATATTGTTTCAAATGGAGCAAGTCCTCATACAGTGACTATATCACAGTCCTCATTCTGAATCACCTCCGGAATGTCATTCTGTTGACTTATGTATTTGTAGATAATTAGTTGCGTCCACCAAAATAATCCAAGGAATCTGGACATTAGCACAAAAGGCAGCAGCAAATTAAAGGCTAGCCTTGTAGCTTCAGCAAAACATGAAGTAAGCCTGTCATGGGGCAGTATTCAGATTGTCTTATTCCCTGCTTTAAATAAGAGTAGAAAAACAGATTGCAAATAAAAATTAAAATACCCACCTGAACTGAACTGAAAAAGTTGAAGGATGTGCCTGGTTAGTGTGCACGGCATTAGGTAGCTGGTGATATTCTGGGAATCACTGATTCCATGTGAGCACATCTGTAAAATGAGTTAATGAACAGGGGCACAGGATGTAGCCATTTCACACAGGATAAGACAGGGTGTCCTAGTACAGCAGTGCTCACCCCATCCCTGGGGACCTGTTCTGCCTGCCAGTTCACCTGCCAATCTGTGACTGGCTCAGACAGACATGTAGGTCAAAAGAGGAAATGCTTTAGGCCCAACTTATGCTGTCGAGGAGTCAGACTTCATGATGTCTTGCAGGACTTCACCCTTAGGCGTTTAGCTCTCAAGTGCTTTGGCATCTAGCAAAACATTCTTACGTTGCAGAAAAGTTATTTGCTACAGGAGTCCCCTCAGTAAAGCTGTGAGCAGAGAGGGCCAATAGCAAATGTGAAAAATCAGGCCACTCCCTTCAGAAATCAGCCAGTTGGGGATTCAAAGCCCCAAATCTCTGTTGTGGCCAGTGCCTATGCCAAAACACTGAAGCAAGCTGTGGGATTCACCTCTTGCCGTTTAGCTTGTCTAGCCTGTCAGCAATGCACTCACTCACCAAACTCTTTTGAGACACATAGGTTCATTTCCAGTTATCTCATCACAAGGTATGTGGAGCCATAAGCATCAGGATATAAGGAGTAAGTAGGGCATGCTTTCAGCCCCTCACATAAAAGTTGTTCCAGCTTACTTGGTGTAGTTAATTATTCATTCAGCCAGCAGAAAGGAAATGAAAAGAAAGAGAGGGAGTCACAACATGGATTCTCTTTGCCTGGAAGCTGTATAACAATGACCAATATTACCAATATTGACCAAAATGAAAGGGAGACCTGAGGCCCAAACACTGTGCTTATTGCTGTTGATATTTTTCATCTCAAATTAATATGAAAAGCGGTGGAACTGAACCTTTAATGTTTAAGAGAATGGTCTTCTGTGACTCGTGATGATAGGGAAACTATATCACTAACTGTTTTGTGTTGACTCACTCCATAAGGCATCTTCTGAGAATGTGTCCTGCCGTGGTCTGTAAAAGATAAGGCAGGCAAAAAATCCACTAAACTGGCAATCCAAACAGGCTCTGTATATGGAGGAGCTATGGAGTCACTCAGCACTAGCAAGAACAAGGAACTTCCAAGAATTCTCAGAACTAGCAGAACTTTGCTAAAAAAAAAAAAAAAAAAAAAAAAAAAAAAAAAAAATCCCAGTAGGTGCCGGGGGTGTTTTGAAGTTACACCGCCGCTGAGTTTCTGAGATTTGAATGTTGGACTGGGAAGTCTAAAGGCTTTAACAATCTAAAATGTTAATTAGCACATCTGTGTATCTGAATGAAAATGGCCTCTTTATCCCCTAGGCTCTTTCCAGATCTGATTCAGAATAATCATGGACTTGGAAAAGTGTCTTTTTTCCTACTGAAATAAATATGTCCATTCTGCTCAAATTCAGTTTCTCCTAACGGAAATTTTGCTATGAGGACTCTTCTCCCATACAGAGTCTACTTTGAGCTTCCAATGATTGTTTATACGCTGGAGTCTCTTTTGGTCTTTGGCTATACAGTTGTGTGTTCTAATTGCCCATTTGGAAGTTGTCTGTTGGGACTTGGCAGAGCAGTTTATCTAAGGGGGTTTTTACACATAGATTGACTTCATACCTTCAGTTAATTTGAATTAATTTTCTTTTATTTTAAAGGCAATTAAAGCTAAAACCATTTAAACTTCTGAGCAGACACACTTTAATTCCAAATATGTATTACTAGATTCAGATTACTTTCTCTTAGAGTTTTGGTGTACCAAACCATAACAAAACTTTATTACTGTGAGGTAACTAGGCTCATCCCCCTTTATACTGGCTGGAGAAGGAAGAAGTCAGAAGTGGACCATCATTTTAAAAATGTTTTACTTTTTCATATGTAATTTTTCCCTCTTTTACGTGGAATCATCTACTGCAATAAAGTCATCCATCACAGGTAATTCTAGTCTAATTCTAATACTAAATAGGTGCATAAATTGTAGAATATCATTTTGTATGAACCCAGGGTTCCTCACACATCAGGTGACTAATAAACATGTGTTATTCAGTTGCCAATGAGTAGCACTTCTTCACCAAAAGGAGAAGGATGAACAAAACCTGATATATATCATATATGTATATAAATAATGACTCATTAAGATGTTGTGTCAGATTGTTATTGGCAGCACTAATTATTTTCCCAAATCAGAATTTATCAAAAATTTTTATATTACCCAACTTGAAAAAAGAATATTGTTTCAATGTGCCCATAAGGATCCAGTATGTTGATGGACAAGAAAAATTTCAGGTGCATTACTGCAAAGTGAAAGTCCTCTGATCTGATCATCACTGCACTGATCTGCACAGACTATTTTCAAGTAATAAGACATTGCCCCTGCTGTAAATAGCCAAAACAGAGGAAGAATGAGGACTTTTCATTACAGCCAAAGAGAAATTAGGTGATTTACTGAATGTTGCAAACACAGCTAATAGCAGAGAAAGGAACTAAATCCAAATCTAAATCTCCTAAGCCCATGGCAGGGATCATGGCCAAGAATCTGATTTTGGAAATGCTTTGTATTTGAAAATGGCTTATATCCTAATCATTATCATTGTAAAGAACAGTTACATAGGTTTCTGTGTATAATTAGCATTACTGTTGCCAAGAACATCTTTTGTTATCACTGATAACATTTTGAAGGTCCTCTTTTTAATTCCAGCCATATGTCTTAACTTAGTAATGAATTCCACAGTGAAGAAATATTGATTTGGGATGGCTTTAATTCACATTGTTGCCCTCTTTAACTTTTGTAATATGAGGTGCCTCATTCACTTATGTTTAGGTATTTGCTTGCCTTTTTAATGCATCCTTATGCATTGAATCCTGATATAGTACTAAACATTGTTCTTGAAAGTCTCTGGAATTGCTCCCTAGTAGCAATTAGAAGATTTCTTCAACAGCAAAAAGTGAGCAATTTTCCCCAAAGATGGGCACATCTGTGTTCAAATCATGCTATTTTATATTGTGTGGCCTTTTCCTAGCAGTGTATGCAGTCTAAATGATCTCATTATCTAGCAGATTTGGCTTATGTCCATGTGAACTGATCAAAGATAATTAACAAGGACAGAATGGCAAGGCAAGGAGGGAGAGTTCTTCTTTGCAGGAAAGAGCAGCAGGACTGCTCTGTTTAGGATTGGACAATGACCCTGCTGATAGCTCATGAGTTGGAATTAGGAGGAAGACAACATGGGTGACATCTAAAAACATCTGATCAGGAAGAACTAGATGAACCCTTCTTTAGACAACTGAAAGCTTCATGTTCACAGACCTTCATCTTCATGGGGGACTGTAATCACTTTATTAACTGCCATTAGGTTTCTGGAAAGCATTGATAATAGCATATTAAGAGAGATGATCAATAAGCCAGTGAGGGGAGGTGCTCTGCTGGACCTAATGCCTACAAACAAGAAAGAATCCACTGTTGATGTGAAGGCTTGGAGGTCACTGTGGCTGTAGTGACCATGTAATGACGGAAATCAGGATCCAGAGGGAAGGGAACAAGGCAAATAACAGAACAACTTCGCCTATTCAGAGAGGTGCTTGGAAGACTCTCATGGACAAAGCAGGGGTACAGGTGGGATGACTGTTTGTCAAGGATCACGTCCTTCAAGCTCAAGGATGGTCCATCCTGATGAGCAGAAATCAAAGCTAGCAAGAGGCCTGAATGAATGAGCAAGGAACTTCCGGCTAAACTGACACATGAAAAACAAGCATGTCAGGTGTCCTGCAGAATCAGATCATCTAACAGGAACATATAGACACTATATGTCCAAGTATGCAGGGATAGGTTTTGCTGTGCTGGTAAGATCTGCCATCAGGAATTCCTGGTCCCTGAGACCAGTGGTAAAGTTTGGAGCAAGGAAGACTTACCCTTGTTGGAGGAGGATCAGATTAGAGAGCACTTAAACAAATTGGACATGTACAAGACCATGATGCACACAGTTGGTGGATGTCAAGGCAAGGCTACTCAGTAGTATCTTTGAAAGATCCTAGCAGTCACGTTCCTAGCAGCACAAGTTCCTAGGACTGGAAGAAAGAAAATATCACTCCTGTCTTTGAAAAGCGAAAGAAGGAGGAACAGGAGAACTACAGGCTAGGCAGCCTCACTTGGGTCAATGGAAGGTGTCAGAGAAAATGATTCAGAGAAACATTTCCACACTTATTAAGGATAAGAGTGGTTGGGTGTGATTAGAATGGTTATACAAAGGTGAAATCATGCCTGACCACCCTGACAGCTTGCTACATTGAGATGACTGAAGAAGAGGGGATGGGTAAATCTAGTAGCAGTCACGTTTGCATCTTCACCTGTGTAATGTGGGTATCAAAGAGCTGTATTTATATCAGTGTATGAAGGGTCACTGTTATTTTGTGTAACTTCAACCAAGGACAATAGGAAAATTCTTTGATGGCTGCCACCTGTTGCAGGTGGGAATGAAAAGCTTAGAAGAAAATTATTAAAGAAGCCCTGCCGTTGAGTCATGAGGTGCAGAAAGTATCTTGGATTACATCAACAGTTTAAATTTAGTGAATTAAATTTAAGAGGTGTCATTGAACCACTTTTGTCCCATTGGTTTTAGTGATGGTAAGTCATATATATTTATATAAAATGAATTCTTTATTATGACAAAAGAACAGACAAGTGAACAGATGAAAGATCTCTATCAGAATACTTTACCATACAATATAAATTCTAAAACTACTAGTAGTAGAGTATAAAATAGGATAGTGCACTGTATTGAAGCAATTACTGAAGCAATTACATTAAAGCTAGAAAAAAGGAAATAATTATTAAGTAGAGATTTGATGTAACTCATCCATACCAATGCTTATGGAGAGATCTCTTTCTCTCAACTTCGAGGAGTATCCTTGTGGGGCGTCCCCACCCAAGGGAGGAATCTCCACACATACACCCCAAGAAGGATTTTGTTAGAAGAACCTGACTCTTTGAAAGGGTACTGGACTTTTGTAGTATAAAGTGATTGACTGCTAGTCACAAATTTACAGGCCAGTTACCAACTTATCTGTCACATCCAACTTCAAAATGCAAGATGGGTGTTTGGTGAACCAAGCTGGTTTTGCCATAATTCAGCACTAAAAACATTACCATGGCACCACTGATAACTCATCACAGATAGCTTGCATGATAGCTTGCATGGTTTGCATTCTCTGAATGAATTATAGGCCTTATTGGGATAGGCTTTCCTGCCACACCACCAAAATGCAATTAGCTCAAATCCAAGAGATGCCTTATCCCTTGGATTTATCCTGCAAATAACCAGTTCACTTTAATTACACCAGACTAGAAAGAGAGTAGAAGAAAACTGTGAAAGTGTAAAAAAACCCAAAACAGGTACTAATGCTGGGTTTAAGAAACACTGTATATAAGATACTCTATGAACCAGGAGGATCTTTCTAAAACATGAAAAGCTCGGGTGAGTCAAAACAGCAAGCGCACACTTTCCTCTGCCTGAGGCTTAAACAGGGGACCAGTCAGCAATGAAGGAATACACTCAGACAGAAAAGACAAAAAGTATGCTTTATTGAAAAGGCCACCTGGAAGAATTCTTGACTTCTTGGAAGTGTCTGACTTAATTTCAAATGAAATTGAGGATGTCAAGGAGAAGAAATGTGTGCTGACATTTATTATCTTGAATAGACTTCTGCAGTTCCTTTCCTGGCTCCATTAGAGTGAAGGTCTTTTTGGAATTCACACAAAAGTGATCCATCTGTTGGCTTCAAGTATCAGTAGCCTCTGAGCAATGAACTACAAAGCCAGAAAACTGGAGGGAACATTTAACATGAAAAGAAATTCTTAGCTGTGGAAAGAAGAACTATCTTCCTTAGACGAAGAGTAGTCTAAGTTGGAGGGAGCCCATAGAGTCCATGCCCTTAAAGATTTTTTAAAAACTAAAGAAAGCAACAGTGCTTCTGCATGAAAAGACCAAAGCAAGCTGCAGAATTTGTACACTATACCGAGGATGTCTCCACCACAGTCAACATGATGAATTCCTCCATTTGTATTGGAAAAACAATCAATTGATTTAGCTCATGAAAGCACATTATGCCTGAGCTCATAGTCCAGAAGATTCTTATTCTGAGAAATGAAGAATTGCATTGTAATTCAGTCAACCTTTACTTTCACACTGTTGGGAAGTCTTGTGGAAGTCAGTCAAAGACTGTTTCTTGTTTGTGATCTGATTCTGTAATTTGATCTTCATCTCTTACCTAAGAAGTTGTTAAAAGATCTTTGATTTAAAAGATCCACATTGTCCACTAATTTTTCATGGTTTGATGGTAGTGCTTTCCTACATTCTATTGCATTTTATTTCTATTGCTTTACACTATGTTTATGGCTTTTACTTTTTCTTTCTCTTTTTCTTGCATTCTCTACAGCATTTCGGGGCTGGGTATTTGTTCCTTCAGTACCTTTAACAGAGCTAATAGATCATAGTAATATGCCTATGTCTTGACAACTGTGCCAGTGCAAATGTACATGGAAATTTGGTCTTTAGGATGTGGTCATATGAACTGTTCCTCTGGATATGCACCAAGACTGACAACCCTGGATCTTATTGGAGGTTTGACTGGCTGTCTGCTGTCTTGACAAGAGCAAATTGAATATTAAAAAAGGAAGAGAAAATACAACATTACAAGACAAACTTCCCTCAGGAAGTTGTCTACTAACTGCCCCTTCAACTTCAATGGTCAAAATGGAAATTTGTGAAAGCTGGTTGTCTTATTGCCAAGATATTGAAACAAAGCAATGCAAAAACCCACAACGGTGTTAATGTTTAGGTGCAATTGTTTCAGTTTTCGAGTTTTCATGCTGTGCTAAAAAGAAATATAAAATAAGCATTTCCATCTCAACATATAATTCAAAGATTGATTTGATTTTTTTTCTCATGAATACACTGTAGTTAGGTGCTCTCTCAGTTTTTGTTTCTATTCCTGAAGCGCTTTTTTTAATGTTCAGTTTCACAAACATTTTTCATTTGTCAGACCCAAATAAAGCAATGCAATATGGGTCTGCAATCATTTTATTCTGATCAGTGTCTATAATTTTTTTCAGTATCATTACTAAGTGCCTTTGTAAAATGTGCAAAAAGAACAAAATGTGGCAACAGTTTTAATATTTAATGTGTCTTGTTCTTAATTTTATACTTTCATTGGAAAACTCACTTTTATATGCCAAAAAGCAATCACACCATGGTTTCATTAGGTATTTGAGGTACAATGGGACACTAAACAACCTAAACTTTTAAATTCATTTTTTGTTCTCTCCCCAATTTCTGTCTGTTACCTGTCTTGTGAATAATGATACCTGTAGCAATTCCTTCACACTGCGTGCTCAAGAATGTCCTTGATAGTTGAGGCTGTTGCTGTTTTAGGACTGCTGTTGGAATGTTCTGCATTCAGGAAGGCATAGGGCTTACTCTGCTGGTGATAGAAGAACTCTGCTATAAGACAGCCTTTGCCCCAGTATGTGGCATGGGAGTGGGTTTACAGGACCTCCCATAGTGAATTTACCCCATCTTACTTGTCTACACCTCTCTCCACAGCATTGTCTGTGTTTGTAGAACTTCTTGCTATACTAAAATTCAAATAAAAATAATAGCATATGACAAACCTTTTCCTCTACTTTCTTGGAGACTTGGAAAAATAAAAAAAATAAATCAGTACAAAGATGACTATTACATACCTGAACACAGCTTCTGCCCTGACAATTGGCAAGTGTGGGGCAGTAAGCATCTTACCTGAGAACTTGTTTACTAAATTCATGAAGTGAAAAACCCAGACATAGAGCCTAAAAAGCAGTAGATGTGTCTTGTTCTGCTACCAGATGAGGAAGAACAGCAGTCAGCTGTTGGCTCCCAGATGCCTGTCTTCTGGTCCCTTGTGTGGAAAGGAGAGTCTCACAACCAGATCTCAGAGTTACACTTCCTTAAGGTCAGAGGAGTTTATCTTTCTATCTCCAGACAAATCTGCTGCAACAAATTTTATTTACTCCTACTTCACAGAGGTGGTGAAAATTGACTGTCAATTAGGTTATTTGAACTGGATCCTGCAGCACTCTATTGTGACTTTGCTGAAATGACCCTTCTTAGCAAGTGCTGCAGAACTGAGCCCTCTTATTGATGGAAAAACTTATTTTTCATGGGCATTTAAAAATGTGCTTAAAAGTTGTCTGGGAATGATTTATAGCACTGACTGGACCAAGTACATTTCAATACTAATGCATAAATCTTCTAACAAATAAGCTATCTACAGAGTTATAGGCAGAAAGGGGTGTCTTCCTTCACTAAAATGAAAATATGTTTGGAACAATGCCTAGAGTTAAATCTTGTGCACGCTTTGATCTTATATGAAGAAATTTTATAGTTTTTATTATCCTTGACTTTGAAAACTCCTCATATATGCTTTAAAAAGACTAATGACAAAACTTGCTTAGAAGATTCTGAGCATAAACATGTACTATGGCTTAGGGCAATGCTGAAGAGTCATTTTATTGTAATAACATGAAACAAAGCTTATTATGGTAAAGAAAACAGTATTATACTTGCAATCACTGACTGAATCTGTTCTACTGTGAAGCTTCTGTTTATTGCTACAGTTTCTTTTCTTTTGCTGCCTGCTTTATTTCTTGCTGCCGTTTTAGAAAAAAAAATCCATACATATCCTCAGTTACTGCTGGTACCTTTAATATACTTAGATATAATTTATTTGTTTAGTATGAATCTCAAAATATGTACAGGGAAATTTTAAATGTTTTCAAACATCACATGCTTAAGATGATATGTATCTTTAGATGCTATATACACAAAATCACCGTACTTAAATATATCTTTTCTGACTCATTTTCTGTAATTTGATACTGACACAGACATATTATAATGCATGTTTGAATACTGAACAATGACCATTTGCATGCCTCAGAGTGTGACTTTCAAGCCAGTCAGTTATGTAAATCTAGTTATCTTCACTGTGGAAGCTGTACGTATGAAATTATTTTTTATCTTTCATAAATTCAGCCTAGGTTTTTACCTGTTTACCCAGGTTGTGTTTTTATGAAGCAATTAGTTTGGTGAATAAAATAAATAATTAAAAATTAAAGAAAAGGTCTATTTGTTTACACTATGCAACATTTGTGAGGCAATCTTCACTTAGCTAATTCTAAAGATTAAATGGCTGATAATGAATTTGCCTGCAAATTGGAATTATAATCCTATATATTAGCATCACCTAAACAGACACAGTGCCCAAGGAACAAATGTGGGGAAATAATCCTCTGTCAACATAATTTATTTGTCAGCCTCTAACAAGAGGTGTATAGCACTTTCTCATCAATTTACTAAACAGGAGACCTTGAGCTTCTTGGTATGTTGATCATTATCACCTGGGCCAATGTGATTCCCGCTTCAGTCTACTAATCTCACCATGCAATGTGCAGTGCAGAGAATTTCACAGAATAAGCCAGATTGGAAGGGATCCACAAGGATCATCAAGTCCAACTTCTGGTCCTACACAGGAGCATCCCCAAGAATCCCACCATGTGCCTGAGAGTATTTTCCAAACACTTGTTGAAGTCTGTCGGGCTTGGTGCCATGACCACTTCTCTGGGGACCCTGTTCCAGCATCCATATTCTTTAATTCTTAGTTCCTCTATAAATCTCTTCCAAGAGATTTACAGATGAATCCCATATATATATTTCTTTATATACATATTTAGCAATAATGTTAAACCATAAAAATGTCATAAATACTATTTAGATAAACACATGTATTCATGATTATATAGTCTTAAATATATACACTTAACTATTTCTATAAATCTGAAGGATATGCAAATATGTTATTGTTAAGGTAAATAACAAATGTAAACTTGTAAGATTTTTATACATATATCCTTGCTATCAGATTCATCTTCAAGACATTGAGGCTTACCTAGAATCTACTCACTTTTATTGCTGATTTTTTAATTCATGTAATTACCAAATGTGTGTGACTGTTGTAAAGTACCGCTCTGACATCATACCCTGCTTCCTTTGAGCTACACTCTGCAGCCCTCCCCCATGCACTACATCATGATTGAACTCAGCACTGGTTATTGAGTCTTTGAAAATACTGATCTTCAGAAATGCAGCATAAACCTGTATATAAACTAATCCAATGTCTTTCCTATTTGACCATATTTTTAGAAATCAAGAGGCAGCAGCAGCTGCATCTCCAATTTTCCGATGTGACTACAGCAGTCCCTTCCTACATCTTAATGTAGACAAGTAGACAACAAATGAACTTAATTCCACCAACATGTTGATAATCTGTAAAATTTTATAGAGTCTGCCTGTTTTTGTTAAGGCTGCTTTATTTTGGCTATGAGCTCATCATGCTATAGTCATCGTCTCCAGATGAATTTTTTTTTTTTTTTTTTTCTGAGAGCAAACATGGAATTATAGAAAAATGTTTAATACTTTTCCCTCCAATATCTTACTTGTAGGCAGTCGTCCTTTTTTTTTTTTTTTTTTTTTCCCCTTTGGCCTCTGGAAACTCTAAGACATAATGTGTGTGCATTTACATCTTTGAGTATTTGAGTTGAGGTGACAGAATCTTTCATCAAGACTATGGAGTGATGAGGCTTTTCCAGCTGAGCTCTGTATTTCTTACCTTTGGAACATGGAAGGAATGCAATTGCACTGGTGTTTTGACATAAAATCATAGAATCACAGAATGGGTCAGAAGTAACCTTTAAAGACTATCTAGTCCACCACTGCAGTGACAGGGAGGGACATCTTTTACTGTCTTAATGTTTGCACTGTCCCATTTGAGGATGCACTAGGACATGCTTTAAAATAAAAGATATCCATTAATTCTGAGGTCCTATTGTGATTCATGTATCTTTCCAATTATTCTTTATGTTTAATACTTGGGCACCCTCCGCAGATACACATTTAGTTCTCCAAACCCAAGCTTTACCTGTTTTTATTTTGTCCCTGTGTTGCTGATTTTTGGGTTTTGGTTGGGTTTCTTAGTTTGTGGGGGGGTTTTTTGTTTATTTTTGTTTTTTTCAGAGCTAATATCATTGTTCCAGGTACCACTTTGGCTGGAGCACCTGTGTCCAACTTAAAATTAAAAAGTGTCCCATTTGTTTTCAGGCTGACAGTTCATTCATCTTCTGCTGCTACCTTGGCCATTACTGCAGTGAGGAACAGCTCTGAGCTAATGGCTCTGTAGTCATCCTCTTTGTCCTTGGTATCTATTCATATTCTACTGGTACTTGCAACCCCTGGCAACATGATAAAATTCACTGCACTTCTATCTTCTTCCAAAAACTATCAATTACAGCGGTGAGTGTTGTTTGCTACAGGATGTACAGGTTCATGTGCTGCCTTTTGAGGCTGACAGCTTCCTGTTACAGGTCCCTTCACTGAAAATATTCTAGCCAATAACTGCAACAAAGGGCCACTCCATTCCATTTCTTGACATCTGACAATTTTATCTTATGAAGGGTTTCTGGTTTCAGACCCCCGTGGAGGAACTGCCTACTCAGTCTTAATCGTAGCACTTGTATTACAATCTGTGGTAGACATACAGTGGACAACTTCTTGGTCAGTACCCTGAATGCAGAATGATCTCCATTCCTGATCTGCATCTAATTTCCTGACTTCAGTGAGTGTAGAGAGACAAACATATTCATTTTGAAATGACTTTAAATTAATTTTGAAGTAGGTTAAAACTAAACAGCAAAACTATGAAATTAAAGGAGGAGGTATAAGGAAAACAGTGCCTGAAATTATTAGAAGATATATGGGAAAATAAAACAGAAATCATCAATGTTTCACTGTAAAACTCTGTCATGTACTTGTATCTTGTTTACCGATTGCAGTATGTCAGACAGTAAAGCTAGAAAGGTAGAGCAAATGGTTATGAGCATGTTGATGAATATAGAGCAGTTTCTCCCACTTGTGAAACAAATCCATGACAAAGATAGTAATAGCAAATTATACATGGTAGGGTAATAGGAAAGAAAACAGGAATAATTTAGGATTTCTCCAAGCACTGACATTACACAACAATTTTTTTAGGCAGCAGATATAAAACCAACAAAAGAAAATCCATTTTCCAACCAAGATAAAATTTCAAGAAATCACTGCCACTGGGAAACAGAAGATTTTACATATTTACAGAAAATAGGCCAGTTAACCGTTGTATACCAAGTATGATCATCTGGATGCAACCTTTGGCTAGGAGCACTCTTCATCTACAGTTAGAAAAGTGTCCCAGGGGAACTGTCTCTGTCCCATTAATTATCTTTTCACCAACCTGTTTTTTTTAATAAAGATCTGTGATGTCTGTGATTACAGAGATAATTGGTCTAAAGTTAAATCAATTCAGACCAAGAAGTTGAGCACCTCCTCCAACACATGCTTGCAAACCACTGTTCTATCACTATTGATGAGAGATGTGGGATATCATCACAGGTTTTTTCAATTACAAGAAAACTATCCACAATCCAAAGAAATTAGTGGATGAACGTCTGCAATTGACTAGGTATACAGTTTTACTAATCTGACTAAGGTACAAATAGAGATGAAAATTTAAAAACAAAAGATATTTTAAATATAAAACCTCTTTGCCAGTTCTCTCATGGATGAATACAAGTTGTTTAATAAACTTAGAGCAGTAAAGTAGGCAAGGTTTTGATTTAGAAAGTTAATTACAGCATCTTATATCTGAAAGAAGGATTCTAATGTTATGTTTTGATATAAATACTCTTTCAAGTTCCAAAAGTAATGGATACAGAATGTAGCATATAATCAACATTTAGCTGGGATAAATATAATCAGGATTAATTATTATGACAGTTTTGTTTTAATGCATAGTCATCATATGTTATAAATGGGATTATTGTCTCATTTTCACATTGATATTATCTTTTACTTTTTGCAGCAATATGTTCAGTTCAGTAGAAACAGGTATTTTCTTATATTTTGAAATAAATTTTGAAATAAAAAGTGGGAGCTTTTTCTTACCTACTCAGGTTATGTATTGCAGAAATATCACAGAAGGAACAGCTATGTTAAGGATATTACATAAACTTAGCTTTGTAATTATCTAATCCATGCCAGTTACTGCTTTTGTTTATCTTGATTATGATATAGACAACTGACTATCTTCCCAGTGAGTTCCAGTCTAGATGAGTTTTAAGCCAATGAATAGGCCTATAAACATAGAATATGTGTGCAACATACCTCAGGGCTCTTATATATACAGAAACAATGTCTCTGTGTATGCTCCAAGGCTTGGCTGACCACATATCCTAATTGTACACACCCTGATCTATAGAGCGGTTAGTTAAAGGAATTTGGCGCTTCATACAAGCGTACTAAATAAACCCTTTTATTGGTTTTCTTATTTTTAAGCTACCTTCTGGAGGAAATATGAAAATGACAGTGACTTGTTTTGAGTCTACTGCATAAGGGCAACTGCAGACTAAAGCAGACTCTGTTCTACTATCTTCTTCAGCATTTATGTTACAGAGTACTGCTGTCACCTCTTCTCTGAGCAGGGTTTTGATGAGAGGGACACAAATCTTATTACAAGAGCAATAAGCAACTGATTTTCAACGTAATCTGCTGGAAAAGATATATTTTTATTTTAGGCCAATATGCTGTTTGCTATGGGTGATTTGAAAACATCAGAGATAACACTGGAAGGATTTATCCAATCTGAAAATACAGTAATCTTTTTTATGTGTCCTGCTCTTCAAGCAAAATTTCTAATTGAACAGTAGGTCCTAAAGAAGTTTCCATCTTGTTTTAGTTTTTTTATTATATAAATACCCCTTTTGAAACTTTTGGAGCAGAAAATTTGTAAACCTTAATTTCAAAATTACTTCAACACAGAGACAGCTGGATTTAGTTTAACATCAACTCTTAAATGTTTAAATTACACTTCTTCTGAACTCTGACTCTCAAGCGTATGGTGATGTCCGGCAGTACCTTAACTCCAAAGCCCCTAATTCAGCAAACAGAACTCCTATCGGTCTCTTTTTCATGTTTCCTTTTCTCAACAGTATGGTCACCTTGCTTTTTCAGAAACAACACCCACTCAGGCAGCTCTTCATAACCAGTGGACATAGTCATTTGTGACTCATGTGACTAATTTTTTTTACATGAATAGGACATGGGCATGAACTGACAATAATGCAATCTTTCAAAAATGACTTTGGAAGTTAATAGATATTCCTTCAAAACTACATGAAGATTTTTATTTTTTTTTTTGCCAGAAAGTGAGCCACTCTATGCGAAGCAAAGGGTGTGGTTGTTTACAAATGGTATCTCTTAAGGATATCACAAAATACAGTGTTTCCTCTTTGAGCATATTGGATTCATTAAAGCAGCTTCTATTCTAAGCCCTAAAGTACAAAAACATCTACCACTGAGTAGCTTCAGTTTGAAGGATTCTAAAAAGCAAAGTGCTGGTCTTGTGGAAAGAATGAAACAAATGCTGCGAGTAGGTAAAAAACATGATAATATGTTCCAGTTCCAACCCCGTGGAAAGCAAAGATATCTTTAATTTATT
This sequence comes from Margarornis squamiger, assembly GCA_035222235.1. Taxonomy (NCBI): domain Eukaryota; kingdom Metazoa; phylum Chordata; class Aves; order Passeriformes; family Furnariidae; genus Margarornis; species Margarornis squamiger. The sequence continues at coordinate 35,305,144 of JAWWTY010000106.1, read as the reverse complement.
TTTATTTTTTGCTCAGAGGTGGAGGAAAGAAAAATTGGAAAACAGATGAAAAAAAGACTTCTAAAACACAGGATACTCCATACCCTTGAGATACTCAGGAAATGCTTCCAGTTATTATAGGGCATTGTGTAACAAAACAAAAAAAAGGCAGCAGCCTTTAGCCATGCCGGGTGGTCAGTTCTCTCCCTATCAATCCTGACGAGTTATAATTACTGTAATCACATTCCTCTCTCTATATTTCTTTTTTACAAATCATTTGGAGAGCAAGAGCACTCCTCTGCATAAACAGGAGTGGTAGAAGCTTGGGCAGAAACCTGGAGGGAAGGAGCAAAGGGGTGAGAGTGCTGTGCTAGAATTCTGCATCTTATCCCAGCTACCTGTGCTGCTACTCTTGGGGCACATTGAATATCTCAGTAAACTGGAACCAGGAACAAGCTATCACAAGGTCAAAACAAAACCACTGGCTGCTACTGTGAAAGGGACCTGGCATTCTAGAAATTCCCACCCTATCCCATATCACGTTCCTTTGGTTCAAGGATCCCGTACCAGGTTGAAAATATGGCAAAATAATACCTAAACTCTGCACAACGTATTTTTATTTCATGTAATTAGTTATGTAAATGCAAAATCACATTAGGTCTCTTTTGCTCCATTTTTATCATGCTGCTTTTTAATCTACCTACAACTACCCAAAATATTTTCCTGTATAGTATCTTTTAAGAAGTAGAGCCCTTACAGATTCACCTACTCTGACTATCTGAATAAAGAATATTCTCAGAGCACAATAATATGCAGCACACCATGGCATGTAAGTCAGCTATTACACACACTTGCCCTTAACTGAATTAGCAGACTGGCATGGTATCTTATCTTCTACGCTTCCAAAGATAAAGGCTCAATTCATGAAGAGGATGATTGGATATGCCATCTGCAAAATATCATCTGCAGAATCAGTGTTGAAATGATGTGGCCCTTGCCAATGCCAAAACAGAAACAAATATTTAATTCTTTTCCTCCAAAATTAATACAAAAGAGGAAAACATATGTAAAATGTCCGTCCTGCTGAATGATTAATCTCCATTCCAGCAGCAGTAAACTAGAGAGGCACCAGAAAGTAATGTGCAGCAAGAACTTCAAAAAGCTAAAGAAGTACAAAAGCTTTGCCAAAACATACAGTCAGGAAAAGAAAAAAGTAAAACAAAAACAAAAACAAAAACAAAAACAAAAACAAAAAAATAAAATTACCTGAGGAGAACAAAGCTAAAAGTTACTGTAAATTATCCTGAAAGTCAGTGAAATCCAGTGGTCCTTGACAATAAAGAGGGTAACAGTGAGCTTCCGGTTAAGGAAACCCGTGGACAAAATCACTGCAGGATGCCAGACAGGAATCCAAATTTATAGTACCAAAGGGTAATATGTAATTATAGACAAATCATTATATGCATAGTGCCCTGTGTATTGGACTATACTGTGAAATAAAAGGAACTAAAGCATCTTCAGGTAAGAAAAGAATGTGGAATCCATTTTCTTTAGGCAAGGAAAGTCACATAAGCCATGTAAACATAAAAAAACTCCTCTAGAAAGTAGCTGACTGAGATGGCCAACTCACCCAGAACTAACCTGCCCAGACATGTCGAAAGTTTCTGAATAACTCTATAACCCTACTATATGTTTCAGGGTCTAGGCACCTGCTGGGCATGTGTCTTCTGGCAAGGAAGCAGAGGTGGCTGCTGTTGTCCTCACATAACTTTAAAGCAACAACATGTCTCAGTGAAAAGCCAGAGGTACTCATGCTAAGTTGTGATAGAACAAGTCACAAAGCCAACTGGCACAAAAACATCCTCATGGCAGTTAGGGAGCCAGGCAAGCTGAGATAGGATCAGCCCTGGGTGAAAATTCAGTCTGAAAGTCCTAATGCTTACAGAGTCAAAGAAAAATATTTGCAAACCTAGCTCATGTCTCTTCTATCTCGTGATTGCTTATGACAAATAAAATTGGACAATGAAAATGGTTACATGACAGAGTCTGGACTATTGTACTAGGTGTGAGGTTTAGAAAAGCAATGGGTTTCTTTTGTTTTGGGAGACCACGAGTAGTAACATCATCAAGTGCTTGAAGGCCTTTCTAGGACTAAAATTACTGTACTCAATTGTTAATTTTACCAAATTTGTTAAAATGTGTCCAAGGACCTCAGTCTATCACATTTTGTAGGGTGCTATAGAGATGCACAAAGCACAGAATGCAGAAACCTCCATGGTTATTCTGCTTTTTCTCTAATAACAAAAGGCACAAAACTTCACAAAGATTTCTGCATCAAATCTAAAAATCAAACTATGTAACACAGTGCTATCTGGATATCACACAATTTTAGGCAAATCCTGATCTGAAGATATCAAATCATGGCAAACTGCTTTCCCTCGCTTGAACATAACACAAACTACAAACAAGTGTGAGAGTCAGGGAAAGGACAAGGGCAAAGGCAGAGAGAGGGAAAAGCATGGGAGCAAGTGATAAAATCCAGCTGCTGGAGAAAAAGAGTGTGGATAGTCTAAACGGTCATAATCTCAAAGTTATTTTCCTTACTAAATAAATATCAGCTGCAGTTCAAAATTTGGCAAATACATGCACTGAAACAAAAGTAGCCAAGGAAGCAAGAAGATGCTGGATGCTACAGCAAGAATTAACTAGACAGAACAGGGTGAAATTAAATGATAAATGAAGGAACGCTGTAAAGCTGCTGAAGCTCTTTAAATCTGTTGCTTTGGACACTTAAAATAGGATTGCATGATGTCTAATAGTCCCTACTGAGACGGGTAGGAACATGGACTAGATGATCTAGTAAATGTTTTTTCTCTGAAGCTCTGCCATAGTTTTTAGGTGATCTTCCTGTCTCAGTTTGACAGTATTCATCCAGCATTTCACTTTGAAAGTCTGTGAAATACCATACGCTCTTTGCCCAGAGCAGCTGACAATTAACAAACAAAGACTTTCTGTCAAATGACAACCATATTAAAACAAGGTCAACCTTTCTTATGGCATCCATAAAATTGGATATGGGAACCAGTAACGTGCTAGGAGGATTTCTCTAAAGATAATTTTCAATAAATATTCTCTGTGCATTCAATATATTTTCAGCATATGCAATGAAAATATCTCTCGTAACGACCAATAATTTTCACAGCAGAAAAAGCCTGTGAAACTACAGGATGGGCAGCTAGAGGTGCTATTTCACACCTATTGCTTGCCATCCATTTCATACACTCACAAAAACAATCAAGAGATTGTGGGGAAATTTGTGTCTACAGAAATGCCACTCTGAGTTCACTCCAAAGGTACATTGCATAGGTTGTATTCTCCTGCTCAAACAAAAACTAACCATTATGCTGTCATAAAGCAATTGGGTTTCAGTACGGAACTGATGGTGGACTTGTTTGGCTATCACATAAATAGCTTGCCTAAAAAAAAGAAAAAATACAAAATGGATCCTTGGCCTGTATTTCAAGCACTTGATGAAAAGACTTCTGTTGACTTCACTGGGCTTTAGATTATACCCACTGCCATCAAGATGAAAAATTGCAAGCACTTAAAGTAAAGGTTCTGGATGGATTGAAAAACTAGATTTATTATCCCTCTAAGGGCATATCTGGAGAAAATTAGTATGCAATATATTGCTATACACAAACAACCTCACATTCAAATTCAGTATTTGAAGTGTTCGTAAAAACATAATTTATTAGAAGCCTTTTTATCTCTCATTAGCTCTGTTTCATTCTGATATCAACTACTTTCTGAAGTAAATTTGAACTTTATATTTACATAAAGAACTGAATGAGCTCTTTTTCACAAATAAGCTTCCAGGCAGACACAGGATAAACAGTAACCTGCTGTAAATAATCTGCAGTACAAGCAAGAACTACTAATAGCATGTGGTCATCAGCAAGATATTTTTTTTATATCAGCCTTCTGGTGGGCATAAATTTTGGCTGATTTGCAAATTGTTGTCAGAAGAGAATTTAACTGCCAGGAAATTATTCATAGTAATGCCAAGTAAAATATATGCAATGGTTTGTCAAATTAAACAGACAAATTGCAGAAACAGAGGAGTCTGAACCCAGGACATCCCATACCATCACATTCGATATGGGCATTTGTGGGAAAGTGAGCATGAAACCACAAAACACTACTGGTGTGCAGAACAAGGAATTATTCATGCTGCAAATAGGCCACATTATAAAAATGAAAGTATATTATAATTGTGACTTTCTTTTTAGCATAAAGAAGGTACTGCCCAAATAAAGATGAGGGAAGTAAGAAGCAGTTTATTCCAAACCTGTCACAGAAGAGGGTTGAGTGAATGAGGATGTTTGCACCCTACAAGACACCAAAGGAAGTAGCCTTTATGTTAAAGGTAGTTTCTATAGCCAATTATGCAAGCAAATTGTGTCTCAGAATGCTGAACAGACAGCTGTTAGCTATATAGAAAAATCTTCAAATCACATTTACCAAAATAACTACTCACTAGCCAAGTTTCCACAGTGAGTCATTTCACTTGTTTTGTGGCATAGAGCAACATCCTTTTTTTTTGACTCTGTAAAGAAATATATGTTCAGGGTCTGGATTACAGGGTCCAGTGCCCATAGAGGTGGTAGCACTGATTAGATCAATCCTCTGACCATGAAAATATAAGTTTTGATAGGCTTTAGAACAGCTATTGGAAAAGAGGAGTGGGAGCACTGCAGTTTATGCAAAAAGTTTGTTCTTTACTTCTTCAGAGACAAGTCACAGGTGTACCTAGTGTTTAGAAAAATTCAAGGAATGTGACAACTGAGGTGAAGCTAAAAGGAGATGATGTTTGCTGGTGTTACCACAGCTCTACTATTTTTACCCAGCACATGGGACCGGCTGGCTGTGCAAGGGAATAGGCTGTCTCAAGACTCTGCTTGCCACTGGCCCCTTGGGAGCAAAGCTACATGAATGTCTGAATTTTCTGTTTGTTGACTGAGCAACAGCAAGAAATTGCATTAGGTTGAACTGAATTGTTCAGGATTCTTTAGCTCTTCTTTGTTATGTTTCTCTTATATTGTTTTTTCCCCTAACTTATTGATTGGTTTCAAAATGAAAATTTGTGGTTTATTTTTCAACTTTTCCAGCTCTTTCCTTTCTAAGTCTCCTTCTTTTTTTTTTTTTTTTTGGCTAGAATTATTGCTTGATTTGCCACAAATCATTTCAGTATTCTCCAAATCACATTTCTGATGAACTGACTATTCAAAAGCATTGCTCAATTCTACCCAGTGGGAATAATTCATCTCAAGGATTCCCAGAAAGGATGCTAGTTAGTACTCACAGCTTGGAGAAGTCAGAAAATTGCACTATCCTAATCCTGAGAGGATGACAGATTTTAAAGACTGTAGTTCATTCTCTATGGAAAGTCATATCAGGAATAATATCTTGAAAGGTTTGTTAAACAGACCTCATATTTATGAAAAATAATTATGGATCACTGCTTATATTGATCAATGACGCATGAGAATAATGTCCATTAATCATTTAAATTAATAATTTCTGCAGTTGTCATGCAAATTCATGGTGTATGACTATGCAAAATAATAATTTAATTTTACATATTTTTGAAAAAAAAAAAAACAAAAACAAAAAAACAAACCCTACAAAAAACTACAAAAAACCCCAAACCAAATTCTTGTTCTTTATGATTTGGTTTGTGCCATTCTGGTCTGAATCTAAGTATATTCATAATTTTTTTGACTTATATCTATTAGAGAACATGGAAGATTCTTTTCTGCAAAATGCAGAACTGTTCTTATTTCACTGTCAAAGAATGAAATACAATTAGGTGTTTCTTCACACAGCACAGACCTGTGTTTACTCTGGTAATTTCTTAGAACAAAGACTTTTCTAATCCAGGCTATTTGTTTCTCCTACAAATCTACCCTTTTGCATTACTTCAAATCAAACTTTCTACCCCAAACATTTTGGTCATCTTACTGTGTGGCTTGACCTTTTGAAGTCTTGATGGCATCTTCCAGCAGGTAACAAATGAAGTCAAAAGCAGAAACGGACATTGAAAACCAAGTCTTCACACCTCACATCTGAGTTTCTTACTAGGAGACACACTGCCCTCCATATGATGTGTTCCACTACCACCTCTGCTACGCAAGGAAATTTAAAGTTGGCCAGATGGTTTTCAAACCCTGTGCTTGCAAAAACTAATATTTATATAAGGAGACATTACAGGCAAGTCTCACTGAGAGAGCAGCTGTAAATTATTCAGACACTCATCTGGAGAAGACATCTCCATTCTTAGCACATGTTTATAATTGAAACATGGTCCAGCTTTTCCAAACCTCCACTGAGTCACTCACAAGAACAGTTCCATGCATGGTGCGTGCCACACTGTCCGGCAGCTAACATTCTGTCACTTGGAGTCATTTTTATCCACACAGCACTGGGACATTTTGAAATCAGACTTCCCTTATCTGGTCAAGCCTTCAAAGGCCTCTTGCTCTGCTGTTGTGCTGTCCCCATCTTGCATTTGAATCTGTCATTTTGCATATTACATGTTCTGGGAGGCTGACCTGGAGACAAAGCAATGTGGAGGGCTGGGGTCCAAACAACCCATATCTTATGTTTCATCCCATCTACTCTGCTGGCATTTCTGAGGCAGCATGTAAGAACCCCTGGTGAGCAGCTTTGTAGTGTTGGACGCAAACAAGTTTTTAGTGATGAGACCATAGGAAGTAAGGAAATATGAAGTGAAAAGGAAGAGGCTGTTAAGGCAGCCCAAGCTCTTAATCCATCTCTTTGCTGAGACTGATTCAACTTTTGTAAAATTAAGGATGAAAGCACACAATTGGCTAGACCCAATTGTTGAGGAATATGTTCAGTGCAGGTGGCTTGGTGTGCAAGATGCAGTGCAAGCTACAGGTTGAGATCTGGGGGGCAGGAGACCAAGCCCAATCCCAATCCTGAGGCAAGAGGCCATGAACTGCCAACCCTTCTCATAACAAAGGGCATGGGGAGCTGTGGCACCAGCCAGGTGAGTGAACATTTAGTGGACAGTGGAAGTCAATGAGCCCCAGACTTTCCTGTTCTTAGACTGTAAGAGTATAAAAGCCCAGGGGTCACTTCCCAGAGGCACCCAGCTCAAGTTCTTACTTATTTATTTATTGCACCATGATTAAATTATTTTAGGGAACTTGACATCTGACACTCTGCTATGGGAAACCTAGGGCTGAGCAAGTAAGGAAACCTGGTCTTACAGTGTGAGTGTGGGGTGTGTAGCTGTGAAGGGGCTCAGTCCCAGGTCAGGTAGTGCAAGAGATGCCAGAGTGGCTCCTGGATGGTTGGACAGGGAAGTTTCCTCAACACAGTGAAGAGTGTACTCTGAGATGCTACATTTAATGGTGGGAATAAAATAATGAATGCTTTTCCCACAGGCAGCCTGTAAACAATGTACACAATTTTCCATATAGGATTTGTGATTGACATATTATTAAGGGGTGGGTAAAATGTTATAAAACTTTTGTCATGCTTCATGTGGGAATTTTAGTGTACTATGTCGGGGGATTTTTAAACTGTGCACATTTGGACATTAAAATAAAGCATCTGAATGTTCAGTGAATGCAGATGTTTTAATTAATTGTTTAATGAATTAGTGAAGGTGGCCATTTTAATGAATCACTCAAGACTGGAACCCATGAATGTAAAGACATTTTCAGTGAATTTTTAATAAATAAAAATGAGGATGCCAAATAAAATTCTGAGAAGAGTAGAAAAGAGAAGGATTAAACACACAACTGTGACAAGTAAAAAGTATTATTAAACACAGACAATCATTTGCCAAATTACAACCTTAAACTCAAATTGAAAAGGACAGGTTTCTATAGGCTGTTTTACAGTGTCCCACCATGCCATTCACCATGCTTTCCAGGAAGCTTTTTTACTCTTTCATTATCTTCCTCAGCTGTGTCTGTGCTGACTCTACTTTTTTTTTTCTTTATCCCTTTTATTTTTCCATCTCTTTTCTTAATTTCTTTCTTTCAACTAATTTTTGCTCCCTCAAGGTGCGTATATTTGGTCTCAAGGCAGTGACAAAGAGGTTGCTCACTGCAGGGGCACTCCAGTATACTGTCCCTATTTTGTAGAATGAAACACGTTAGGTGTGTCCCAGAACGATGAAAAGATCAGATAGCAGTCTAGCTGAGAAACTATGTTGTGCTCTCATTTGCCAGAATGGTGTTTTCAGAGCTGAGAACAGACTGAAAGAGAATCACAGGAACTATGGAGTTCACCAGCGCCAAGTGAACTGCTTTGCCATGGAATCTGTGCATCAAATTAAAGCATATTCTTTGGCTTGTTTTTCTAAAAAGAAGATGCTTATGGATCAACATAATGTATGCTGCAAAATAGCTAGAATTCTGCAGTAACCGAAATATCTTTCTCTACTGGAAACATTTGTGTTGTGTGACTTGGCTGGTCTGCCATATCATACTTCATGCTGGTTAAAAGCTCAGAAAACTTCCCCCCGCCCCGTAACAACTGCAATAGGGAAAAGTGTACTTCCTTTAAACTTAATTCTCACAGTGTCACCATTTTGACTGAGGATAATTTGGGGCTTTTGGAGGCAGGAAGAGGAAGAAAGTATAAGAGCAAATGACCAAGTATGGGGAGCAGTAAGCAAGGGACAGCAGGGGACATTGATGTGGGGTATGGATGGAACAATACAAAGAAAGCAACTGGGAAGCCAGCTCTAGTACAGCTCCTGGATATATGCCAGGTAACATCAAGGGAATATGCAGATAAAAGGATTTGCTTCCTCTCATTTGAAGCAATAGAGAGCACATTAATGTCTCTCATACACTAAGCAATGGAGCTGACCCACTTTTCTACCCAGTACTTTCCTGCATGCAGCCTTTGCTTTATGAAACAAACAATGGGGGGAGAAAGTCGAGAGGATAAAAAAGAAGCAAAGAAGCACACTTTAAAATGGCAGACACCTGATAGCACAACACCAATGTGTTAATGTCTCCCTGCATACACTAGCTCCTGCAGATGAGTCTCCTCTCAGACAGGGTTTCCCTTGCAACTCAGGCAAGACTTTCTGGTAGTGATCTCCTGATGTTGCAGTGGTCCAGTCAGATCCTGGATTTCAGTGACAAACTCTGTCTGTCCAGTGTAATGGATGGCAACCACAGAGGTGTGCACAGAGACAACCAAATGCAATACCTCAGCAATGCAATGTCACACAAATGTACAGTCCATCTCCTTAGTAATTATTTATGTAGTGAAGTCTCCCATAAAACACTACGCTTTCCTCCACACAACTATATGCGTCGGCAGTGTGCCTTTGACAGACAGGAGAGCCAGCTGTATCCTGCAATGCATCAAGCACAGCATCATCAGCCAGCTGAGGGACATGATTGTCCCACTCTGCTCTGTTCTGGTGCAGGCTCACCTTGAGCTCTGTGTGCTGTTTTGGGGGCCACAATATAAGAAAGACATAAAGCTATTAGAAAGTGTCCAAAGGGGAATTATGAATGCGGTGAAGGATCTAGAGGGGAAGCCATACAAGGACTGGCTGTGATCATTTGACCAGTTCAGCCTAGAGAAGAAGACACTCGGGAAAAACCTCAGAGCAGTCTACAGCTTCCTCACAACAGGAAGCAGAGGGGCAGGATCTGATGTTTTCTGTCTGGTGACCAGTGATAGGACCTGAGGGAATGGCATGAAGCTGCATCAGGGGAGGTTTTTGTTAGATAGTAGGAAAAGGTTCTTCAGCCAGAAAGTTTGGGCTGCAGAATAGGCTCCCCAGGGAAGGGGTCATGGCATCAAGCCTACCAGAGTTTAAGAAGCATTTGGACAATATTCTCAGGTACATGATGTGATTCTCAGGGTGGTTCTGTACTGGTATTAGATTTCAATGATCCTTGTGAGTCCATTCTAACTCAGGATATTCTATGATTCTATGATCTAGAGTGCCTTTATTGCAGCATGGTGTTGCTCTCACTTTTGTTCAGATAGCTACCTAGCAAGCTGAGCACCGACATGATTGCATGTGAGAACTGAAATACACAACCTCAGGCATAAGCTCAGCTATGAGATCTGATTCAGGTACCTGAAGTCATGCAGAATAGACTGTGACTATAAAATAACATTGAATAACATGGTTTGGTCTAGCCAGCATGACCTGGCAGTAGTAGGGAACCACAGCAGAGGAGCTGGCATATGCTCAGCCCCCCTTTACAAATCAACTTTACTGCTGCAGAAAGCATTGCCTATCACTGAAAGCTACTTTCACCATGGGCTTATTGAACAATATTGTTTGAGAGCACTAGGTGTTGTAACACAGAATAGTACTAGCTAACCAGAAAAAAACCCCAAAAACCAACCAACCAAAAAAAAAACCCAAAAAAACCCAAACCAAACCAACCAACCAACCAACCAACCAACCAAAAAAAAAAAGAAGAAAAAACAAGTGTAGAAAATCCTTCAGCTGATATGAACTCACAGATAATTGAAGGACTTCAGTTTTCAATTGTTGTTCTCACATAGCAAGCATGCCTCTTCTGTCCTTTCTGGAAAATTGTGACATCATGCTGTCTTTCCATCATGGCTGCAAGGAGTCAGCAAAAATTAGGCACTCAGAAGCAGATGCTACAGTCATATTCTCAAATATTATACAACTGTTTTTCAAATAATTTCGCTCAGATCTCTTATTATAGGTACTTGGTAATCCTCCATTTGGAAATCAAAGTTTTTCAGCTTCTTATTTCCTTGTTACAGTTTTTGTCCCATTGTTAGAAAAGTTGTCTTCTCATTAAGAACTTAGAATCCTTATCCTTTTTGTATAGTATTCCTTCAAACCTAAGAGCAAGAAGATCTACAAGCAAACAAGGCTCTACTTTTAAGTGCTTAATTACCACATAATTTTGTCCACTTTCATGGCAATTGTGAGTCTATAAGGGAATCTTTCTGTGAATCTGATGCTAAATGTAATGATTATGATGTTACAAAGCAATGATAAGGCACGTCCAGTTCCTCTCAAAGTTTGACCTAGGAATAGTCCTTTGCACATAGATAACAGATGTAAAATAAAAGTTGGAAAAAAACAAACAAACAAACAAAACCACTACTACTCTAAATACATAGAATTCTCTTAAAATTCTCTGTTGAAATAAAGGACAAAATATTACCTGGTTTAAATCAGAATAAAATAGAGTGAGTATGATCTTTGTAGCAATGGTAAAATTCTGTTACTTAACATTTAATGACAGGTCCATGGTAATGTTAAGCTTATTTGAAATTTTTATTTGTGCTGCAAAGTCACAGAATTTTAGACATATAATTAAAATCCCTTACACTAAACTGAACCATTACCATGGTTCTCATTCTTGCTTCTCTTTCAGGTGTTACCTTGAGTGACCTCCATCCAAAAATTTACTCTTTCTCCACATCATTACTGTTTTGCTGTAACAACAACCCCAAGAAGAAGTGAGAGGTAAGCCCTGTACCTTTTATGATCACCTCTCCATCAAGTACTAAGGGTTTGCTTTGGAAGACACTAGGAGGAGCTATTACTATTATTTGATTTGGAAAGCTAAAGAAGTTATATATTTCCACCTCTAAGACTGGAAGTATTCTAGTTGAAGTCTACCATGTCCTCATAAAACCAGCAGGATACATAATTCCTGGTTAGTTGTATCTTCATTCCTCTTCAGTAAAGCATTGAATGTTAATAGACTTGTTCTACAAAAAGAGGTTAATTGCAGGAGAAATTAAACTCTTTCTGGAGAGAGGAAGAGAGAGGTCATGAAGCTGAAAGAAAAACTATGCACACTCCCAGAAAAGCACACATTAATCACAACATCGCTAACAAGGACTTCATGTCTCTAACTGCAGAGCAGCTGATCATGCAGATAAATATCAGATTCCTTCAGAGCCAGTGTGGATCAGGAAGCACTTGCTCAACCAGCATCCTTCCAAAGTGTAAGGTTGTCACTGAGATCATGGAATATGTCCAGCTTCCATATTAACACTGCAGCAGTTTCTTCAGTCTGGGAGCCAAATCTCATTTATCTCACATCAGAGAGAAAGTCAAGTCACGGAACTTTTAGTGAGATCTAGGATTCTCAATGGTCATCTCCTTTTCTAGTACAGGATGGAGATGCTGATGAATCTTCTGTGTGAAGCACCAAGGAATCCATCCTTGGGAACAGAAGGGGCTCCACTCTTACACTCATTAGGCTTAATTGGATTAGACTATTCACAGGAATTTGCAAACTTAAGCAGTTGCATCTCCCCTTGTTTATGTTTCCTCTTACATATCTTTCCTTTGTCGTATAAATGTCATCATACATCTAAGAATGGATTTTCCACTGAAGTTGGGTTTTTTTCTGTGGGACATAGCCTTTTGCTGAAAGGAATGTTTTTTGTTTGTATGTGTGTGCTAGTTTTGATATAACTTCAAGAGAAAATGATTTGGACAGTGTTTTTTCATCTCCAGGATGATGGTGGTAGTCAAAATGTGATAGGGAATAAGCAATTTCATAGATTTGCCAATAGTGAGGGCGCAGACTCTGGTTCTGGAAGAAAAAGATTTAAGTCCATCCTCTGATTAGGACTAAAGATTTAATCTCAGATCTTCTATATCATAAAGTAATGTATGACCCTTACAGAGGAATGCTAACACCTAATACAGTGCTATTCAGATAATTTTTCTGGATTTTTTTTTTCCAGCCAAAAGTAAAGAAAGAGTAAAGAGCAAAAAGTAAAGAAATCCTAGGGCTGCAGAATCTGACTAATGTCCAGTGGTTATAAATTTTTAAGGGTGCTGAAGACCAGCATGGCATTTATCTCCCCTAACTCTAGACACAAAACAAAAATACCTACATCTGAGGTAGCTGACTAGAAATCTTTTATAGTCACCTAACAGGTATTTCAAGGTTTCAATATATCACTATAATGATAATGCTACCGTGAATTACACTGACTGTAGAAACCATCTTTCACCTGGAATATTTTTTTCCCTGTTGTATATTATGCTGCTTTTTCTCTTTTTATTTCCTCTCTCTTCCTTCAGAGATTATTCTTTTAAATTATTTTTTTTTTTCCAATTAGCTCTTTTCATTACTGGGTAATAGTCTTAAGGTATTTCTCCAAGTTCAGTGAGTTCGTCTTTGTTGGAATCTAATTTGCAATGCAATTCACTTTCCAGCTTTTTCAAGAATGCCTCTACGGCTTCTGGCTCTTCACATTTCCTTGTGGTGTTTCCTGATCTAACAATTAAAATGGCAGGCAATGGAGTGCTGTGTGACTGAAGGGGATTTTTTCTTCTCCTGGAGAAAGAGGGGTGTCATTTAAGGTAGTTTTTCTTCTCTGTCACCACTCTGGTTGCAGATATAAAGTTTCTTGCACTTCATCCTCTCTGGATTATTGGTTGTTCATTGATTTGACTTCTCTACTGTTTTTTTACAAAATAAATTGCTTTGCTGAGATATTCAAAACCTTACAGTTGGAATTACTGTGGATTTTGGCACTGATTATTCATGGGCTTTTCCAGTTTGTTCATTTCAATGGTCATCTAAATTTAGCATGGTTTATATCTATTTTATTAAAAAAAAAAAAAAAAAATCAGCACAGATCCTACATTATCTTCTCTTCTTCTCCTGATAGAAATGCAAAGGTTAATCCTGGAAAGTTCCATGGATTACTAACCTTATTTCTTATGTTGCTATTTTTATGAGATGTTTTAGTTCACTATTCTTTTACCTTCTCATTATGAAAGGCCAGTCAAAGTGGTCTTTCTGTCAACCATAGAAATATCCTGAGACATTAGAAATCACTTATAAATCTCAAAGAAAGTAATCCTTGGCTTCTCTCTACTCACCCAAGTGTCTGTGATAGACAACATTTCACTCAGATTTTTCTCCATATCTAGGCAGTCTGCAGTTCATAGATTTCTGAGGGAGAGATAGAAAGTTTGTTTTAACACCCCTTGTTGGATTGTATTTCCAGGACTTTCACCAATCACAAAAAAAATGTTGGGCTGCATAAGATCTGCAATGATTTCCCCAAAGACTTCATAGGTATAAGTGTCACCATTAATATGCTTCCATTCTGACAACTGATGATTTTATTTGATATCTTCCCTGGTTTTGTATGGAGACAGTGTAAACAGTCCTTTCCTAATCATATTTTCTGAGCTGTTTATGCCTTCTTAGACCTTCAGCATGTGCAATAACAATGTATGTTCTATATCTTGTTTTTTAGTCTGAAAAGCTCCTTCATTGCTCCTGCAGAATTTTTTCCCAATACCTTTGTCCATATTCTTGTCACTTTTCCCTTTTCTAGTTTTACTTTTTTTTTTTGTTTGTTTGTTTTTTGTTTGTGTGGAAAACCAGAACTGCACATAATATCCAAGGAAAAAGAGATACAATATTCTCTAGTCTTTTCAGGTGCTGCTGACTGCCTATATTTTTTCCCCTTAAGAAATCATAGAATCATAGAATTATTTAGGTGGGAAGGGACCCTTAAGATTGAGTCCAACTGTTAACCTAACTCTGCCAAGTTCACCGCTAAACCATGTCCCTAAGTGCCACAAACCCAGAAAGAAAATGGAAGTGATTTGTACACTGAGCTGGGAGTTTTGCAATGATTTCCCAGACAATTAGGCTAATATGGAAAACATGGCAGAAGAATCACTACAAACCAGTCAGTTTTTCAGCAGGACTTGGTTCTGTCCCAGGGCATATGTCCAAGGGAGGAACGGTCTGAGCAAGTTTAGTAAATGGGAATTTTGTCACAATCTGGGCACAAGATCCAAAATGACCTTGGACGCAAGAAAGAAATAGCCCATCAAAGGCTGTTGTCACTGTGCACAGTAAAACAGCTATTTTGGGAAATATTCATCTGAAATATATGTGTATCTGTGCTTTATATAATCACAACTATTAGTTCAGCAGTCAAATCGGCTAAGGCAGATTTTTTTCTGCATTTTTCCCCTCAAGGCCACCAAAACAGCTACCAGGACTCTTATGCCTTGTTTGGTTTGTCACTTGCAGCTCTCTCCTCATTGCTGAAGACCCCTAAGATCCCATGTCCCCACAGACACACAGACTGTCTGTAATGAGGAATCCTTAATCAAGAGGCTCTCAAGAGTGGGTGAGGAAGAGTGGGGCAGGAAGGGCCCCTGGCTCAGCAAAGGCACCACACAACATTACACACATGTGATGGAAGACCAGGGACTATCTGCAGCCTGAAGCAGTCCTTTATTTTCAGGCAAGGCCAGGGTCTTAGTTTGGGCATGCAGCACAACAGCCGTCACTGTGTTCTGTGGATAGCAGGTCATGGTATGTGCTTACAAGTGTTATTATGAATTTTCTTTGTCTTTCTTCCCTCTCTTCCTTCTTTAAACACTCAGCAGAAATCACAGCTCTAGAAATTTAAATCTAAATTATATTAGGGTTCTAAACTTAAGTCTTCATCATTCAAAAAATTATTCTTTCATCACCACATAACTTTTAAGGCAAAATTGCATACACATTACATTTGCTGTGGTAAATATATTTTGTTGTGGCATGAATGACAGCCAGGTGTATAATCTGGTTGAGTTAAAACCATTTTCAGGAGCTAACCCTTTTCTGCTTCTGTAGCCTGTAATTTTAAACTCACAGGTTCCAACAGGGACCCAACACTGGATTTGTCAAAGGACTGCCTAACATCTCTGTGCTAAAACAGTATTAGTCACTGTTGTGGTAAATGAGCATCAGGCCCCAAATTTAAGAATGCCTGTGAGCAGATGGATAAATTCTCAGGTGACTTATGGAGGCAGAACCATTTTCTTAATTTAGTTCATGCTTTTGATGTTATGGCAGGCTATTACTGTTCACTGGAAGCTTTAACTGAACCCAAACTGAAACCTATAGTAGATGCTGGGGCACAGTCACCTGACTGCTTACCCAATTTGTGAGTACAGGACGGTGTCTAAAAAACAGTTGACTTTTAAGAAAAAATTCCATACACTCTTAGAGATGGGAATAAATGTGGAGGTGGAATAGAAACTGACAAAGATGGATGCGCTATTAATACCACACAAATGAAGATAGCATGATTGTTTGGGGGCTTTTTTAGCGTAGTATGGCTGGGATGTTTTCATGTACACCTGCAAGTGTGTGATTTATATGTGAGTTTTTATATGCTCTTAAATTATTGTCAAAAAAAAAGAAAAAAAAGAACATATGGACAGTAAAATATATGTAGTAGTTCAGCAACAATTTTGGAGGACATATAATACTGGAACAACAATATGGGGCAGCCCTGGTAAAATCTCTGTCCTCAAGGTCAACACAGTCAAAAGCAGTCCGTGGAGTTGGGTTGGCGTCATCAGTCCCATCTGGCATCAACATCATGCAGCTGTTTTGTGAGATGCAGACCATGATACTCTCCACAATGAGGCTGGGAGACAAAGGGGATACTAAACCATCAGCCTCACTTCTGGTGCCCTGAGGGCACACCTTTGTCCAGCAAAACCTTACCAGCTGAGAAGGCAACTGTAACACTCCCCAGGGCCTGACCCTGCACAGCTGCTGCTGCTGTGCCTCTGTGGGCTGAGGCTGGTGGAGAAGGCATTGTCTTTATCAGTGTCTGTGCTGAGGGGATTTTATCTGGTTGAATGAAAAGCATTTAGCCTTCACTTTACACCACTGCTATCCTTTCATCCACCACAGAGGAATGGGAGGGGTAGTTGGTCTTTCAGCAGCAAGGAAAAAGGAGTACCTGTGAAGCTTAGCAACCAACACGTACAGCAAGCCTGGAGAGCAAGATCTAAAGCAGTATTACTTGTCTTTCCCATACAAGATTTGATAGAAGGGACTTAATTCTGTGGGGTTTTTAATACTGTAGCCTAAAGCCAAATACTAATGTCCTCAAAGTTGAGCTGCCTTCTCAGCCACATCAGATTTATGCTGGCATAAAGTTCTCTTGGTTTAAGGGAACCAAATCTGCTGTAAATCAAAGACTATATGGAAAAAGAACAGCTCAAAGTCATGTTAAAGGGAACGTGACCCAAGTAGGGGCCAAGAACAGTGGCCATTACTGTGCAATGAAAAAAACTACCTTCATATTCAAGAAATACTTGCCAAAAGCCTACGCCTTTTTCCTTCACAGTCTTTCATCTCACCAGAATGCCTCAATTTATGTTTCTGTCCATTTCTACTCTGTTGCTAATGTTTCCATGTCTCTCTGTATATGAAATTACTATATGATCTCCCTCGTTTTCCTTCCCCCTCCCTCCTGCGTGTCCTAGAGATAGATATCCTACAGGAGATTGCAGTTACAGTATTCTTCTATGTGGGCCCATCCTGAAAAGTTATTTGGAAGGACTTTTCTGTGGTTATTCTTCTCTAGAGGAGAATGCAATGTCTCCAGAAGCAATGTCTTGGTGCTGGAGAAAAAGTGACACATCCAAGCAGACAAGGCTGATCTTTAATGCAACATGGAAAGAATTACAGATGGAAGAGCCTAGACATAAAGTTTAAAGATGAAGCTGCAGCTGGATAGCCTGACTGAATGAATCACTAAAAAATTTTTATGCCTGTTTAAATATTGATAAAGAATAGTTTCAAAGGACTGTGATGTCGGAGATGTTGTACTCACACAAAATCCCACAAAATCCATTTTCTTGGGATGAAGTGCCATTTTGCTGAAATGTCACATTTTCCTCATACAAGAGAAGAACAATTTTCAAAATCAGAGAAATTTCAAAATCATTTTCTTAGCTATAATTGGAGATTAAGCAGTAAAATATAGTTTTGGTAAGAAAGCAAGAACTTTTTTACTACAAGTCTAGTGAAAAACTGTTGTATCATTAATATTTTGTTGGCGGAAAAGTGAATTGTGGTTATGGCTCAACAAACCCTGGAATATTTTCAGCACAAATTATGCCAAAAATATCACATGGAGGAAAATCCTTCATTCCCACTATAGTCTCCCCTTGTATTGAGAGCTGTAATTACAAGCTTCTTATTGAATAATATTGTAGAGACACCTACTTGCCTTGCTCTGCTTAAGGGTTTGTCAATGCTTCCATTATAAGCTTCTCCTCTTAGGGGTTCACATAACTGTAAAATTTTGCACTGGACTGAACCTTGGCATAAGATCATAGTTGAAAAGCATGTTTTTCTCCATAATTAGTTTTTCTTCAAATTTGATCATTGGAAAAAATATAAACTACAAAAATTATAATAAATGCTATTTCAAAACATAGTCTTCATATGTTTTATTTGCTTTTATTCACATTATTGGGGGGGGGACAAAAAGAAGAAGAAGAAAAAAGAAAACTAACAAATAGGTTAACATTTTACATCCAGTTCAGCACTTAAAGAGCAAATACATTTGACATTAAAGCTGGAAACACAGTGGACTCTTAGCAGTGGGTGATCTGTCATTACATGTGGACTGGCTACAAAGGTGTGAGTTAAGTATGGAGTTGCAGTCTTAATTCTGAATTCCCTTAGCTTGGTGAGTTTAAGACGGATGGTTAATGCTCTTTGAATGCAGTGGTTTATATACTTTTACTTCAAATGTAGTTTTTGGACATCATGTTCAGAAGAACTGTTTTCCCCAAAGTCTTTCCCCAAAGGTAGGAAAATGAAAGTATGTTGTCATTTCCCAGTTTCCCACTGCTCACTCAGAGGAAGGGTTTTGTTTGCTGTTCTGGATTACTGTTCTTTTTTATTTTTTTTTTCTCCCTCAGTCCCCCATTAATGCACATATACATTTTTTGGTGGTTTTTTTTGGTTTGGTTTGGTTTTTTTCCCTAATGGTGAAGCTATCTGATATCAGTATCACTTTCAGTAATCCAAGGAGAGATTAAAAAATTATATGATACTTTATATATTTTTTTCTTTTATGAACATATAAAGATTTGTTTAAGGGTATTTCAGAAGCTGTGGTGAAAGAAAAGGAAAGAGAGAAAGAAAGAGAGAGACAGAGAGAGAAAGAGAAAGAGAGAAGGAAGGAAGGAAGGAAGGAAGGAAGGAAGGAAGGAAGGAAGGAAGGAAGGAAGGAAGGAAGGAAGGAAG